>CM022529.1:18907383-19507383 GCA_012273795.1 Dendrolimus punctatus | reverse complement strand
CCGATCTAGTATTTTCACTTAAATAGAATCGAAGCTGTCCAGAAGAGATACCCTTTTTTATTTAAAATTTTACCCCAAAAAATCCTGGCCGATCACTCGTAAGCTGTCACCTCACTAAATTTAAATTACAAAATCTGTGTACCCGCAGACAGCTTATTGATTTAATGTTATTACATAAAAATCTTCATATAGACAGCCCCGTATCTTTTGAATTGCCTTAATATAAATTCACAACAAAGTCGTTTATAGATTTATTATATTACTAGCGGCCGTGGCAGACGTTGCCCTGCTCTGAAAAAATAAAAATCTAGGACCCGATCTCAGCGTCACCAACCAGTTCCAACGGGATAAAAAATCTCCTATGTTCGTCTCCTGGTTCTAAGCTACCTGCCCACCAATTTTAAGCCAAATCGGTACAGCCGTTCTTGCGTTATAAGAAGTGTAACTAACAAGACTTTCTTTGATATATATAGATAGATAGAATTAAAAATTTAACATATTTGAGAATTTGTATGTCGTATTTTCACTATTATTGTATGAAGGGTGTCAGGAACTTCAGCACTATAGGGAACTAAAATTTTCATTTACAAAGCCATGGTTACAATCGAGTCTCATCAAACGGGTATAATGTCATTACAGTGTTAATACAAAGTGCTATTTAATTATGTATGGTCATAATCATGGAGATTAATATATATGAACTGCTCTATTTAAGGAAATACGAGTATGATATTAATGTATTACTTTGATAATATAACCTTATTTTTTCTTTTTAGTGTGAGGTCGTTTTTGTTTTTTTAAATACATTTTTAGTTGCGCAAATACTTCAATAGCTTGCTCTTGATTTCCTTGCTATCCACAAATCAGATCCGACTTGATGACTATGGGACCATCGCGTCGGTTCACAATTGGTGGAGAAATCACGCAAAATGCCTACAAAACAGGCGCATGTAGAATGTTTAATACTGGCACGCGAATGCTTTTTTAAATCTAGGCTCTCGGCGTTTTTAATAAAAGTTACTCTCGATTTCTCTAAGATCCACTCATTAGATCCTGATTTGATGACCATTGCACCACCTCAAGAGTATAGACTTAGAGTAAAGAAAACATTTGAAAACCGGTTTATAATTGACGTTACGAAGAAGTCTGTTATCAATTTGTAGGTTTCTCTAATTCCGTAGAATCCACTTATCAGATCTTGTCATGGTAAAAATGGGACCAATTCAGAAGTATAACTTTACGAGTAAAAGAAAAAAAAATGAAAATTGGTTCACAATTGACGGAGATATCGATTAACGAACATACAAATAAAAACATAGAGACTAGTTGAGCACCTCCTCCTTTTTCAAGTCTGTTAATAAGTGTTCCTAGAAGTATTACAAATATTTAAACATTTACATCTAAGTAACCTAAAAAATACCTTCATAAAATTATTATTTACTTCACATTCTTACAACAAACTAGCCGCAAGCAATAGAAAACAACAAACACAAAGTAAAGAATCCTTTAGTAAAGACAAACAAAGAAAATAAGGAAACGGTATAAAAAAAGGTAAATAAACTATGTGATTACGATTCAAGTATTCATTAGTATGTAAGAGGCATTTCTCACCACATTAATTAAATTTGAATTCACGATTGACCTTTGACGAACTTATTTCAAAATTGTTTTTAAATTAAATAATTATTACCAAAGATTATTTTTATTCGTATTGGGGTTCATATGTAAATACCTACAGGACATTTTGCTCTACGCCCCTGAACTTCAAGTAAATGTAAGTCAAACTTCATGAAGTGACCTATATCAGCAAAATTTAATGGGGTGTAGATACAGCTAGATGAATACATTCAAATATCCATATATCCAACGTTCAAAAGACTTAAAATGTAGCAAGATGCAACCGATAAGGGGAAAACAAATAAATTAGGTACTTCAAACCGATAATTTTGGATATACATAGCCTGGGCCTTCGTTTTTAACCTTTCCAGTTCATTACACTTATCTTTGTTTTATTCATTATAATGTTATATAATAATTTCATAGTTAATTTTTAAAAAATCAGTGTACAGCCTACATGTGTGACATTAATATGTTTCACAAAAACGTATGATTTATTCTCATCATCAATATAAATAATCTGGCAGCGTCACTGGCCTATTCCCCATAGGCTAGTATGATAATTTCTCAATAATTCATTTATTAGGTAAAATATTTCAACTTGCGACTAGTAAATTTAAACGAAGATGGTTAGCGTAAAGTGAGCTAGAAATTACTCAGTATGATGTGAAAAATTGTGGGAGTTCTTACCTTTTCTATCTATATGATTAATTAATTATAAAATTTGGTCAAATGAAAATAAGTATAAGCTAATGTTACATGCAAGCAAACTTTGAGTACGTTACGTTTGCTTCAAATGTCTACGCAATTAATCTGCATAAGTCAATCATCCTTTTCCCCAGCTTATGCGGCAGTCGATTTTACGATTCTAGTTTAGCAAATGAAAAATTACTTCGCTGGAAGCTTTACATGATATGTAGGTATTTTCCATATTAGACTGTTAAAAATTAATTGTGAGTGTGAATAGCTACTTGCAACATGGTCGAGGTATTCTACATAAATAATAAATTACCTGGGATTTATTAACGTTTCATATACGTACCTTTTTACCTACGCAACATCAATCGCATTTTACTCTTTGAATGAACGCGAGGAATTATGGATTGTAAATACACATTTCCATCATCGATTTCATCCCTTTAAGATTTTTTAAAACATTTTACTTTACTTTACTTTATTGTTAAAGCGTGATGCCAAGTACGATATAAATATTAAAAATATTTCATAACTAGCATTTTACATCAAGCACTCCATGCTTTTTTACAATAAAATTATCTATATAATAACCGCATCAAAAACATTTTATACCTTTTAGTTTTTTTTTTACTTTATAGCAAGTACTTAAGTTATCTACTACATAGAATATATTGTTACGAAGTTGCGAGACTCGAATTAAAATGCCGTTTGAATTATTACAGAGTTTATTAGAAGTATACAAACGTATAACACAGGTACAAATATAACCTAACACAACAAATTCAAGCGTAATACAGAAGGTCGTAATTCAATAAACCGCGCAAAGTCCGTCATGTACACATCACGCCCGTATCGTAATCGTCGCTTGAGTGCCCACTCTCTCCATCAAACCGTCGTTTTATACCTCACAAATACAAATGTAACCATATCATAGTCGACATAATCCGCAACACCTGGCTAATTATTCAGCCGCAAGTGGCAATAGAACAATAGGCTGTTCTCTAGAAACGTATGCCAATAAATAAGTAAACAAAAGAAGACGATCATAAAAGAATTACAATCGGTTCAAAAGCCGACAGGTAATAAAAAATGTGTTGTTACAGATTAGGAGTGGAATTTGTCTTTGTCGGCGCCTAAGTTGTAATAGTATCTAATATAAAGTTATTCCGAATGTAAATAATTATAGCAACCAACTATATACTATTCCCTAGAGACTTCACCACGATTTACCTACTATTTAATAATTACTATTATCAAAGCTGTCTGCCGACAATAAGCTGCTTAGTAAAGCTATATTTGAACATGCTAGACTGAACATTAAAAGTTGTACGTTTCTGAAAAAGGTTATTATCATTTCTCAAGCGTCCTATAACATTTGCAATTTTATTTTCATTTGGAAGATAATATTGAACTTAAATATACACATTACTGACTAAAAGATTATATTCGATTCAGCCAAATTTTAAAACAAATTAAAATATGTTATGATAAATATATAGACGCTCAAAAGTATGATTTGCATAGTGCTTTGAATGTTAGCACCTTTTTAGAACCCGCAAGAGTTAACTTGAGACTTCGCTCGGATGACGTAAGTGCGAGGTACTGACGCGTACATTTACGCTCAAAAGTATGATCTGCATGGCACTTTTAATGTTAGCACCTTTTTACAACTCGCAAGAGTTAACTTGAGATTTCCCTCGGATGACGTAAGTGCGAGGTACTGACGCGTACATTTACGCTCAAAAGTATGATCTGCATGGCACTTTTAATGTTAGCACCTTTTTACAAACTGCAAGAGTTAACTTGAGACTTCGCTCGGATGACGTAAGTGCGAGGTACTGACGCGTACATTTACGCTCAAAAGTATGATCTGTATGGCACTTTTAATGTTAGCACCTTTTTACAAACTGCAAGAGTTATCTTGAGACTTCGCTCGGATGACTTAAGTGCGAGGTACTGACGCGTCGATAGTGAGAGCGTTAAGAAGGTGGAGCGCGCATTCCGCTCAGGTCTAAGTTTTGCGGATAGTATATTTCTGCAACAGATTTATCTGTATGTAAGGAGTAAATAGCAATTTGTAAAAATATGGAGTCGCTTCTGAAAGAATTAACCTACCAATAATAATGATTACTCGTTAACGAACTTTAATATGTTCCTGTTTTGAATCAATATTGATTACTTAACGTAATTTGAATTGCAACTTTACTTTTGAACCTTATGGTTTCAAATTATTCATTTTCGTTTTAATTTTAATATTTCGTCAAATTAATTTGCCTGTTGTTGAAGTTTTAGCTTCAATTTGACTACAGCTGTTAAAATTTCGCAAGAATATTTTAAGAACCGATTAAGAGTCTATTTATTCTATGTCTGCAGTGGCTACACAAGTGTGTTGTGTGATTTCAAAAACACTAAACCTTAGAAAAGGTCAGCCGAAATTTTTTCAATGTATATATGGGTAACGTTATGTGGCATAACATTAGACAGATCTTTGAAAATTATAAAAATGTTCTTAATCACTTTTTAGTTGAAGCTAAAGTGTCTTTTAGTCCCATGTGAACGCTTACCAAGGAAATACTTGTTCTAGGTAGGCGTGCTCAATCGTAAACTACATTTCCAGATTAAAATTAGATGTAACGTCGGTCAAGTGCGAACCGTTAATTTATAAAAAAAAGTATATATATCTAGAAGATTTTTGCATCCGACATGAAAATTATGGTTTTTAACTTTTTTTTTAAATTAGTCGATTTTTTTTCTTTTATTTTCACCTTCTCTCAGTTAGTTGGGGTCGGCCCATACTTCTCTATTCTGACATATGTCTTCTGTCACACCACAAATCATCGTATCATCCTTCACACAATCCATCCATCTCTGTTTTAGTCTACATTTCCATTTATATTCATCAATCTTGCAGTTTAACATTCTTTTTGTCACGTTACTTTCTTCCCTTCTATTACATTCATCTATCACATTAGCCGTCTTCCTCTCAATTTTCATTATTTTTTTTATTTTAAAAATATCTGATAAAACTTAACCAATATTTTCAAATAAAAAAATTGCTTCTAAACAATATATGTATATGTTGTGTACTTTGAGATATTTCGATTTTATTCTTTTTTAGAATTCCGTAAAAAATCGGTGGACGTTCATAACTATGGAACCCACACTACAAACGTAATTAGCAACCAGCTATTCGAATGGCACAAAAATAAATTAAATCAAAATGAACCCAGAAAGAAGGCATTGATTCGTGTGTTTCCGGTACTTAAGTCGCAATAACACTGTATTAGGCCTTCGCCCTTAGTTCCGCCCAGCTGCGTGTCCGCTAAACGCCGGTGGGGGCTCACGCAAGCCTTTGTCGGAATATAAGTAGCACTTTAGAAGAGCCTATTCACTATACACTGCAAGTAAATTAGTTCGTTTATTGTTTAATTATACTTTTGAATATTTAATTATATCACTTTATATATTTACTTTAAAGTCTTGGTAGAATAATGGCTACCGCACGCGTCCCAAACTCTAAGGGCTCGAGTTTTCCACGTTGTTACAATTATCACTTGATAACAACGGTGAACGAAAGCATCGCGACGTAGAATAGAATAGGATAGAATATTCTTTATTTTACACAAGAAAATAATAATACACATGAATTAACAATCTTATAACTAGTACAATCGGCGGTATTATAGCTAACAGCGATTTCTTCCAGACAACCTTATGGAGATAATTTTACATTTCTAATAATGAGTCGGTATTTAGTGCGCATATTTTAAAATATATTCAATCATATATTATAATAATCAAATATATAATCATATAATTAATAATAAGTAAACAAATACACATACATATTTGTATACAAATATATGTATATTAGGGTGCTTTTTTTTCAACTATTTTTTTTTTCGGTTCCATCGTGAAATTTTGTTGCAAGTACCCAAAAAAAAATACCCTGAAAGTTTGGGCCCTTAATATTAAGACCTCGACCCAGGCGTTTGAAGATTTCCCCTTAAAAAAACACAGAAACTTTGGCTTTTTCATGTTTAAATTTCTATAGCTCAGTGGCATTTCATAGCATCGCTTTGACTATGGACGGGTTTTTTTTAGAATTGAATGCTCTACAAAAGTGTCCATTGCGGCCAAGTCGTAACTCGAACCGGCGAGGTAGTACAGGCCTCTAAACTTGATTTAAAAAATTTAAAAAATATATTTTTTATAATTTGACATGATTTTCGATAAAAATTTTAAATTACAAAAACTTTATCATTAAATATCTCCGGAAATATTGATTTTAGCGACTTGGTGCCTAGGACTTTTTTTGTAGGAAATTAAATTTCCTACAAGTTTGTTGTTTGCATTTTTTTGTAGCTCTTGTTATTCACGAGATAACTGCGAAAAAACGCGAATTTCATGGAAAAATTTCACGATGGAACCGAAAAAAAAATAGTTGAAAAAAAAGCACCCTAATGTATATAGAGTTACATAGACATACATAAATTACTGTTTACAAATTTAGATAGTGATCTTTGATGTAATCATCGCCTCCTCGTTTTGGAAGTCGTTTAACTACTTGAAAATAATATTTTCTTAAGTTTTCGCAAGTAGATATATTTATAACACTGTATTGCTCACCAAATATACAATTTCAAAAATGGACAATTACAATATTGTCATGGTAGGAACAATAGGCGACCTTATCGCTTAAAGCAATATCTTCTAGGCAACCTAATTTAAGGAATAGTTTAACCTAATCTGGCGATGTAGGTGGTGCACATTATTAGGTAATATCATAAATAAACATACTTAAACTATATATTTTATAAATTAAATACACACAAACATATGCATTTATAAGATATATACTTATATATATTAATTAGTGTATAGTGTAAGCATTAGGTATAACTATTTAAGAATAAATACACATTGTATATCACCAAGCTAAGCAAGTTACCCTTGTTATTGCTTGGTAATACACCGGCTCACTATAGGGTCGATTCCAGACGCCCAGACCATGACAAGTAACAGAATGCTTGTTTTCTAAGCCCATGCCAAGAATCGAACTCGGAACCCCTTTTTTTGTCAACGCTGGGGGAATGCATTTGCGCATATCCTCTGGCCCCGGGGCATGCCACCAAGGGGTATGTGGGACTCCCAGCTGCTGGTGGTGCACACGAGGTTCAACGTTAGAGCTTCCAAGCACCGCATGCCGACCTCATTTGTAGGAAATGCGGTGTAAAATATATATAATGTCATAAAAAAATGTATGTATAAATATTTCTGTATTGTATCGCTTTCCTAGCAAATAAATTATTTCTTTCTTCTTTCTTTCACCGACAACCAGAGAACTCGGAATCCCTGGGTGCCAATGCCACTAAGCCACAGAGGCCGTAAAAATATATTTATTTTAAATCTTTTTTATCATGCCCTGACTTTTTTTTGTGAATGAAAGCATTATTATTTAATGCTCACTTCTTAAAACAATCAATCTTACGTCTAAAAAGCTGTTTTTTTATAAAAAAAAACTTATTGCAAGTCGTAAATCCTTGGTAATCTTGCTTAATTAGCCCTAAAATCTGGTATCTAATTAAATCAGCCAGCGTTGTCCGCCATAATGAGAGAAAAGAAACAACCTTCAAAATGGACGTAACGTACAAAATTTATTTCAAACCACTACGAGAGAATTAGTGAGATCTGATGTTGATTAACAACCTCTCTCAGAGAGTTTAAGTGACGATCACTTAGGGGAGTAATTTAAATTGTATTTTGAAAATAAAAATATATTGTCGATGAAATTTTAAAAAGTTCACGTCGTTATTACGAAGCGAATATTTACTAAATTTTTTTTAGTTTTAGACACTAATGTTCTTCTGATTTATTATTGAAACTTGTTGACAGGTTCTAAAATTAGTAGGTTTATTACAAGAATTATTGATGTACCAGAAAGTGGAATAGAAATTATTTTATTTTGGTATATAAATTATTTTGCTTACCGCAAATATATGGTACAATGAATGGAATGAAGAGAATGAATAAATATATGTAGAAGATTTTGTTTTATAATAAAAATGCACATGCACGTATAGTTAAATTAGAAGAAAAAATTGACATATAACATATTGTTACGACCGACAAAGACAAATTCACACCTATAGAAATACCTTTATTATATTTATTACCTTTAGGCATTTGGGTTTCTTTTGTTTACTTTGTGATTTAAAAAACAGTCCATTGTGTATTGTAATCTTTTGCGGCCTATTGTTGTATTGTGATCACTGTCAGGTGTCTCGGATTTAAACAACAAACTGATTCTAAGAAATTCAGTCCACGCGGATGGGAAGACATATTGCATATGTGCAGTATAAAGCAATACCCCATTTGATAAATGGGACAGTCAAGCGATAACCACGAGCGGAGCAAAACTTGTGTACATTAGGTAACTTTTTTAGTGACGGACTTTGCGTTATATTTGTACCTGTATTATACGTGTTTGTATAGTTCTAATGAACTCTATAATAATTCGAACGGCATTTTAATTCAAGTTTTGCAACTCGTAACAATATGTTATATGCAATTAATTTTTTTATATAAAAATCTGTTATATTATTAAAATTATTATTAGTGGCCACATATACGTCTTACCAACCACATTAAAAATATTTGTTGGAGATTCCAGTTGAATGAAATGAGCGAATTAAAAAAAGACACCCAAAACGCACACGTAGAAACATAAAACATTTTTTTACAATTAACCCTCCCGCTAAATGGTAATTGCTAATCGAATTACTCAGTAGCCTCAGTTCGATTCTGCGAGCGATGATTGAATTAAGGTCCGTACTAGGTCAGAACCGGCGAGGCCCCGCTTTATTAGTTTCAGAGCCGTTTGATTCGATTTCTGATCGAATATTATTCAATTCGATGTTTGAACAAGATCAGGGGGATGTCGTGATTTATTAACCCACAATCGAGTGATATATGCCATCTGGCCTTTGTTTTGAATATAGTATTCATTACAGGCCCTACTTCGTAGCGGTTGTTCTAACCAAGTTTTGTTTGTTGTCATATAGTATACTAGCGGCCCCGTCAGACGTTGTCCTGCTCTGAAAAAATAAAAATGTAGGACTCGATCCCAGCGCCACCTACCGGTTCCAATTGTAGATTTAAACCATCCGGGGACCAACTCAAATAAAAAAAAATCACCAAAATCGGTCCAGGTGATTAGGAGGATTCTAGACCCGATCTCAGCGCCACCTACCGATTCCAACGGGCTAAAAAATCCTATGTCCGTCTGCTGGTTCTAAGCTACCTCCCCATCAATTTTCATTCAAATCGGTACAGCTATTCTTGAGTTGTAAATAGTGTAACTAACACGACTTTCTTTTATATGTATAGATTTCACTTATTACGACCTCGGTTGTAATTACTTTTTTACTATAGCGACGACTTAAGTTCCTTGAATTTAGAGGATCTTTAGAGGAAAATAATTTGGCTATATCGACTTCGGATATAACGCTGGTATAGCGACTAGTTTTTATAAATCAGCTGTAACAAGGTCCTATCAGTTGTAACTAGTTCCTAGCTCTCGCATTTGAGAGTAACTCCAAGAGATTTTTTTATTGCAGGAGTTCAGCAGACAGGCAGACGGTCCACTGGATGGAAAGCGGTTACCATCGCATATGGACATATGTGCTGCTGCTCTCTTAAGGGATATTGGAACCTGGTCACTTATACCGGAACACAACGCAAGGTTGTTATGACGACATACTTTAGACCAGGGGTGCTAGCCATCAGGTCGGGCAAATGTACTACCACCACCTGGCTGTGGGTTGGTCTGTCGCCTCTTACGACAGGCCACCCGACCGCAAGAAATTATTTTCTTTCTCCATTCCTGCACGGATAAAAGATTGTAGTGCTTTTACAATCAACAAATAATAATTGTAACAATATACAATACATATTCGGTCATAAAAACGGCCCAA
The DNA here is from genome assembly GCA_012273795.1 of Dendrolimus punctatus. Classification (NCBI taxonomy): domain Eukaryota; kingdom Metazoa; phylum Arthropoda; class Insecta; order Lepidoptera; family Lasiocampidae; genus Dendrolimus; species Dendrolimus punctatus. The sequence continues at coordinate 19,497,094 of CM022529.1, read as the reverse complement.
ATTCTTGCATCCCAACCAGGAGTCTAACCCGTCGTTGTAATGAAACGCTGACAACTAATTTGCCAGGAAACAGTTGTTTGAAATAAAAATCATAAAATATACATTTTGTCATAGTGGCCGTTTTCAATCAACGTAGTAGATACGTTTTTAATGTACCTTAATTAACATTTGTTAAATTAAATTCCATGAACTGCGTTAAAAAGCCATTTACCAACGAATACGTTGAAAGTTAGTTTAAAAGCCGTACTGTTGTGTATTTAGCTCACGTAGCTTCAGCTAACGTACGGTACCGTCCGCATCAAAACACATGCGGTTTTGCAATCGGTTGCACCATTTTCCATGCTATACACTGTACAAACAGTATAACCTTTATATTGTCGGTTTGTGTTTAAATTGCAATTTTGATTAATTATTGCGAAATGCGACAGTTAATGTTTTGTATGAATCTTATATGTACTTTTGTTCGCGACATATTTTATGGTATTTCCAGATAAGATGCAAAAGATTGCACATAACCTAATTAATAAAATCTATTTTGTGCAGAAATACCTGAATTGCTAAGTTTTAAAATTTCTCTAATCTTTAATATTTCCTGCAATCCACGCAAAATTTTACAATGGTCAGAAAGGTAATTACGATTGTATGATTTCATTATATTTAGTATTTATTTTGTTATTAATTATGTAATTATGTTGTTTACAATAAAGAATAATTTAGTCATAATCATGTTGAAAATTACAGTTACACGCTTTAATAATAAAAAAAATTGCAGGAGTTCAGCAGACTGGCAGACGGCCCACTTGATGAAAAGCGGTTACCATCGCTTATGGACATTTGCAACACCAAAAGTGCTACAAATGCGCTGCTGCTCTCTTAAGGGAGATAATATCGGTGTATACGTAATACATCTTCTTAAAATACACAATTAGTAATAAATAACAAGAAAAACAAAGATAAACAAGCATTTGCTAATACCTAAGACGCTTACAGAAAATACACTGAGCGTTAGCAAGCATGTAGACGACATGCGCCGCCACGCCACCGCAGTAGGACGAGTATCAGTTGTTTAGTAGTATTATAAAGTGGGCTGAATTCTGTTACTGTTATATTTCTCCCCCGGGGTTTGAAATATACATAACCTGGGTTGTAAAATAAAAGATTATAAGCATGAGTACCATTCTTTATTCATATTCGTCTTTAGGGAGCCAGTCACTGAGTATAAACTAGATATACCTTAGTCTATTACACTCTACAGAAGTTAAAATTAAACTTAACACGAAACCCGACACAGGGGAAGACAATCAGGTCGACACCCTGGTCGTCTGACTCCAGACTAAGGGACTCATGTCCAAGATGATAGTTCAGGGAATGTGGGTCACCTAGTCGGTTCCTAACCTTGAAATATACTGCCTTGTATGAATGAATATTTTACGAAAGGGCATGTGAATTATTTAACGAAGACGAAGATTATGGGCGCCATCCAGGTTCACGACGCCTGGAGAAAATGCCTCGACGCTCAGCAACGCTGCCAGCGTCGGTGGCCGCGTGACACGTGGTGGATACGAAGGTGTTCGTTGAACGGCCAAGCATGACCGGACGCGTGGGCAGTGAGGTTGCCCACACGTGGCAGCGCGAGGCCCGATGGCTCTCACGTGATACGGAGGAGGGACGATGCCCTCACGTGACTGAGGAGGGATGATGCCTCCACGTGGTTGAGGAGGGGTGGTGCCTCCACGTGGCTCCCTGGAATCGAGACGGTTATCCAGTGAGCACACCTATTATAACACTAATGCAATCACAGTCGGGGAAATGAGAATTATTACCTAGGGATATTTTTAAACCTAACCACACTAGACAATATATAAGCCTGATATGCTTACCTAAAAAGGGTTAGAAAAAGTACCGCCGCTAATTAACGTTGAAGAGCCTCGCCAGACCTTCGGGTGGTCGGCTGATGGCATGGTACGACGGCGTGAGGTTCATCTGTAAGGTAGATACGCCTTACTGATATGAAGAAGAAGAGACACGCAGGGTAAACACTTTGAATAAAACACTACGTACCTTGATCTCTTCAATCACTGAATTTAAACTAAGGATATTGCAAACTGATAATTTGTTTGACTCGTGTGAAGTCTAAAGGCGAAAAGAAAGCGGCGTGGGGAATGCCGCAGTATTTAAGCTCTCGAGACGAGAGGCGCGAGTGGTACAACCGACGCACGTAAAGGTGGCGTGGTTGTCCCTGAGGGGTTTGAGGTGAGGGAGGACGGAGCATCGCGGAATGGCATCGCATGATTTCTAGTGACTAAATTGAGGATGTAATACGGTGTTAATACAACCGAAGTCTATAAGTAAATGTTGCAAGGCTAATAATGCCAAATTTGCAACGTAACAATTCATCACATGCACACATACATTCACAGAATTGTATCGCAGTGTCGGCGTAACAGCGGTGTCGTCAACACAAGCACTTACGCTGTTCACTATTTCAACTTCAAAACTTTCCGAGTTCCCAATTTTTTTGCAAGTATTTGTAATTTAAAGTCAAGAGAGGTTTTTAACGTGCTCCAAAATAATAAACAATAATTAATGGAAAGTATGTAATACTTATCAGTGGTCATAACATTTTGTGTAATTTGAAATATCATATTACCAACCATTAATATTTTCATTAATATAACAGCAAGGGGTCGCCTGTTAACTTGATATTCACTGTTACCTACTTGGAAATACATTATATTATAGGCGTACTTTTAATCATGTTTTAATTAAAAATAACAGAGGGAGTAGTGTCAAGAGAAAGAGCTACAGTTATTACACTACTATGATTTTGGGACCCTTTCTCTAAATTAGGGTGGTGTAAACTGAAAAAAAGAGAACAGGGATCTTTAGCTAAAACACACCCACCTCTAGATCAAATTGTTTAATAAGTCTAGTGTAAAAATATTTGAAACAGAAATAAGAGAAACTGAACTCAGGGAATACGATTATAACAACATGCTGGTATAGGAACCTTTTCCCAAAATTAGGGAAATTTGATAAAAAAGGGAGCCCGAATCTATATTTATGATACTGGAATTATTACTTGGATTATAGTTTTTAGGGCTGGTTCAACCAGTGTGACACCACGCTCTCAAAGAATATTGGCGAGGAATGGTTAGCTTAGATCCAGTCGTGTTTCATACGATAACTAAGAGCTCTGGTAGCTCTCTTCTCTGTCCTCTTATACCCTCTAGCTTATCCTGTCCTCGTATTCCACTCCTTGTTTTGATTGCTGTAGCACAGCAGACAGTCTGATAGCCTCACTGTGATGGAAAGTGGTAACCGTCGCCTATGGATACTAACAATACTTGCTACTGGACTTGAAGGAGAAACTGGAACCTGGCTACTGATTCTAAAAAAATCTTATATTAATGTAACGTATACAACGGGCGGTCTTATGGTTTTAAAGCAATCTCTTCCAGATAACCCGTGGATAGGATATTGCTGCTTTGGAGTGGAAATGATGTTAGAATAGTATACATAAAATTATTGTACGATAACTTACATTTCACTTTATCAGGAAGGATGAATCACTTTATTAGGCCTTTGCGGGGAAACGCGTTAATGTGGCAGAAACCGAATCGAGGCTTTAAGTCCGCGGTCGCGTCGGTGGCTTTTGGTATCCTTTCGAAATTCAATTCCTTTCGACTCCGGCTTAGCTCGGTTTGTTCGGTAAATACCGAAATTATGAGTTAAACGAATACCTGTATTATGGGGTTTTTTTAATTTATTAAATACAATCTTATTGATTTAACAGCAATAACACTTTAAGCGGTGTACATAGATTAGGAAGTTAAATTATTTTTTAAATTTATATGTATGACCTTCAAAAAGTGTTCTCCAGTGGAACCTATTTTAAATAAAAACTTTTGAATTTGTTCCAGTTTCTCCTTCAAAACCGGAAGCACATTGGCAGCATCTCTGATGTTGCTAATGTCCATTGGCGATGGTAACCACTTCTCATCACAGTTGGGCCATCGGCCGTTTGCTGTGCTTCAGCAATAATAAAATAAAAAATCGCTATCAGATACATCACGTATCGTATCGTAGCACCGATAGTGACAATACAATTTTTACGAGTTGCTTGAATGATTAGTTACGCTAGTTACTTCCACGTTCGCTAGATGGCGTTAGGACGAATGAGTGCCTATAAGATTCCCAACGGTTAGTCCACAATGTCGACAAATTTTAAATTACATTATCGTAGCCGCAGGGACAAGCTAGTTGCTATAAGCTAAATTAATATAATCCCTAATGTACATGGACCGATACGCACTTGGCTCATTGTATTATATTGTATTTGAAAATGCTCAATACTGGAACACTCCTCTATATCGAATCAATTAGGTATCATACACAAAGTCTACATAATTCATATAGAAGTACGTATCCATAGCACTTTAACCCTAATGTGACCTATATATTTTTCTGAAGGAAACCACAAACGAAATGAACGCGTTTCACTCAAGTAATGGTACTCCACTAATGGTTTTTATAATGACCTGTTGTGTTTATTGCGACCTCGGGTTATAATTAACTAAATTTAAAATATGTTTTTATGTTAATTTTTTAGAATAGTATAAACATGCGATAACTACTAATGCAAGGTTTAGAATCACTTAGTTGGTTGCAATATTTTTCTACTCATAAATTTACAACAACAATAATAATCTTTATTGTACACCAACAAAAAAATGTTTTTTTTTTAAAGCTTTTGAGATCCTGTATATCATGTAACAGCAGACTGCTAGCCAATACAAGTAAAACGAACCCAATCACGACGGGTCTCTCTTGTTTAGTACAGAAGCTCCTAAGGCCACCTTCCGACTCCATCATCAGATTAGCTCCATGGTACCATATTATTGCATCGCGTGATAAACATATTCGTGCAAAATTTCAGTTCAATCGAAAACCGGAAGGTCAAATTTAACTTCCAAGATTCCTCCCGAACTTACATACAATACATAAGTACATTCATTGCAAGTTAAATAAAAGCTTTTAAAGCAGTACCACATTTTCTTATATTAAAACTAGAAGATCGTAATGCAATGGGCGGTTTTATTGCTTTAAGCAATCTCTTCTGGACAACCTTTAGATTGACAAGGATCTTATTCTCAATAATCTGTTGACGCGCTGCTCAAGCACCTTACTGCTTATTAAAATTTGACATACAGTTAATATTGATTTTATACCGTGTTCATAACCAGCCTTTAAGGTAGGATAGAGGGATGAAATACAGAGTATGCGATAGAAGATCAGGTAAAGAAATGGGAAAGGAAGATGGTACAAAAGAAGTGTAAGTGGGACTACGGCATTTACACTATATATAAAAGAGTATACAGTAAGTAATCTATATTTTACAAGTAGTAGTAGTTGATGATTATATTACTTACTTGCGATTTGATCTTGGTCAGTGTGGTCTACTAGTACCAATTTGACACTCAACACTGTTGTCATACACTTGTTTCGTCAATTTCTTTTCATCCATCCTCTCTATAAGTCCAAACCTTTACAAACTTTAACATTTCGCCTCAACTCTTGTTATAACATTTTTCAATCAACAACGTCGTCTTATCCATTTTTATCCGTGCAGGAACGGAGAAAGAATACAATTTCCTGCGGCCCGGCGGCCTGTCGTAAGAGGCGACAAAACAACCCACAACCAGGTGGTAGGGCATTTGCCCGACTGGATGGCTACCACCCCTGGTCTAGAGTATGTCGCCATAACAACCTTGAGTTGTGTTCCGGCATTAGTGACCAGGTTCCAGGCTCCCTAAAGAGAGCAGCAGCGCATTCGTAGCACCTTTGGTGTTGCAAATGTCCATAGGCGATGGTAACCGCTGTCCATCAAGTGGGCCGTCTGCCTGTCTGCTGATCTCCTACAATAAAAAAAATAAAAAAATCCATACTGTTTTTATTATATCATTCAACTCAACCTCACAATATTTTTGAAAGCTCTCATTTCATTGCAATACTATTTATCCGTGTCCCGTCATCTAGGATGTATACCTATTACAGGATAGCTACCTAAAATTTCTTCAAAGTCAACAGTGCGTTGGTAATGGTCTTACCCCATTCATATATCAAACATTTCATATATCAGACATTTTCCATATCAAACATTTTTAGAGCTTAAGAACTGTTACTTTCATCTCGCCTTAATTACATAAAATATGCAATCTTAATAGACCTTAATTTTCAATATATTCGCTTTTTCCAACTGCTCTTCATCTTCATCCTCTTTGTCTATTATCTTATAAATTTTATAACACGGCTCGCGTAGCCTTGAATCCATATCCATATAAATGTCAATAATGAAAGGAAATCTGATATGTATTTGCTTTCATTGTTGAAAATAAATATATGTATAATAAAAGTAAGTATATGTATATCATCAAGGTGTATGTATGTCAAACAACATTTAGGCCTCTTACATCTGACCTGTATACCTTTGTCACAATATGGTTTTCCAAAATAAAAAATTAAATCATGTTTACACTATTATCGAATTTATATATACTCCAAACTTCTATTAATCAGCATATATTCGGCAGCCTGCGATGAAAAAGTAAACAAAATCTCTTTTGTATTTCCATTATTATTAATGCAAACCCGTAAAATTAACCCTTTCTTTTGTGATTATAATTTTAACCACGTACACGTATTTTAGAAACACAAGAAAAGCTTGTTGGAATAGAGCAGAGGTCTATTGCGTATAATTCATATGTCCAATATCATACAGTGTTTGTATTAACTCTATCCATGTTTTGGGCGTGTAAACTTAATTAAATTGTAATTTATTATTATTTATTAAAAAATAATGGAAGATGGGAAGCCCCGTAGTATGGAACGCAACTTGTGTTGATGGCGGCTTCCCATCTCCCAGTCGCAGCCGTGACAGCCGAGGCTGCTGCCGCACACCAGGAGACCCTGAAGCGCCGCAAATATGTGTCCATTGATAATGGGTACATATTTATAGCTTTCGGGGTTGAAACCCTGAGGGCTGTGGGGCCTGGAGCTCATCACCTCTATCGAGACCTCTCAACACGTCTAATTGAGGTCTCGCGTGACCAGAAGGCAGGCTTGCACCTAGGGCATCCAACGTGGAAATACGGCCAGCATTTTGGGCACGCTCCCCGCTGACAGCGACCCGGAGGCTATTTTTTACTTATAGATTATTATTTTGTAAATATCATTATAGTATTATAGTTTAATTTTATTTTATAAATAATGAAATATAAAACTTGAGCATGAGTTATTTAAAAAAATTGATAATATACAGAGAAGAAAAGAAAAAGAATATAAAAATGCGTAGTACAGCCTAATTTAAATCTGCATTAGTTAATTAGTCCGTTTACTTGCGAATAAGTTCTTATCATCATTTGGGCAGATATCTTCTTAAAGTACAATTTGTTTTTTTACCTGGAAACTGTCCTTTTTTTTTGCAGGAGTTCAGCAGACAGGCAGACGGCCCACTTGATGGATAGCGGTTACCATCGCCTATGGACATTTGTAACACCAAAGGTACTACTAATGCGCTGCTGCTCTCTTGAAGGAGACTGGAGCCTGGTCACTAATGCCGGAACACAACTAAGGGTTGTTATGGCGACATACTTTAGACCAGGGGTGCTAGCCATCCAGTCGGGCAAATGCCCTACCACCTGGCTGTGGGTTGTTTTGTCACCTCTTACGACAGGCCGCCCGGCTGCAGGAAATTGTATTCTTTCTCCATTCCTGCACCTTCATCTTTTCATCTTCTCTTAACACATTCTTACAGAATATATATAAAACATTTCTAACTTCATCTCCTTGCACTTATCTATTCATACAGACTCAACTGTTAGAGCTTTTGGTCAAAATATCAGCAATTTAACCACTGTAATACATTGTAATTATTCATTAGGTTTTTATATTTTATCTTCGAGGCACATTGGTACAAAATTCTTCATATAGAAATTAATTCATAACGAAGTTATAAAACGTTACCTCATGTACTGTACTTCGAAATAGTCACGCTTTAACTCTACATACTTAAACACGCACATTCTAATTAAGGGGTTATATTAATTAAAAAAAATTAAAACTTACCGACACATAATAAATCCACATATATAACTAGTCACTTACATAGTTGAAACTTAGAAAAAGTTGTTTAACTTTTTGAAAGTATTTTCACATCACTTTTACTCGTGTAATTAGTTTAGTACATACAATACGATTAGTTACACATAAACAAAGACTTAGTTAGTGAATTGGTAACGCGATTCCCGGTGAATCGGGAAGCGGTACGTCACGGTGCGGTACGGTACGGTACCACGCAACGTTCGGCCAATTACTGACGGCTTCAGGCAAGCCTCCTTTCAGTACGCAGTGCGCATGCGCCCTCACGATTGACACCGAACCCCGAGTAACGCTCAGAGCGAATATTCATAAGTTAGTTTTTAGTTTTGTTTAGAATGTGCCCCGTGGGAGGCACAGTGAGCACAGATTTCGTGAAATCAAAACAAACGGGATAAAACACACAAAAAACAAAGATTGCTATTAGCATGATGCGAAAAAGAATATAATACTTCATATAGCTATTTGAAACAGATAGTAATTTCATTGAAGATAAATGGAATTGATAGCCACTCAGTAAAACAACTTACTGCTAAAAAGTTTCTAAACCCTAATTAGGTAGATGGCAACGCAGGTTACCTGTCGCTTCTATACGTTTTATTATTTAATATATTTTTTTTAGATGTCTGATAAAAGCAAACGAAATGACCGCTATTTGGTACTGTGCCTTTAGGATCTATTCAGGCTTTAGTTAAATTGATGGATAGTATAATTGCAATCAATATATAAAAAAAATTATACGTCGGAGAGGGTATAGACTTTATTTTTGAGCTTTGGCTATATACAACTTATAATAATATCCTGATGAAAACAACCCATTTATATTAAAGCGTTTATGTTTATTTCCATCGTGGCTCGGACTTTTAAAAGGCTTGCGTGGGGCCATGGAAAGATCAACACATAGAAATGCCCTTTGACAAATTCAATCTAAATGTGGCGCGACACTTACCAGCGATTATTTCTGTGTGTATCATATAAAAATGTACTCTAGGACAAGCCCCGGTCAGTGCAGGACTATTTTAGGAAATGAGAACAAAAGGGGCCACACTATTGAGATGAATTGTTAGTGGAACTAGAGAGCCCAACATGGGTATGTGTTGCTAAGGGGTGTCGAGAGATGGGCTGCAGGTTCCGAAACTACTCCTGATGCTATGCCATTTATCACTTCCACCCCTGGAGCTAAATCTTAGCTCTAGCGATCTGATCTCTGTGCCAGCTGGATAAGGTAAGCACGGAGGCGTGGGCCTTGTTTTGGCTTTCGGGGTCGGGTAAGAAGTGTAAGAAGCGTCTCACCTAAGATTTCGCCACAAAGCGCCCTTGCGGGTTTATTTCCATTATTATTATCATCACAAAATTTATGTTCTAGAAAGGACAAACAAACACAAATATTTACATGAACCCGATATATATATGAATTATATATAAATAGTAATCTGAGCAACGAAGCGCTGTTCATAACATTACAGTACTAGTTCTTATTTAAAGGTCATGGTCCGTCATGGAGCGTCGAATCAACGTTATACTGATGGCCACCAGACGTAAGTCAGTTTGCCTTATGAAATTCCTATGATTGGATAGCCTAGTTTGATAGACCAACTGACGGTACGTCTTTACGCTGTAGTGCTCGAAAATGACTGCCGATGCGGTGTACCACTATAGTATAAGTATGCGTCAATAAACTGAGATACTGCATTTTCGTAACAGCATTCATAGGTTACATACTGCGTTTATAACAGGGTGCCGCCTTAAATGTATTGGAAAATGTAAATGGAAACATAACAATGTTTAAACATTGGAGACGAATATATTATAATATTTTTCGTCCCGAAAACTGCAGGACTCCGCGTGTTATAAAGATGCACAAACGCATTTACCTTCAGAATAACAAAATAGTAGTGAAAACATAAAAGCACTTCTGTGCCAAATATTAATTTACATATGTGTACCAGTCCTTATACCCTGTACTACCGAGGAACATAAATTAACACCCCATCACTCCCTAACTAAGCAACCCGAAACAATAAACCTACAAACCGCCGCCGTAGTTACTATTAATACGTGCCAATTTTAATCCCAACTCCACCGGCCCGCTATCTTTTAAATCGCTAAAAGCTTCAACATTCATCCCTCTTTTATCAGAACGATTGTACAAAACCACTCAACCCTTTTAAAGCCCAATCCGAGTGCGTCCGGTCGTTAGTACACATTAATGGCATCCAACGGGTTATACTGTCGCTGAACCAGGATTTCATAGGCCCGCAAGTAGTCTAGTATGGGCAGATTCGTGTGTAAGATGCGCTTGTTAGAATCTTATTATACATACATACATAACTTCACGCCAGTCCCTTGCGGTGTAGGCACGAACAACAGAGCGTCATACAGGCTTATTCTTACACACCTCATTTGCCTGTGATATTCATAGCTCTAGTCATGCACGCTCGTCGGTTCTTAAGGCTCCTGACAAATTTAAGATCATCTCCAAAAGGTGTTCCTGTCAAATATCAGGTTGATATTTGCACAAAGACTACTGGTAGCTGACTCTGGTGTTCTGGAGCTGCCACGGCCATATTCCATTCTTATAGGGAATGTGGATGAATTATATGGAGTAAAGAAAGTATGGAATTTCTGCCAAGGTAAGCCGGTTAAAGAAAATATACCGCATGTTACAAGTCGAGTGCAGTGCTGTTGTTGAAATTAAGGTCCCACTATCAGCATAAAAAAGAGCCAGTGGTACTTGGAGCTAAATAAAATATGAACTAAATAAAAACGTGATGTATTTTCTTATTACAATTTGTATCTTTAATATTACAATCTTACCGCATATTTTGAATCAAAAGCCGGTGCCCGATCGGGTTATGAGTTGCCACAGCTTTCAATACGTGTGGAAAGCCGGAAAGGAATAAAAAAACCTAAACGCCAATGAATACATGGCGCTTTCCACCTTTTGGTCACTTCTCAAGTTGTTTGAAGTCCACACCACTGCCCCTATTCCATTCCCTTATACCTTCCTGTCTATCCCATCCTAGAGACTGGCACCGCGTTGGCTTCCCCCTGATGTTGAAAGCGTTTATAGGCAACTGTAATAACTTTCCATAAGGTAAGCCATCTGCCTGTTTCTAAGCTTCCTAATAAAGGCTGGTAATTCTGCGGCCTAGTAGCTTCTCGTTAGAGGTGACAAGAAAATGTATTCTCTCCCGTTCCTGCACAGATAAGACTCCTAACTCCTCATTCATGAAAAAAAGTTTGAAAGTTTCTTTAAGAAACATAAAGTATCTTACAAACTAACTGTAACTTAGTATGAATAAGGCCGTAACAACGTGTTTTTGAATTATTTCTAGTTCAATTACGAAATTTATACTTTCGAGTCAATGCGACCAATGAATGCTCTATTGTCGCATAATAAACCGAGCTAACGTACTAATTTATCATTGACTCTGTACGTACCTTAACATTTCGAGTTGTTTTCATAACAACGTTGGCGACACAATCGATAAGCTATTTTCAATGATAATGGTTTTCGGAGGCTGAAAGTATTTTAATTAGATCACCCGAAAATCTCTAGACAATTTTCAAACGCCATGTCCAATATTGGGTATTAATCGAAACTTCATTAAATTAGATTTAATTATAATGGGATTATTTACGAACTTTTTTTAAACATATTTCATAGAAAATAATAAATGTGTGTTAATTAATCTAATAAGGGCGTGGTCTTACTGATCAGGCCACAGAAACGACATACAGATACTTGTATCTCTGGGATACAGATACTTGTATCTCTGTTGGTGTTGCCAACACATTATATATACCTACATTTCATTCACATTAGTGTTTCCGCTGGGAGACTGTGGATATAAACAAGGTATCTTGTCGTCCAAATATGCAATGGAGTAGGATTTCAACTGTAAACTTTTTGAGGTTTATCTTACAAAGACCTATAAACTAGTAACCCTGCGTTATCATACCTTATTCTGTTAGTAACACCTTAGTTTCCCAATGTTGCATATATGAGTAACAGTAGCCACATAGCATGATGATCTCCCAGAGGACCTGCAGTCAATGCACAATAATAACCACAAATCGACCAAATATAGTATGAAGATTCTATATTGATTCCCAAAGCGAAGCATCAGGCTCACATGAGCAGACCTAGGACTAAATCAGAACCATATAAATAGTTTGATGGTAACTCCGATTTTTATTATCAAATTAGAAGTAAACACTTGAATGACGATAAAATTCCTCGCCTCTGTTTCTAGTTTGATATAAATATTGTATTAAACAATATTAATATTGTATTAACTCATTTTTAAAATGTATTATAACCTAAAATATTTTACAGGTTAGGAAAAAACAACGCACATGGCACTAGATAGAATAATATATATAGACATAAGGCACACACTGCACATGCACTTCCTCACAACCCCAGCATGTAACAGATACACTCTACATTAGTATAAGTTGAGTATTAAAATTTGAATAAATTAATAAAACAAGTTATTCGTAAGGTACACCACACCACAAAAATCACTAAATTAATACACACAATCACACACACAAGACCAAAATAACCAATAAGCGGGTTTAACTTATTTCTAAAGCTATTCTTATTAATATATATTATCTAAAACATCTTAAAGTCGGTGCTTAGTAATTTTCAAAATATAGTAATTTTTATGTTTTACTTTGCACCGACTTCAAGATGTTTTAGATAATATATATTAATAATAATAGCTCTAGAAATAAGTTATTTTATACATTTTAGTTTTTGAAGTCGGTTTTTTTAAACGAAGTTTTTGTTTTTTATTTGTTACTTTTTAGTGTCTAGCTATGTATGGGTGGACCTACGAAGTAACGAAATATAGGTCCCAAGAAACGGGAACAAAAAAATGATCGTAAAATTAAAACTGCTGGGCCAAACTATGTCAAATTTTTGGGGGACCATATGGTAGCTATTCCGCGTCGAACAAAAAAATAATCACGTAAATCGGATCATAAATCACTGAGTAATCGGTGAACATACATAAAAGAAAAGATCCCGACGAATTCAGAACCTCCTTTTTCCAAGTTGGTTAAAAAAGTGTAAGGAACTCGAGTCCGTAGAGTTATTTAAAAAAATCTACATAACTCTTTGCAGCACGAATAAAACCTTGAGGTTTTGTGCCACAGTCAAATATGTTTTTGAGTATATGAATGTAAGGATATTAGAAAAAATTTATACTAATTATTTAAAAAAAAACGACTAAGCCATGCTTAAATTATAATATATAATATGTTAGGACATCGCTTTGAGCGATAAGGCCGCCTGTTGTATTGCCTAGAAAATATTGTAAACATGGTCTGTTTTTGTAATTGTATATTTTGGTGTGCAATAAAGTGTTATCTATCTATCTAAATATTAGTATTATAATATAAATTACATACTATTGAATACAATGTAAGAAAACTTAACTTATTGGTATTGTATTCTACCCATAGTCCCTCAAGACTATAAGTAGAATACTGAGCCCAGATCACCGTCTTCTATGGGTAAGGTGCCCAGAAGGCTGGCTACGTTTCCTCGCTGGATCGCCATACTGATCCGTTGGCCGAGGTAGGCACCAGCCCCCTGATCACCTGAAGAGTCGATGAGTCGTTTTGATAAATTTTGGTAGAGGCTCATGGCCTCAGGACCCCACGGTCCAAGCGTCTCGACAGCAAACGGCACAAACATATAACTCTCACTGAGGGTTGCATCTATCTAAATTATCACATAAATAACGAACCCTCTCTAGTAAGTAACTAATTCGCTAACAAACAAAAACCTTTGCAATACTCAATTAGAAAAACAAAAACAGTTCAACGTTATTGAAAAGGACACTAATATAATTACTTGTCTTATTATTAAAATAAGAATATTACATTTCATAATAATGAGGTATAATATTTTAGAAAGTTGACCCGTATTTTTTCAATGGAAAATAAACAGGCTTTTAACGTGTCAAGCGTCTTCTTCGTTAGTAACTAAATTCATATAATGACAAACTTAATACAGACTATTAAGCGGAGATGAAAATGTTGAGATGGATATGAGGTGTTGCAAAAATGTATGAAATGCAAAATGAATATATAAGGGTATCTTTAAAAGTTGCACCCGTGACTAAAAGAAGAACGTGACTTAAGAAGAAAACTACGGTAATATGGGCTTGCAATGAGGAGGAATGAAAGTCATGTTAAACGTTAAACTGGAAGATTGACCGGGAAAATTTAAAACCTAATTGAAAAGCAAACCAAAAAAGAGCTGGACTGTGTGAAGAATTACATGATGATTTGTGTGACAGAGGACGAATGTAAATGTAATATTTTTACGAGCTACAAGACTCGAAAATGCCGTTGGAATTACTATAGAATTTATTAGAAATATACAAACAAGTATAACACAGGTACAAATGTAAATGGATACAACGAGTACAAACTGCACGATCCAATAACATGCGTAAATTCTGTCACTATATTAGTATTGCTTTCGTATACGTAGTATTGCTCGTATCGTAATCGTCGTCTGACTGCCTCGCCCCTCAGTTCGGGCATTGTTTTATGCTAACTACACAATACAACACTCGACCTCGTGGACTGGATTTTTCTAAGAAAACGTAATCTGCACACCTGCGGCCATAAACGAGTACAATAACAATAGGCTATTGTCTAAATGCAAATTTTAAACACTAAGTAAACAAAAGAAGTCTTCATTCGTGCAAGGTAATAAACCAGCTGTGCATTCACTTTGTCGGCATGTAACTATATTATAAGTATTACTTATTCAGAGTACAATTTCAAACATACATAAGTTAAGGCGAACTTTCGATATATTATCTACTTCATATAAACGCAGACTACAATAAATCATTCGATTAAATTGACTTTACCTAAGAACTACAAAACCTACTTACCAATTCATAGTTTTGGAAATTGAATAAGACTTACTTTCAGCTTTTGTAAAGAAATACACCATTTGATGGATCGCATAAAACCTTACAGCAAAATCAATTTTCTTTTTGCGTTAGAAAATGTTTACCTATCAAAATACTTTCAGAGATTTGACTTTTGGTCTTTTATTTCACGCCGATATGTTACAGGTATCGTAGGCTGCATATTTATTTATTTATTGAAGAAATAAGTCGTAATACAATACTCGACTAAAAACTGATAGCGAACGTACTTAGGCTATGTTTTTTTACAATGATTTACACGACGCACATACGCTGTGTGCGGCGTCCACACGTCATACTCCGCGTCTGCAATCATTTTTGAACATTCCATAGTAAAATATAATGTTTCTGACAAAAATTAATCTGTCGAATCGGACTGAGTATACAGCAAAACATTAACTATCAATTTTAGAAAGAAAGAAAGAAACTTTATTTGCAAAATTAGCGACGCAATTACATTTCTTATACATTTTTATACACAGCTATACATTATATACACTATATACATTGCTGTGCCAGAACTGTATCCGACACAACGCTGATTTTCAGTGCAAACCCTGCATTTGACGTAAGACGAAAAACGACCCAATTTGGTTAATAAAATAAATAATTAATAAAACTAATTCTGCTTATAAAATACTTAATAATAATACTTTAATACGTGAAAGAAAGAAATAAATTTTAATAAATACTATAAATACGTTACTTTAAAATTAAAATAAATACTCCTGTAACAACTTGTATCGAATAATTTATTCGAATACTATTCGCTACAGTGCTTGCCGAGTATTCCACATTTCTAGAGTTATCATCAGTATAATGTTAATCTGATGCCAATAGTGACATCCAGCGTCGATCGACGCTAGACGCTGCTTTCAGCATCTTTTTTTATGCTTGCCGGTAGGCAACCTGGCAAACGGACCACCTGGTGATAGGTGGCTACCATCGCCCGATCTTGACATATCATGGCCTTGATTTTTATAAAATTGTGTATACTATAATCTTATAATTGGTGGCTATTATTTTATTAAACCTACACCATATACCAATGAGAGAGAGATAACCACTTTATTGCACACCAAAATATACAATAAAAAACAGACCATATTTACAATATTTTCCAAGTGGCTTTATCGCTCAAAGCGTTCTCTTCCAGGCAACCTAAATTTGAATGTGCAAGAAAATGCCTATAGCTACATACGAATACACAAATTTAAGAAATAAATATGCAAATACATAGTCAAGCAAATGTAGGTCTAATCTTGCCCGGAAAGCATACTTCGCTGATACCGTTTTTCTGGACTAAAGATCTACTACGTATATATATTGCAGGCTAATGAACAGTCAACGAAGAAGTGTCTTCGTTGATTTCATGAGAGCTGAGAGTTCTGTCTTGCGATGTATGGGGGAGCCGCCACACTCCAAGCGAATCACAAAACGCTTATAGAAATATTGGCGCTTGATAAGTTTGTGGTACCGCTTATACCGAACATACTAAGTCCGCGCCGTTGCTCTATCGACAAGCCAGTAAGAGGCCTTAGGGAGAATCCTGTCCATTCTACAGAGATGGGGAAATAGACAATACCTGTGAATTACTGTTGCTACAGGTACAGATGTAGTGTGATAGCTTAGTTGGTAATGCTGTCAGGCACAAGCTCACGTCGAATTCTGGCTCGCAAGTATGCACCATTTATTTAGACAATTTCTTGTCTTAATGAGCATATTATTACAATTATTATTGCGATTGATCGTGTACTAGCAGAAGCTGATGTCAGGAGCTTAAGAACAGACGAGCGTGCATGACAAGAACTATGAATGTCAAAGAAGCAAGTGAGTGTGTAAGAATAAGCCTAAATGGCGCTCTGTGTTCGTGCCTACCCGCAAGGGACCTGGCGTGAAGTTATGTATGTATGTATGTATTATTGCAATTAAAAATTGTTAAAAATTGAGGAAAGTATCATTGATTGATGACCGATGTGTAAATGTTGCCAATCTACCTTAGAAAAGCGTTTTGGGTATATTCGTTTCCCCATAAAAATGTTTTTATGTATGTTTTTAGATTATTGTTACGTATGTGGGACTCGAATTAAAAATGTCGCTGGAATTACTATAGAATTCATAAGAACTACACAAACATGTATAACACAGGCACAAATATAACTGGACACAACCAGTACAAACTGCACGATTCAATAACACGCGCAAAGGCTGTCACTATATAGCTCATCGAATGTACACACGTCTTGCCCGTAATCGTCGCTTGACTGCCATCTCTGTATTGGGCCATTGCTTTATAATGCACCGATGCCATATGTCTACCTGGCAAGCGTCGACGCAATTTCCCAGAAAACGTAATTCGCACATCTGCGGCCATAAACGAGTACAATAACAATAAGATGTTTTTATAATTACAAATTTAAACACATAGTTAACAAAAGAAATCCAAATTCGAGAAGTGTGCATTCACTTTCGTCGGCGTGTAACATTATTCTTGGTATAGATGAACCAATATACCATAAGAGCTCCATATTAATATTTGAATAAGAAACATGTATAATACTCATTTTAGAATAACTCAGTTGTTACTATGCTATTTTCAACCAACAATAATTCCAAAAGTGGTCGATAAGAGTACTCCATAATATTTTTATACGCGACCTTATAAGGCTTTAATTCCTTCCATATCTAGTTTCCGGTTTCCTGTCCCACAATTCACTTTCCCGTGGCTCCGGTCTATTTTTCCTTTTCCTGCTGATATTCGACTCAAGGCTGTATTTGACTGCCTTTTCCAGAAGTTCATTATCTTTAAGTAGGCGTCAATTTGCACCATTTTTTTGTACCAAATCTATAGCTTGTATTGTAACTTAAGGAGCAAGGGTACACTTCGATATCAATGAAACCAATGCAAACGTTTTAGACGATTTTACAAGAGATTTGGTGTATATGTACTTCAGATCCTATCCGTGCAGGAACGGAGAAAGAATACAATTTCCTGCGGCCCGGCGGCCTGTCGTAAGAGGCGACAAAACAACCCACAGCCAGGTGGTAGGGCATTTGCCCGACTGGATGGCTACCACCCCTGGTCTAGAGTATGTCGCCATAACAACCTTGTGTTGTGTTCCGGCATTAGTGACCAGGTTCCAGGCTCCCTAAAGAGAGCAGCAGCGCATTCGTAGCACCTTTGGTGTTGCAAATGTCCATAGGCGATGGTAACTGCTGTCCATCAAGTGGGCCGTCTGCCTATCTGCTGATCTCCTGCAATAAAAAAAAAAAAAAAAAAAAGACAACGGTTGTAACTAAAGCAAGATTTAATACAAAAAAATAGTTAATCCAATAATTTCAATGAATTTATATTATAAATTACACAAAAAAAAATGTGCTTCAGTATGTAAAACATAAACCATTAGGAGTAGTTTAATGTGATCCACGAGAATGCTGCTGACAAACTGCGCTGCAGTTTGGCAATGTAATTGTTTATATAATGTTATAACTTTTTTATTGAAAAAAAAAATATCTAAAGATATTCAGCGAGCGTGCCGCGGAATTGCATGAATTAATTGCTTCCTCACCTTTTTACCACCCGACAAGCTGATTTGCGCAACTCACGACATCGATAGATGGTGAAAATCACATTACAATATATTCACTAAGCTACAATACTTTAAACATATAAATAACAGCTTACAATTTATTTAATTACTATCCATCTACAATGTTTTATTTTGGTACTCTAACTCTGCAAGAGTTATCAACTAACATGTCAATAAAATGAGATTGCACTGGCATTTTCTCCAGAGAAAACTGATGGGTCTGAGTCTCCTTTAAACGTAATACAATTTAAGGATTAAATTTTGGCCAAACACTTAAAAATCGCTCACAGAACTTGTTCAGGGAGTTAACATATATGATAGGTGTCAAACCAATGTCGGACCTTATGCCATATCCTACACCAACCAGTATATCAATCTGTATATGGGTGACGTTTTCAAATGGGCAAATAGCGAAAATCACCAAAAGGAGTCTCAAGGCCGAATTTGACGAAAACTAAAAAGGTATCGTATTAGATTTTTGAAAAATCTATTGGCCTTGTGAGAAATCGAATTTAGTCATATTGTAAAAATAAACATCCTGTATTATGGTATATATATCATAATGTAGCTTCTAAGGATCGAATTCTGTGAAGTAACCTTAAACCAAGGGAAAGGGTTGTTTTCATTTTATATATATATGTCGCAGAACGGCCTCATTCTCACGACATCATCTTTAGTTATGGCAGGTTTAGTGGGCGTCATCAGGATAAAATGCGAGCATAAAACACAATAGCCACGATTTATACACTTTTAATTTAGATTTGATCAACATTATGACATAGTTTAGACCGAGCAGCGGGTTCAGGGCACCCGCTCATACTTCCAACTACAATACTTTCTTTAAAAATACTCTAAGGTCCAACTCGACCTGCTGCCATCAACCAAATGTGCCACAAAAACTCCTCAGTCTACCCAAGTAGATATTACTCAAAGTATAGAGGGCGCTGACCCCGCTCTGCCATATGCTCTGCTCCGATTGGTCGTTTATTAAATTATAATATTCATAACTTTTATTAGGTTAGAACGATCTTGAAGTTATAGAAACATTTAACAAATCTAATTAAATTAGATTAAGAATTTTAGAAGTAATTATAATGTAAACAAATGATATTGTGCGTTATACATCCAGTCAACAATACAACGTCATATCGTCATAGTCATAGCTTCCCTCCGACATATATATATATATATATATATATATCAGTTTGGGGCAAGGCACGAGCAATATATGATATCAATGATTGATTATACTAATCAAATGATCTCCAAGAAGAGCTGCAATCAAAGTACAAACATAACCACAAAGTGATCAAACATAAATTGAAAAGATTCTATGTTGATTCCCAAAGCCTTACATCAGGCTCTCATGTGCAGATCTGACACTAAAATGAGAACCATATACTAGGATGATGATAGCACCGCTTTTATTATCAATCAAACAATTACTCGCCTCTGCTCCTATTTTTGATATAACAATATTATGTACACGACTTTCCTGCACGAATAAACCCATGATTCTGTGTCACGATCAAATATGTTTCTTATGTAGGTATATAAATGTAAGCATATTAGATAATATTTTTTTTTAAATCTGTATATGATATATCAGTTACGATATGCGATACTTTAAATGCGGCCCTTTTACGGCCTCGGCAGATATTATTCTTCCATCGTGTCACATCCTGCCTAATCCAGTTACAGCAGAGGTCGGGTGGATCCAATTTGCAGCAACGGGTTTTGAGCACAGCGCGCTGAAGCTAACAACAACACGCCGCGCCGTATCGCATCATGTCGGTGCGCACGGGTTAAACGCATGGCCCATTTTCGAAATTTCTCTCTACTAATTGAAATTCAAACTTTGTAGAATGAATTCGAATCTATATGGTAAAAGGAAAATGATACTTGGTTTTAGAGTGTTATAGAAACATATCTTATATTTATACTAATATAATAAAAAGGCAAAATTTGTGAGGTTGTAGGGGGTAATCTCTGGATTTACTAAGCCGATTTTAAAAATTCTTTCACCAGTAGTAAGCTACACTATGCCCGAGTGACATAGGGTATATTTGATTTTCATTCATAATAAAAAAAAAAATTCTGATGCCCAGCGAAGTGGGCACGGGTCAGCTAGTCTGTAATATACCGATGTAAATTATTTATTTATTACTTAACTAGATAAACCTGTCTACTCTTCGCTACATCTCACTTCAATATTATTTAAAATAGTAAACATATTTATTTATTATTAAATATTTGCCTCGGTTTGTTCATCTACTTCATCATCAAAAAGCGATAAAACATTCATTTCTTCTGACATGTACGAAAGATGTTGACTAAACTTGCTCAGGGCTGCTTTGGAGATCTCTTTGTTAACAGTTTCATATTCCTCAAGCCTCTTTAAAAAGCGCAAATCTTGATTTGGTGCTTGACCGCCAGACTACATTCAAGCCATAGTTTTACACATTTGCTCATGTCTTTTTTTATCTTCTTTAAATTTTCTCTGTCTTGTTCTTTCTTCTTTCTCGGTTAACTTTTTATCTACACCCGCTAAACGTCCTGGACACGGTAGTTCTCTTTGTTTTTGTAAAAAGATTTTATCTTCTTCTATTTTCATCCATTCCAAAGCTTTTGCGTGTGCTATATCGAATAAATTATCTACACAATTTTGGAAGTCCTCCTTACAGCGCTTGTAAACATTTCGCGTTTTTTGTTTTTTTTTTTGGTAACTCTAAGTATGGTGAAGATCCACTTTTTTTTTACACAGTTAGGCACAGCTCTGTTAGGGATTGTAGCTTTTTCCCAGAATATAATACACTCGCGAACGACAAGATTTGCGCTTTCATTAACAGTCCATTTAACTTCGCGAATGTTAAAATAGAGGACTGCAAGAACTTGACTATTAGACGGTAACTTTGTTTCAGTTATTTGATAGTTCACGTCATCACGTCACGTCACCAACTAAGAAAACACTTTTTTATTGCTTCCTAATCCCACTGCCATTTTTTTACTTTACAGCAATTTGTTAATCACGAGATGCAAGACTAAGACCTATGCGTTAAAAAATAAAATCTTTGAAAATTAAGGGACACTCTAATATATACATATCTATGATGGCTGGACCAATTTTGATGAAATTTTTTGTGTGAGTTCAAGGGGATTCGAGGATGGTTTAGATTCACAATTGGACCCGGTAGGTGGCGCTGCAATCGGGTTCTATCTTTTTTCAAGGCAGGACAACGTCTGCTGGGACAGCTAATATATATATATATATATATATATATATATATCTCAAGAAATCTTAACATCACACTTTTCAGATAACTATAGCGTGTATACTACCTACAAGTATATAGTGCGTTTCTTTAACAATTGAGAGACCTAAGATCAGCAGTGGCGCATTTACGGGCTGATATTTCAATAATATTAATTCAAAGCAAATCTCTTTGCTGTACATATTTTTTTCCTAATAAAACACTAATTTAATTACACGTCTTCTATAAATATTATGATAAAAGGTAGACCGCATTTGCTTGATGAGTGTGGATCTCTGAGGGACCATTAGTCAATTAATTATATGAGCTCAGTCCGATTACTCGTGTATTTAGTGGAGAAAATATTCTAGACGTGTTGCATTTGAGAAGAAATAATTTGACTAAAATAGTTCAGAGCTTATCGAAAATCTTCAAAGTAGCTCCAGACATTTTGGCAAACATAGAAACCTTGTGTAATTGTCATATAAGTCATAGCCATTTTGATCAGAAACTGAAATGAGAAAAATCAAAAAGAAAAGTGTTTTCTTTATACCACTATAATAGACTTAAAAATAATAGAATGGAATAGAATAAAATATATTTTATTGTAAAAAAGTGCTACATAAATTCAGGAATATTTGAAGTACAATCAGCGGTATTATCAACCACGGCAATTTCTTCCAGACGACCTTTGGATCGAATATACGAAGGACAACAAAAGCTGGTAGTTGCTAAACCAGCAATCGTATAATAATTTAGTTTATTTATTTAATAAATAGTAATATCTAAGATAATTTATTAAAAATGAACAATAATATATGTAATTATTTACTAACTACAATACACTTGATATAGATCGTGAATATAAATCGATGTAACCCACATACATCTGAGGGTAAAATATTTTGTAAGTATGCGACGTCGCGTGGAGTGTCTTAATGTTAAAAAAAAACAAATAATATTCTTTAATGAGTTTTTATTGAGTTAATTAGGTAATAGAAAGATATAATTCCAAAGTTTTAAAAAGTAACTTTTCATACCAATATGTAGTTAAAACACTGAAAAAATTA
The DNA here is from genome assembly GCA_012273795.1 of Dendrolimus punctatus. NCBI lineage: Eukaryota > Metazoa > Arthropoda > Insecta > Lepidoptera > Lasiocampidae > Dendrolimus > Dendrolimus punctatus. The sequence continues at coordinate 19,474,055 of CM022529.1, read as the reverse complement.
AGGTGCCAGTAAATAGCACGTAATTTTAAAAATAATTTTAAAAAATTGATTTCATAAAATCAAAATGAGCTTTTGATTTATGCAATACTTTTCAATTAAATGCCTGTGACGAGTATATATAGGGTTCCAGTTACTGCTTCAAGGCCGGCAGCACATTGGCAGCATCTCCGGTATCCACTTTCCATCACAGTCGGGCCGTCAGCCTGTCCACTGTACTCTGGTAATTGGCAATAAAAAAAACACGTTTGGCCGATTTTTGCGCCTTACGTCATATACTTATTCTTTGGAAAGATGAATTCAATCTATTCAGCACATTTTAGCAAGTCTAGAGTGCGGAAATTGAGCAGTTTTCCTACGCCGACGCGGAAAGACAGACACCGGCTCGCTTTTTAACTTTTCACGGTTCCATAGTCACACTTCTTTTCCTACACTCAATGAAAATGAACTAAAAATATGTATAATCAAAACTCAACTTTATCGTCTTAGAAATACAGTATCCAATCGCGTGTGGTTCACATTCCTTTTTCATACACCGCCTTTGTGAATTCGAGAACGGCAAGAGTTGGTAAAGTTGAAAGTTCCAAAGTTTATTCGACTTAGAAAATTATCTATGTATTGTATTACTTTACAGGTGAACTTTAAATTTGTTTCGTGTCATCTGAAAGTAATAATTTATGTTAAGGAAAATGAGGGTCTGTTAACGTCAAAGGCTTTGTGTTGTGGAGTACGCGTAATGATTCTTCATTTTTAATTAATTTCATATTAATTAAAACTTCATAATTTTCGCTACGTCATTTCATAATTTTCAATTATACAAACATGTTCGCAATGCTTAGAACACCGCAAATACACTTCAAGGAACAAAACCAAATCTTTAATATATAAAATTCTCGTGTCACAGTTTTCGTTGCCATACTCCTCCGAAACGGCTTGACCGATTTTGATGAAATTTTTTGTGCTTAGATACATCCGGTATCTATGAGAATCGGCCAACATCTATTTTTCATCCCCCTAAATGTTAGGGGTAGTCCACGCTTAAATTTTTTTATTTATTTTTTAGACAAAATTTTTAATTTCTATTTTTTTATGATACAGCATTAAAAGATACATACAACCCTAAATTTTCAACCCTCTACGATCAACCCCTATTTTTTACCGGGCAGGACGACGTCTGCCGGGACAGCTAGTAGCTTAATAAAACTACGTTTTAACAGTTTTAAGTGTGGTTATTTATTTGATTTTTATTATTCCGACGTTTCGGCCTTTTCGGCCGGCACGAAAGTGACGGACTTTGTGTTTTATTGAATCACGACCTTCTCCATTACGTTTGGGCTTGTTGTATGTGTACCTGTGTTATACGTGTTTCTATAGTTCTAATAACTATAGTGGGTTTTTTTCTTTGCAAAATACAGGAGTATTCGTGGTATTTACATATATAAAAAACATATACTAACATAATAATATTGCGTAAGTATATTTTAGTAGGTACATCTATAACGTTAAATTTCTGTTACGATATTCTGGCTATATCAATCATAATTAAATCTTTTTATTATTTTAGCACTAAGCAAATAATATGTATTTAATTAATGAGATCAGTTTCAAATCGTGTAATACAAGAACATTTACATAGTTTATTAAACATTGTTGAAATAATTTTAATAATAGTTTCATTTTAATTAGACAACAGTCGTTAGTCGAGTTTATCTTTTTTCTTGCTGCCTTTATTTATTAATTAAGGCAGCTTAGCGACGGAACGTCGAATATTTCGGACTTTGGACAAGTGATATTAAGTTTCTTTATATATTTCTTGTTGGTTGGCTTTGTTTGTGAATGATGTGTAGTACCTTTATTCCTCTTTCACGCCATACTTTTATAATAATTGTTAAAGTAAAATTTGAAAAATGGAATGTATCTGCGGGATAAGATTTCGAAATGACCATTTGCTTCCAACAAAATTAGGTATCAAGTATATATTTTCCATGATTTAAAAAAAATCAAATGTCTACATTCATTTTTTTTATTGCAGTAGATCAGTAGACAGACACACGGCCTACTTGATGGAAAGCAGTTACCATCGCCTATGGACATTTGGAACACCAAACGTGCTACAAATGCACTGCTACTCTCTAAAGGAATACTGGAACCTGGACACTAATGCCGGAACACAACTCAAGGATGTTATGGCGGCATACTCTAGATCAAGGGTGGTAGCCATCCAGTCCGGCAAATGGCCTACCACCTGGCTGTGGGTTATTTTGTCGCCTCTTACGACAGGCAGCCTGGCCGCAGGAAATCGTACTTTTATTCTCCGTTCTCTTCTACCCGCGAAGGTGCCATGACATGACATTTGTTCCCCGAATAACTGAATAATCCGGTCTCAGTAAAACGTGGTCATATCGATGTAGACGACTACCACAGCTGTGGGGTTCCTAGTGAGATCTATCTGCGTGACTCCACACATCCACCGCAGCATATTATATCACCATAGCACGCAGTTCTTGCTTGTGTCGCTCAAGTAGCCAAGGTTCAGGGCCTTATAAAAGGAGAGCTCTAATGATGAATTTATCAACTTATCCTTCTATGCAATCAAACTCAGAGTCTTTGAGTTCCAGTGAACCAGGCTGCTAAAGACCGATCCAACTCAACCACAGACGCCGTCAAACGTGAATATGAAAATAATATCGATCACATAAATCTAACCTCATATCTAAATATAAACATTGGTATGACATGCTACCTCCAAGTATAGACCAAGTTTCAGTGCCATATAAAAGGAAAACTCTATTGATGGATTTATATATTTGTCCATTTGGCTTAATGGGCGCTTGTCAAACTTATCCTTCTATGCAGTCAAACTCAGAGTTTTTGAGTTCCAGTGAACCAGGCTGCTAAAGACCGATCCAACTCAACCACAGACGCGGTCAAACGTGAATATGAAAATAATATCCATCACATAAATCTAAATTCAAATCTAAATATAAACATTGGTATAACATGCCACCTCCAACCGCGTGGCTCGAACATCGCGTCAGCCACTTTATTGCATATAAGCCAACCCGTCGCAGATGTCCCGCGTACTGTAATTGCCGTTGTCGCTATCCGCACTCTCAGACGTGGCAGATGTTTACAAGTAGTCTCGTAAGACGTTCACTGGTTAAGTGCAGAGTATATTTTTTGTCGTCTTATAATAAAAGAGGTTTGTAATGACTGGCTGTAGTATAGTGCTTAATATTGGCGGCATAAGGCTTAACACGTTACTGACTTGGGGAGCGGACTGACTGTTATATTGTTACAACCTTGACGTCGACAAAAAAAAATTCACACCTACATATCTGTAAGAGCATATTTATTACCCGCCGGCATTTGAACTAGGTAATAACTAATAACATTGAAACTATCGTAATTCTTTTATGATCGTATTCTTTAGTTTACATATTTATTGGAATACGGCCTATTGTTGTATTCTAATCGTTTACAGCTACCTGCAGCAGTAATCATTAGCCAGGTGATATGGATTTTAAAGCTAAAGCTGATTTTAGGAAATTCGGTCCACGTTGCCGGGCGGGTAGCATTTGTGCAGTATAAAGCAATGGCCTGAGGGAGGGAGAGACAATCAAGCGAGAACCACGATCGAAGGGAGACGCGTATATTACAATCGGGAATCTAATAAGCGACGGACTTTGCGCGTTTTATTGAATTACGACCTACTGCATTGGACTTGTTGTGTTCGGTTATATTTGGACCTGTGCTACACGTGTTTGTATAGTACTAATAAACTCTGTGGTAAATCTAACGGCATTTTAATTCGAGTCTCGCGACTCGTAACAGTATATTAAATTGGAAATACCGAATATATAATATCGGAAGTTATTTGAATCTGGTAGCACTGTACTGACATAAAATTAAGGTATAATTTGCCAGTATGTATTCAACACATAAGATCGCCCACTAAATAATAAGACACAGAAAGGTCTTAAATCTCACATAACAAGGTAGCACTACTGGTTATCTTTGTTTCGCTAAAAAATAGTCAATCAAAAATTTAAAAGAAATTTCCTGAAGCTATCAGTCATATAATAACTAACTATTCTTAACGGTGTTACATCCCGAGAATTAGATTTTTACTCAAGCAACATGAGAAACGTTTGTAAGTAATACTTAATTTGAGTAAATAAGTATTTAAACATAATAAAAACTTGTATTACTTTATTGACTTTTAATATTATAAACACAACAATACAATATTTTTATAAAAGAATAACATATTTATACACATAAAAATCAATGTCGTAAAATAGCCCGAATATTTCCATAAACCTTACTACCATTTTTCACACATAAAAGCGGGTAATATTTTAGAAAAAAATACGTGCGCTGCCGTAGCAAATACTATTTGTGGCAAACATCATTAATTAGGCCACGGCGGTGTAACACAGCTACCTGTGAGGCGTGCCGGCATTAATCACGCGATACCGGTCCAACTCTACACCGTTGAGTGCTCTTAGCAACGTGAACAACTTACGTTGATCCACTATTATGAATTTTCGTATATAATTAAGATTCATATATCTCCCGAGTGCAAAGAGGGCTCCAGCCTGTGTAGCAGCCGTGTGCAATTTGTACCCCGGCGTCCTTTAGCACGGTCAAAATGGAATACTTGGTTATGTAATTTTAAATGATGACGGAAGCAATAGGTAGACGTTCAGAACAAAACTCTCATAAAAACCGTTCCAAAATAGCAACAGCATACATATTATATACTGTTGTTTCATATTCACTTATGACACAATTCGGTGCGTGGAATGGAAAGGGATATACAATATTGTTACGAACGAGGTGCCAACCAAGGCAAATTCACACCTGTAGCCCAGTAGAATTTTGTTTCCTTATCGGCATTTGGACTTCTTTTGGTTACTTTGTGTTTAAAATTTGTGATTAGAAAAACAGCCCATTGTGTATTGTTATCTTTTATGGCAGTCATGAGCCAGGTGTGATTCCAGGAAATTCAGTCACGGCGCCGAGCAGACATATTGCATCCGTGCAGTATAAAGCAATGCCTCGATTGATGGACGAACCAGTCGAGCGATACCCACAAGCGGAGCAAGACTTGTGTACATTCGGTAATCTATTTCGTGACGGACTTTGCGCGGGTTATTGAATCGTGCATTACGTTTGGACTGGTTGTCTTCAGTTATATTTGTACCTGTGTTATACGTGTTATATTGTCTAATAAAGTCTATAATAATTCCAACGACAGTTTAATTCAAGTCCTGCAACTCGTAACAATATTTTATTTCTTTCACTTCCAATTTGTTCTATACTGATAATTAAAACAAAGATATGGTAACGAAGCTTTCTTTTTTCCCTTGCTTCGATCTAATTAATAGAGTTCTTGTTCTGAGGGTATACGAGTAAAAAGTATTTTTTAGGAAGGAAGGAGTTACTGCACTATAGGTAAAACCGACGCTGCCTGTGTGCAAAAATTGTCCGCAACCACATTTCATAATACTCTTTCCAGACCATCCTTTTTTAGCGACAATTTCACTGAAAGCAAATGGATGTGGCAGAAGAAGCCACTTACCTCGCCACCAGTTCACCGCAACACTGCAATCGTCCCCCGAGGTTCTCATACAATCTCTAGGATTAGTTAGGAGAATTAAATTAAATTATAATTATTTATTTATATTTGTGTTCCAACAATCAGTATATTGCGGTGTCAGCACTGACACTTAATTGAATGTTTGTCTTGTATTGCGCATTATTAATTTAAAAGCTTATTCTTTTCTTGATGGGGACGAAGAATTTATAAGGTGTTCCTCGGCGCAACAAATTGCTATATACAAACTTCATAGTTAGGAACCTCCGCTCAATACGTGCCAAGTCCAGAAGAGATAAGGCCTACAAGTAGTGTTTAGTTAATCTAAATTAAACCGGTACTTTTAGTCTACGCACAACAGTTTAATCGAATTTTTATTGCGAATTAATATGTTTAATATTTCACCGCTACAACAAATCATCTCCCATAACAATAAATACATAGAACAAATCAATCCATTCCCGATCCTCTCTACCTTAATAGAGGGTAAATAATGACAATGAATCATTCTCTTTCCCTTTTTTTGTTATTGGGCACTAGATTAAGGATGGCAAAAACGATACCCTGTTTTTGCAACGGGCACAATGCTTCGATTCACATTAACATTTTCTGACGACTGAACTCGGAAGGGGACCAGGCCCTTTTTGTTGGCTCCGTATTCAATACGGTTTGAATTAAAGTTGGAATAGAAAATAAGTTCTATATGTGATATCGGTTTAAAAGAAACTTGGTGAATTTTTGATGTCATCAAATCAATTGTTTTTTTTTTCAAACAATAGAATACACTTTGATGTTTATTTACATTGGTGCTATTAAAAAAGATAACTGGAATAGACTATATAAACGATGGAGAACACGATGTAACGTTCGGGATTCATGTAAAATCTACTAAGCCGATTTCGATCCGGTTTTCGCTGATCGACAGAACACTCTTAGACTTAAAATCCCCGCTACTTTGCACTTTGTTATATATAACCGCTAGTATATGTATATATATATATGTGTGTGTGACTCTTTTTATATACACACAAACAGACATCTGTGTGTGTGTATATAAAAAGAGTCACATTTGTCACAGGACCGATGACGGATGGATCAGACGAGTCCTGGACTGGAGACCGCGTCTCAAGAAAGTAGTATTGGACGCCCTCCATCCCGATGGACTGGCGACCTGTGCAAGATCGCCTATAGGCGCTGGACAAGGAAGGCAGAGGCCGTGTTGAGTGGTGCCGACTTGGGGAGGCCTACGTCCCGCAGTGAACGATGATTGGCTGAAGACGATAAAAATAGTATAATTAATATACTAGAGAAAACAAAAGTTTATTAGAACATAAACAGGAAAAGAAAGCCCTCTTTCAAATCACACGAACGAGGAGGTAATTAAAAAAAACATCGCTCGAATGACAAACTCGAATTCTGAAGCAAATATTGGGCATTATTTCTCCGACAGAATCCAATAAAAGCTGTTGATTATGATTAATGGAGACCAACAAAAAGGCCAAATCAAACACAAAACCACTGACTTCACATTTCAATTTCGTTTATGAATCCGTTTGCGTGTGGTACTTTTTCCTAATGCCGTCTACAATGTTGAAACAAAAGGTGACCTTAATACCCGACCTTGGCTAGAAACCTTTGATCTTAAAACTTGTTCTAACCAACCACTTGTCAACTACATACACCTAGACCACAAAGAGATTATATGAAATGTTTATCCCTTTTAATATTATAAATACGAAAATAACTCTGTCTATCTGTTAGCTTTCACGGAAAAACTACTGGAGTCATTTGGCTGAAATTCGACATATACGTGATTTACCGAAGGTGGATAAGAAACACTTTTCATTCGGGATAATGAGGCAGATTTATGTAAAGGTTAAGAAAGTAGGATAGGTTGTTTTTTGTCATTTTTATCAGTTTGGTCATATCGGTAGCCACGTGGGGGACAGAGTCAGCTCCTCCTCCTAGGCCATAGAATAGGTTTAGGTGGCTCAATGAACTATACAAGATAATCTGTTCCATGACAACTGGTAGATTTCTATGGATAGAAGTGTACACTGGCCTGTCAAAGCCTTGGAAGCTCTTCGAGTCAAGTTGTCGCAAAGCTCTAATATTAGCTCTGTCTGTAATTGTCCACGTCTGGTATATGTTGGCTTAGTTGCATATTATGTTTTCTTTGGCAATGAAAGGGTAGCCTTTGTCCTGGAATTATGTGACGAAGAATAGGCATTAGGTTTGACATAGTACCCTCCGTTATAAAGCTAAATCAGCTCAATTAATTATATTTAGTTTTATTAATAGAACAGTTGCATTTTATAAGCTTTTATTTAACTTTCAATGGATGTACCTATGTAAATATGTATGTAAGTTCGAGTGGAATCTTGCAAGTTAAATTTGACCAAAGTCCCGGTTTCCGATTGAGCTGAAATTTTGGACGCATATGTATATCGCGTGACAATGCAATAATATGGTACCATGGAGCTGATCTGATGCTGGAGTCGGAAATAGGCCATAGGAACTCCTGTACTAAACAAGATAGACTCGTTGTGTTTGGATCGTTTTATTTGTATTAGCTAGCACTCTGCTGCTACATGGTATTCAAGATCTCAAAAACTTATATTTATAAACCTTTTTAAAAGCTTTTATTACAACTATGGATATTACTCACCCAAGCAGAAACACCCAGTTATTTTTAATAATGTTAAAGGAAGTTTTGAATTGTTTGAAATTATATTTATAAAAGAATTATAACGGCTGATGTTTTTGAATTTCGGGCGAGACCAAACTTAACCATTGTCACAGCTTTTTTTAAAACTCTCTTGACAGTGACATAGTTTGACATTAGTACTGTCATTGGGTATGTGTATGTTTTTTTAATAGTGTAAGTGCAACGTTACACGGTTTTACTGTATTTTTTAGATATGTAGTTTTAATACCGAAAATGGGCATAGATACTTTTTATCCCGGGAAATGGGATGGTTTGCGATATAAAATGAAGTGAATCTTCCGGGAGCAAATAGCACTAACATTATAATTGGATAAAATATGACCTGTATCAATATTTGCTCTTTAAACAAGAGGCATGCACTAGAGTACGCCGCGGGGAAAACTCTAGTATCTGTATAAGGGTGAAATGAACTCTGTAATGTGTTGAGCCTTTATTTAAAGGAAGTAAAGTAATGTAATCACACCTACATTATAATGATTTTAAGCGCAGCATTTTATTTGATTTTTATTTCGAACGTTTCGGCCACTTTTTAACCGACTTTAAAAGGAGGAGGATCTCAATTCATCTTTATGTTTTTTTCTTGTATGTTTGTTACGCGATTTCTCGGTCAATTGTGAACCAACTTTCAGAACTTTTCTTTTAATCGAAAGTTTTTACTCCCGAATTGGTCCCATTGCATTTTATTATTGTATCCCATTTTCCAGATGGTAGCACATTGGCCCGACTGGATGGCCACCACCCCTGGTTTAGAGTATACCGCCACGTCAGGTTCCAGTTTCTACTTCAAGACCGGCAGCGCATTAGCAGCACCACTGGTATCGCTTATGTACATGAGCGACGGTAACCACTTTCCATCACAGTTGGGCCGTCAGCCTGACTGCTGGGTTTCAGAAAAAAATTGTCACCAAGTCATGATCTGATGAGTGGATTCCAAGGAATTAAAGAAATCCAGGGAAATTTATAACAGACTTCTTCGTAACACGATATGTCCATTTATTCTAAACCGACCAAGTCAGGATCTGGTGAGTGGATTCCAGAGAAATCGTCGAGTTTAACCATTATTTATTAAAGAACGCTATGCACCTAAATTCTTGGAAATAAGCGTGAAGATAATATTTTTTTTACTACCGATTAATTTTTGTGTGCATATTACGCGATTTCTCCGTCAATGAAGGATCGTATTTAATTATTTTTGTTCGTAAGTACGTTTACTCTAGAGGCGGTTGGTGGTGTTAGGACATGGTCCCCAAGTCAGGATCTGATTAGTGGATCCCAGCGAATCGAGAGTAACTTTAATAAAAAAAAAGCTTGTGTACATACGCACGGTAGTATTACAATTTCTACAGGCGCCTAATTTTTTTGTAGGCATGTTACGCGATTTCTCAGTCAATTGTTGACCGAATTTCATGTTGTTTTTTTAACTTTCGAGATGGTCCCATAATCACCAACCAGGATCTGATTTGTGGATCGCAAGGAAATCGAGAGCAACCCTTGTAGAGAGTATATACACCGAAGAGTATAGAGATAGAGATATGACAAATTTGCTGCTTAATTAATATATTATTTCTAAATCTATTGAAATATTTGTGCAACTAAAAAGTAAAAGTATATTTTTTTGTAACAGAAACAAAATCGTAATTTTCAAATGCAAGTTTATGCCGCGACTTAACAGAGGATGTGTAAAAAATCTGAGCATAGCTCGTATAGTTTTTAGTTCTAAAAGTACTGTATTGATCCCTCTGATCATGGAAATTCAAGCGTATATTCCAAGTACGAGAAATGAAAAAATACATTTGTTGTACATGTCGATAACGTAACAGACTATCATAGAACTAATAACAGTTCTCCAAATTATACCAAATTAACGACGATTAATGTCACAGGTGGATCTAATTAACCGCTAATTATAACGTAATAACGCAGTATCATTATAAAATGTTCAACCAATTATTAGAACACAGGCATGTCATTTTATTTTAACATGATATCGATTTATCGATATTGGGGACACTATACGACATGTGTTGCTTTTTTCTGAATTAATATATTAGCATAATGATGAGCAAGGTACATCGCTTGCGCTGACTTCGCCACCTACATGGTATGGAGGAGAATCGCGCGGTGAAAAGAGCCTATCTGGGCAGACCAACGAGACGGCAACGAGTTCGTCGGCCTAGATATCGCTGGAGGAACGTAGTGGAGGCTGATCTGCGCGAGCTTCGTGCCGATGACTGGCAGAACATAACGCTGAATGGGAAAGAGTGGAGTATTCTCATTTCGGAGGCCAGCATTCATTTTGGGTCGATAATCCGCAGCAGTAAATTAGTTAGTTTAATGATGAGTAGGTAATAGATTTGTACTGAACACTTACGAGCCAATAGATGGCGCTATGCAACCATCGAGGTCACAAATATTTCCCGATACGTACAAGGAATATATACAAATTTTCAACAATAACAGTTGGGCCTAGGCTTGCGAAGAGTAACAATAACCTCGCTGGAAGATTTTCCTTTCAGAAGGAGGAGTATTCCATCTCGCTCCTCCAACCGTTAGGATCACTCCCTTTACTTTTAGCTTGGTAGCTATATTGCTGAAAACTGATCCCTTTTGAGATCAGCATGTCTGTCTGACTCCGTCTGTCTGTATACCTCACGATAAAAGACCACACCGAATCAGAATAATGCGGTCGCTAATAAGCTCTTTCAGTAATTGTTTATAAAAATTACTTTGATAAACGTTAGGTAAACTACATCAAAAGAAACAGACGAATAATAATAATGTTGAAGTAAAGTTGCTGGGGAGTTTGTTGCGCTGCTTCTTCTCCTTTAACAGTAACTAAATTTGCTTTGGAAGCAGTGGTGGACTCGTGTCTTTTAATAAGAAATCTGATTGTCATTCCTTTCTGGTCCTATAGACACGTGCATTAGCCCTAAACGAAAAAATAGAAAATATATTTTCACACAAGGCTTGACCAGTCATTTAAAAGTGAAACTCTAGACATAATTTCGTAGTCATCGTACTAATGAACAAGATTTTCATACGTGAAATTCGTAAATATTAATGCTTTTACGGAAACACTGGTTACTTAGGGTCCTTCATTAAAATAATTCATTTCATTAACCCATTTAGACACGCAAGCTGGTTTAAAAAAATTAATTACAACCCGACTTTGTTGTTGGGCGGAACAAATACACTGGATACCGGCCACATTGCCAGCCCTTTTTTGTGCAAATATACCTGAGAGTTTTTAATAAGTGGCAAAATAATAAATTAGAAAACATGGACGTCCAGATAGGTATCATTTCATAAATCTGGTCTGCGACATCGACTTTTGAAACATGAGGCCGAAAGCTTCAAAATATTAAGGTTAACTTACTACTAGTTGAGCTTCAAGCTCAACTGTAATAACTTTACAACTCAGGTCCCGAGAAAAACAAAGTCCACCTGTATATCTGAAACAAAACACATTTTATTACCTGCCGGCATTTAAGCTAATAGTAACTCTTTTATAATCGTCTTATTTTGTTTACTTTGTGTTTAAAACTTGTTATGAAAAAACAGCCCATTGTTTTATTGTACTCTGTTATGGCAGCTTGCGGCCGAGTCGTTAGCCAGGTGTGGCGGATTAAGTCGACTTAGATACGGGAACATGTGCAGTGTAAAACGATGACCTAATGGAGGGAGAGGCAGTCGAGCAAGAACCACGAGTGAAGGGAGACGTGTGTACTACAATCCGGAATTTAATAAGTAACGGACTTTACGCGTTTTATTGAATTACGACCTTCTGCATTACATTTGGACTTGTTGTGTTCGATTATATTTGTGACTGTGTTATACGTATTTGTGTAGGTCTAAGAAATTCTAAAGTAATTCCAAGGGCATTGTAATTCGAGTCCCGCAACTCGTAACAGTAAGTTGAGTGGCATGGCAATGGCATAACCTAGGCTGACACGCACATAGCCGATTTAACACCTTTGTAAATCACAGTTGAATTTTTTATACGCAAACAGTTGATTTGCGATTATGCAAATCAAATACAGGAATAAAACCTTAATCCACTTCACACGTACTGTGTTTATCACGAAAACTGTAAACTTGATGTCGTAACGTGCTCGACAAAAAGATTTTTACAGCTTCTATCTTGCTTCCACTTCTCGTTATATGATAGAAACAAAAGAGATAGAGCTAGAGGATGGGATATCCAACCCTTTTATGTCGTAAGAGCAAAATAGACCGAGGTCGTGAAAACAGAGATAGGGTTCATTGTTATGTAATGAATGTTGGATTAAATTTTAATTTGTTCGTGTTTATGAAAAAAAGTGAAATGAACACTTGATTATTTCCTTTTTTAATTAAAGATATAACACTTTGTTGTTGCGCAAAACATGAGTTACAAATATGCAAAAACAGTTAGATACGTGGTAAACAAGGCGGCCTTATAACAAAAAGCGATCTCTTCCAGGCAACCTCTCTCACTCAAAGGAAATTCTTAACTTATCTAGTTATTACAAATCAATGAAAAAATAAAACAAAAAAAGAATCTGATACATACACAGCAGATTGCAATTTAAGAAAGAGAAGAAGAATAAAGAATCTTATACTAATACTAGCTGTCCCGGCAGACGTCGTCCTGCCCGGTAAAAAATAGGGGTTGATCGTAGAGGGTTGAAAATCTAGGGTTGTATGTATTTTTGTATGTTGTATCATAAAAAAATAGAAATTAAAAATTTTGTTTAAAAAATAAATAAAAAATTTAGGGGTGGACTACCCCTAACATTTAGGGGGATGAAAAAGAGATGTTGGCCGATTCTCATAGATACCGGATAAGCACAAAAAATTTCATCAAAATCGGTCAAGCCGTTTCGGAGGAGTATGGCAACGAAAACTGTGACACGAGAATTTTATATATTAGATATAAAGCTAAACTTATAAATTGGTATTTTGTAAGTATAGTTATATTTATATTGTAGTTCAGCTTTATTTATGTTATGTATTTAGTTTAATGTATGGAATTTATAATTTAGTAATCTGAACTTTGAAGCTGAAGAAGAAGAAGGTTTGTTTGATTGAGCGCACTATTCTCAGGAATTCTCCGATTTGAAAAATTATTTCAGTATTAGATAACCCATTTAAAAAGGCGGGCTCTATATCGTTACGCTAAGACCAATAGGAGATTTAGAAGAAACAGATTCCAAGCGGACGACGTCGCGGGCACAGCTAGTGACTTATTAAATTCAATTAAACGTATCATTCTCCTATTTAAGAGAGTGTCGGGGTGAAGGTAAGGAAAGGAATGCTCCGGTGGTTCGGGCATGTGGAAAGAATGTATGATGAAAGAATGACTAAACAGATATACAATGCAAAAGTGGATGGATGCAGAAGTCGCGGAAGGCCACGACACACCTTCCATGATCAAATTGATCGTGTACTAGCAGAAGGTGATGTCAGGAGCCTTAAGAACAGAAGAGCGTGCATGACAAGAACTATGAATGTCAAAGAAGCAAGTGAGGTGTGTAAGAATAAGCTTAAATGGCGCTCTGTTGTTCGTGCCTACCCCGCAAGGGACCTGGCGTGAAGTTATGTATGTATGTATGTATGTATTCTCCTATTTAAAATTTACTTTAGATAGTCAGATTCACTGTTGTCTTATGTGCTGTTTAAAATATACCATTCCCAAAATGTATTGAGTAATTTCGGCCTCTGAAGTTGAGTAGGCCTTTGTCAGCCTAGTGCACTCGAATGCAGAAGCTTCTCATTCGGTTCCAGGCATGGTAAGTTATGTTAACAATTTTTCCATTATTTTCAATGGTCTGGGAGCCTGGGATCGTATCCAGAGTGGTCCGCTATATAATACCCATAACACAAGCGAAAATTGCTTAACTAGGGAATTTTTATTTATCGTTGTTTGAAACACTTCAATAAAATGTGTAAAATTAATAGTATATTTCGTTTTTATATGTATAATCTACCTGTCAAAATCAACATAGTTATTGAGGGAAAATCACGTAGCTAAAATAGTCATTAAACGGATATTCGGTTTATATTGTTAAGTAACCGGATGTTGGTAGTCAAATAACCGGTTGTAAGTGTTGAGACATTTATTTTTAGCGGTCTGACGTCAAAACACGACTAAACACATTCTAAAAGTCAGGACAGACGGCGCTAATGGGCGCTATGAGTCAAATGAGACTAAAATAGCGCCAAAGCATTACCGGATGCCGTAATTTCAACTAGCACTCTGAAGCCTGCTGTCAGTGTGAAGCAACCAGTCTAAAGCAATTTGGGGAACTAATCTATTCTTGGACCTTTGACTTATCCGTGGACTCCGAATGACAACAGTTGGGTCTTCGTCGAATCAGCAATAAGTTCAAACTCTTTATTCCAAGAAAAAATGTAAAACAGGACTCTATTATTTATAGCATTTTATGGCGTTAAGTCTGTTAGTTTTGTGACGTCTTTTGCGGCACCAGTAATTTTGTTGCATTTTTTTAACTAGTTTATTCATATATTGCGATATTGAGGCGTCATGATGAAAAGAGGCTTATAACGGGCTAGCGATAAAAAAAACTTACACAGCTGCACAGTTTTTACTAATTTTGGCAACTTAAAAGGTACTTTTTATTACTTAATTGTTGTTGGTATCGAGAGTGGGTGTAATGCTATGTAGAGTGTATCATTGTAGAAGACAAGCAAAACCAAGCAAAGTCAAGTGATTTCGACGCTTAAGGGAGTTTGTCGTTATCGAGTGATGTTACATGGAGGTTACACTCTCACTCTACAATTTACTTTAAATGATACCACGCCTTTCGTTTCGATACAGTTATTTTTGTAAGTTAAAACAAGTGAAATTACAATTTTCAAGATTACACGTTATTGAAGCAAAGAGGTGTTATGTACGGAGTCACTATAACTCTTTTATACCCCAAACACTCTGTTATAACATCTGAAGGATATTTTCATTGTCAACAAGAATATCGTCGCATGTGTGCGAAGGGAAATATTTTCCTTACATATACGGATACAGCAATTTGTACGCGGATCCTAAGAAAACAGTTCGCTTCCCTCTTTATTACAACACTATTATTTTATCTAAAGGGCGAACGGACCTGTTTTTTTTACTTTAACTATACCTTCAAGTCTGTTTTGACCTTAGACTTTAGTTCTCTTATAAGTACCTTATTTTCTTTGTCTCTACAAAAAGTTCTGTTTAGTTAGTAGGTCTTAAAATACACAAAATGTTTAGTAATATCGTGGCAAAAAAATACTATAAAACAGCGGTCCCCAAATTTCCCCTCGACCCACTTGTAGCGTATGTATATAAGTAATTTCAAGTTTGTTAAATATCGAATTTCTTGTATATACTGTTAGACCGGTACGTAGAGGGCCCCGTTAGACAGAAGCGTTACAGCCTTGGCTCTGCTACCTGCAAAGGGATAGCAAACACAAAGCAAGAACAGGTGTCAGATATCACCGGGTTGTGCAAAATGTGTATTACTAAGTCCGAGACATTGAGAGCCTTAGTCGTAGATTAAGTAAACGAACTTCCCTTCTTAATAATAACTGTGCACACTTACAAAATTACCATATATACTTATATAGTGACAAGACAATTCAATATGTTTGGTGTATGATTAAAAATATACTTTAAATATCGAAAACCGTGTAAGTTTTTTATGTACACACTATATACTTAAAAAGGCTTCCAAATTTAAAAATAACTTCTGGGTAACTATAAATATCAACGAATAACTATATAAATATACGACTGTTCAAATTAAAAAACAGACATTTGGCTATAGTCGAAAATGTTAACATTTAATTAAATACAAGGAGTGTTATTTCAATAAATGATGTAGTTACGTCTTGGTTTTTCATTATAGCTTTCAAGGCCCACCAGTTGTTCGCTCAAGACTCATCAGTGGGTCGCGACTCATACTTTGAGAAAGTATGGATGATGAAAAAAAGGAACGAATGAATGGGTCGTTTCTCTCCATCCTGATTCAAAACATCCCTATTTACTTTTATTATTATATATGCATATATTAAAATTATTGGTTTATTAAATGGTTATTTAATCTGAAATTCATTTATTATTATGAAACTGAATTATATTGTATATACAGGTGAATGTAAGGATTAATTTCTGTGAAGGAATGTTAAAGGGCAAACCAAGTGAAAAGGTTATTTTAGAATAAAATGTTCTATTTTCTATAGATGAATTAATTCTCACATTATTTGATTCAATGGAAGTGATGAAAATGATTAATATTTGAAACGCAAGTTATTTTACACCAATCAATCTAATCAGTCAAATGAACTGCGGTGAAAAGACCGACGCAATTTGATGTTTAATTAATGTTTAGATGTTTTATAAAACAACGCTTTTTCTTGTTTTGCCGTTAGACTTTCCTTCACAGAAATCGATCCTTACAAGCTACATTATAATTTGGTGTTATATAACAAAGAATTTGTTCATTTTTTATAATGAGCCGATTCGATTCTTGACATGGGTAATTGATTTTTCAAAAATTTAATAACACCAGTTTATTTTTCATCAAAATCAGCCTTAGGACTTCTTTTAGTGTTTTTCACTATTCAGCACAGTTTAGGATTGGGCACTAAAGGTCCACTTGAAAATTTCACCTGATTGTTGTTGGTATGTGTCTTGTATTGGCCACTTGACTTCACTTTCTGGTCCCAGGCGGCAATACAGCGTTAGTCCTTGTTGACTAACATTTTGCTGAGACTCCAAATCGGTCCAATTAGGGACTTCTTTGTTTCTATTGTCTTGAACCGCGATGTATTATATGACGTTGAATCATTCAAGTTTAAATTTGTATGGATCACTTTAGCTGATTCATCCACATTGAAAGATATAAATGAATCAATTGACTAACCAAACCACCATTTTATAATTAAAATAACTATGATACCGACATTTGATCTTTGATTAATTCTAAGAAGTACGACTTTTATAAAAGTTAAATATAAACGACCAATTTCAATTTACGCTATCTCTCTCGAACCAATAATTTATTTTAACGAAATAACTTTTTCATTGCTTCCTATAAAATATAATTTACGATTGTATAAGTATTCAATTTGATTTGTTCTTTTACCCAAAGAAGTCGTATAAAAACGCATCCTGACCGATTTAAAGGCTTCCGTCACAGATTTACTGTGATTATCCTGAAGGGACTGTTTTAAATTGAACTACCTCAGACTACACGCAAACTTTGTTACAATCATAACAATAGGAAAGCATTGTTACACGCCGACAAAGTAAATGCACACCTGGTTTATTACCTTTCCAACACTGGACTTCTTTTGTTTACTTTGTGATTAAAATTTGTAATTAAGAAAAACATCCTATTGATATTGCACTTGTTTATGGCCTCAGGTGTGCAGATTACGGTTTCTCGGAAACTTCAGTCCACGCGGTCCTTTGTTGTATTAAACAGATTAGTATAAAACGACTCCAGAAAAGGGGGGGGGGTGTGAGGCAGTCAAGCAACGATAACGATGCGAGCAAGACGTATGTACTACATTCGATAAGCGATATTATGACGTACTTTGGGCGTGTTATAAGATCGTGCAACTTGTACTGGTTGCGTCCAGTTATATTTGTACCTGTGTTATACGTATTTGTATAGTTCTAATAAATTCTATAGTAATTCCAACGGAATTTTAATTCGAGTCCTGTAGCTCGTAATACTATTTTAATATTACACATTTAAAAATACTGAACACGTCATAAGGAGCCTGAAAAGTTTTTAAATCCTCTACTGGCGCCAGAGGTCACTCATTCATTCTTCTATCGCTTTCTAACGTTTCATTATCTATTACTGGTTGCCCGTGGTCGAAATTCGACAAAGACTACTTCTATAGTCACAGATTTCGCCAAGGCTACACTGTTAATTTGACTTTAACAATAAGCAAGAGTACATATGCGTGGGTGTCAAATACATGGTAGTGTGTGCAATGTTTCTTTTATTGGTGTAATGTATATTTTATGCATAATTAAAACAAAATATTAACATTTGAGAAGAAGTGTTCTCTATATAAACTATAAGTGTGCGAAATTTGATACTCCTTCGTCCGCACAATTTTCGTAAAAGGGGCACAAAGTTTTTGCGTCACCTATAAATATATGGATAGCATATTTTTAAGACGTTTCATTGCTTCAAAAATATTTTTCGTGCCCACGTGCGGTCGCTTTTGGAGATCGTCTACTGAAACTGACACCTTTTAGATATACTATAGATGTAGATGTAAGACATAGCATAAAGTTAAAATTTTTTTTTGATATTTTTTAAATGCGTAAGTGGATACTACATTAGTCCAAAAATGCATATGCACATTTAATGTTTGATTATTTTATTAATAATTTGATCTAAAAACGTGTAATACGATAAAACATAATAAAAGTCACATGTGGCACATTATTCAATAAGTCGTATAGCATTTAAGAGCTTTTTAGAATTATGTATTTAGTTTAGGTTTATTATGGTTCCTCAATAATGAATCATATTCCAATCCTCCACGAGCAAAAGGTGCGGCGAACAAAAAGCACGCCGTGAGCACAACTCTCAATGAAATAGCACATTGAACTTATTGGATTTGTTATGTGGACATGCGTATGGATAATCGGGTTTGTAAATGTGTTATTTTTATGCAGAAACTCGTATGATTCGGTTTTATAGCTGATGTGTAAATATTTTTATTGGTTGGTAAAATGTTTGCGTAAGGGTATCTATACACTGGCCAGTGTATCTTATGTTGCGAGTTTTGTCCCATACATGGAAGCCCAATGAACACGTAAGTATGTAAAGTTTCTAAGTTATACCAAGTATGTTGTTACGACCTAGGTGCCGATAAAGACAAATTCACACCTGCAGCCCAGTAGAAACACATTTTATTACCTTTTCGGCATTTGGACTTCTTTTGTTTATTTTGTGTTTAAAATTTGTGATTAGAAAAACAGCCCATTTTGTATTATAATCTTTTGTGGTAGTCATTAGCTAGGAGCAAGACGTGTTTAGTACATTTGATAAGCGATATAGTGACGGACTTTGCGCGTGTTATTGGATCGTGCAACTTGTACTGGATGTGTCCAATTATATTTGTACCTGTGTTGTGTTTGTGTAGTTCTAATAAATTCTATAATAATTCCAACGGCATTTTAATTTGAGTCCTCGTAACAATATAAACGATCAAGAACATAAGGCAATATTTTTTTGATTTCTTGTCTGTTCGTTTTGTTTCTTAACTTAATTTTTTTCTTAAATGTTGTGATACTTACATATATCCTAATATATATAGAAAAATATCCATAATATGTATGTTGCAATATATTATATTATAGGTATGCCAAAATTACCGTAAATAATGACGAAAGCTTTGAAGAAGATAAAAATTTCTCAAGAATGCTCATCATGCTACCATCAATTAACACCAGAAATGGAGGTACCATTAAATATTGCTTCACATCAAATGGTTTTAAATGGAGCTTAGAGCCGGATAAGCTTGGCTAACGTGAAGACAAACGGCTAAAACACAGAGGGAAACGCAGTCATACCAGAACATTTATTCCACGTACCACAATAATCTGGACGGAACTTCACGCTGCGATTTTCCTTTTAGACTATGACATGGGGTTTTGCACTTTTTTAAAGAAGGGCTTTATAGAATTTCTTAAAGGTCGACAACTTTCCATCAAGTCAGCCGACTGGCTATTTGCCTGTTTCAGGTAAAAAAAAAACAGTCGTGCTAATGTGCCGGTTCAGTTTCTCATTCAAGGCCGGCAGCGCATTGGCAGAACCTCTGATATTGCTAATTTCCATAGGCGACGGTAAACACTTTCCATCAGGTGGGCCGTCAGCCTTTCTACTGTGGTTCAGCAATAAAAAAAATAGTCGTAGATACTCTTAAGAACTCTTACTCAATACAACTACAGCGAAACCTGATATTAAACGGCTCAAGAATGGTTAGTCGAGCACACCTTCTATAATGAGGAATTCATATCCCATAATATGACATAATTTAACTTTATTAATGACCTGTGAATTGATGTAGAAATTGACGTGTAACTTTGTTATGAATAAATAATTTATAATTTCTGAGTTCTCTTACATGGATTAGCCTAATTTTCTTCCACAATATCGAGGGCTTCATAACATATAGGCGTATACGCAAAAACGCATTTTTTTGACGTTTACTAAAATCTACGCATGTTACAATTTGGAAAGTCTTACCAGTATGGAAGTGTTCCTTAATATAAGGGTATTCCGAATTTCAGCCTTATACAATCAACTAGTTTTGTTTGTACAATTCTGTCCCTTGTGTAAAACTGCACTTTTGTCTGCCATGACCATTTGTTATGAAGCCCTCGATACAGACCAAATGTACCAAATTACTTTTTTTATAATTTATTGCGACCCGAAGTTAATGAAAGTTTTTGTTTGACTTAACAACACTAACTAGTACGTTAAAATATGCTTGATCAGGTCTGAGAAACTTCAAACTAAATTGGTCAAGTTTGTATCAAGCATGTCTAATATTACTTTGATAGATTGGCCATTATTGTGTTCTGAAAATCACATATTAATGTATGTATGAGTTGCCAGATGTCTTGTTTTTGATTGGACAGTCCGGTTTTCTTTATGTTTGTCCGGTTAAAAAAATGGTGAACTGGACAAAAGATTGTCCATTTGATCAAGTAGATTTAAACAATTTGAAAACCTAAAGCGGCCGCTTTGAATAATCGAGTAATGAAATTGACACGTATCTAGATATCATACTTCATATATCTCGATTCCCCAGCCTACCTTTAAGAAACGAGCAACTGGCGACTAAAGATCGAACACGCCATGCATTCATTGGCGTTTACGCGTTCTTTTCAAACATATTATCAATAGTGTCTCTAGAAATTTACTAGTGACCAAAATATCGCAAGCGCCATGAATGTATTGGTGCTTACGTGTTTTATTCGTTTTTTTATTGCATAAGTTCAGACAGGCAGACGGCCCACTTCATGGAAACCATCACCTATGGACATTTGCAACACCAAAGGCGCTACAAATGCACTACTGCTCTCTTAAGAGAGATTGGAACCTGGTCACTAATGCCGGAACACAACTGTAGGTTGTTATGCCGACATACTCTTGACCAGGTGTGGTAGCCATCCAATTGGGCAAATGCCCTTCCACCTGGATGTGGGTTGTTTTGCCCCCTGTTACGACAGTCCGCCCGGCCGCAGGAAATTGTATTTTTCTCCGTTCCTGCACGAATAAAAATGCATGCAAATATATTATTGTATTACTGTCTCTTATGCTCGGCGGCTTTTCACAAGTATTGCATATAATAGGAACTCATAACCCGATCGAGCACCGGCTTTTGTTTCAAAATATGAGGTTCAATCGGCGTTTTTATCATACGATATGTTTTTTCAACCGGCTATCTAGCGAATTCCCATCTCGCGCCACTGCTAAATATACTTTAAATACACTACTTTATGAGTTATTTACGATTGAATTGAATGTTTCCAGTCCAAATAAAGAAAACAATGGACGTTTGTAACCTTTTTTTTTTTTCAGGGGAAATCCGTTTGAGGACCGTAGGCCGCGCGAGAGGGAAAGGTCGCGGCCCGTGTGTGGGGTTCGCCGGGTCGGGGTGGCACTAGTACCCCACGTTGGAATGTGGGGAACTATTGCCACGCCGCGGTTATGGATACCCACTAAAACCCCTGAGCGATCACGAGAGTCCTTTGTCCAGGCTGTGGGCTCGCTCGCGCATTCACCACCAGCCTGGACGGACGGTGGCCGGCCCCTTGCGGGCTGGTCCTCCATTTGGTAGCCGGAGATTTGGGTCTCTCCGGCTTCTCTACCTCAGCGCGAGGTGAGAGAGGGCGCGGGTGGACGTTTTTCGTCAAATTTATTTATAACTGGAGTAACTAAAGATATAAAAAGTTATGTTGATGTGTACTTCATGCTGCTACAACTAGTACGGGGTTAATTTAATATGTCAATAAGTAAAGCAAAAATTTGTAGCCCTTTTTTACAAAAATTGCGCGGACAGAGGAGTATGAAATTTGGCACACTTATATTTTATATAGAGAAGAAGCGACATATGTTTATATTTTTTTAAATTATTCATAAAAAATACATAAAATCAACAAAAAACATTACACACACTATCACACGCACCCACTCACACGCACATATATATACTCTTTTGTTTATTGTTAATGTCAAATTAACAGTAATAGCCTTGGCGCAATCTGTGATTATAGAAGTATAGTCTTTGACATTAATTATTATGGTTAGTTTCTCAGATTAACGCGTTCAATCAAACAAACAAACTATTCAGCTTTATATATTAGTGTTACATGCCATCGAAGATAAACTCACAGCTGCCTGTCTGAAAACGCAGTTTATCGCCTTCTTATATTTAGGAATCATTTTGTTTACTTTGTGTTTGGAATTTGTAAAAACATGCTATTGTTTGTCTACTTGTTTTATGGCAGTCTATGCATTAGTGTTGAACTAATCCTTACTGTTACTTTGACTTTTTGGCCGTTCGCAGGTGTGCAAATTACATTTTCTTGGAAGAACCCAACCTACGCAATCGATTTATATTGTATAGTTTACTATAAAACAATGCCCGAACGGAGGGGTACCAGACTAGCAAGACGTGTGTAGTATTCGGTAAGCGATATAGTGACGGATTTTGCGCGTGTTATTGGATCGTGCAGTTTGTGTACTGGTTCACAACAACAACAACAAACGTTCTGTTTTAATTGTACCTATTTTATACATGTTTGTACAATTCTAATAAACTCTATAGTAATTCAACGGCATTTTAATTCGAGTTCTGTGTAGCTCGTAACATAAGTATAAGTAAGTAGTAAACATAACTATCCGCAAATATTAGAATAATAGATATCACAATTTCACAAACAGCCGTTTGTTTCTCGAGTGCTATTTTAGTATTTTTAGAAAATTCAAAATGTTTTCTTGCTGCGTTTAAAACGTTAAACCGATAGCTTGATTTATAACCCTCTCGGTGCCGGTTTCAACGTAGTGCCGATGAAAGCATCGGTGTATTTTTCACGAAACTACGTCGGTTGTAAAGAAAAACAGCTGTGTATTTTAACTTACTTCCATATATCAGTGTTTCTTTTCATCTGTGTTACGGGTACCTACATATTTATTTATTTTTGCTTAATATCTCAGCCGATTTCGTAGCAATCCATGGACAATGTTCTCTGGAGATGATGGATGACATATTTGGTTTGTGACTGTAGGATACGCCGTTTATTCTTAAGATGTCATCATTACAACGAGCCGTTCTATACTTAGGTAGAAGTGCCAGCGAACTATTATGTATTTTTGCCTGTTGGCGGCGGTGTATCGACTGATAACGTGCTTACTTTGATCTATCTTTTATATCACAGAATATTCTGAAGTACCCTCCCATACACTACAGTGAAATTTGACTGTGGAACGACAAAAAATATTTTGTGAAAATAACCATATCTCAAATACTACACAAGCAACCTCATATAAACTATTTTTGTTAAAAATATCTTTAAAGACTACCTTAATTTTTCAAAATTCGAGGAAGACGAAGATTTTTGGAACAATGAAGGAAGGTGATAACTAAAAATATTAGAAAATATTTTTTTGATCATATTGTATATTTTTTAAATCTTGATCGACCACTTTTAATAGACATTTTTAACCGACTTCAAAAAAAAGAGGAGGTTCTTAATTCATAGAATCTTTTCGTTTGTTTATGTATGTTCACCGATTATTCCGAGATTTATGATCCGATTTACGTGATTCTTGCTTAGTTTGATGCGGAATAGTTGCCATTTGGTCCCCTAAAAATTTAACATAATTTGGCTTAGTAGTTTTCATTTTACGATCATTTTTTTGTTCCCGTTCCTTAGGACCTATATTTTTTAAGGAGCGCGGCACCTTTCGTAGGTCTACCCATACATAGCTAAGACACTAAAAAGTAACAAATAAAATAAACAAACTTCGTTTCTAAAAACTAAAAAGTATACTATAACTTATTCCTAAAGCTAGTATTTTTAATTATAATGTCTCATTTTTTTAATTATATATTATCTAAAACATCTTGAAGTCGGTGCAAAGTAAAACATAAAAATGACTATATTTTGAAAATTACTAAGCACCGACTTAAAGATGTTTAAGATATCAAAGATGATTAAGATATATTAAAAAAATACGACATTATAATTAAAAATAGCTTTAGGAATGTTATTTTTACTTTTTAGTTTTTGAAGTAGGTTTTTTTAAACGAAGTCTTTTGTAATAGACCTGATATTTAAAAGCAATCTGATTAAAAAAAAATATGATAAACTAATGTTTCTTTGAGACAGAAGGACAGGCAAACAAACAAGCAACTCATCACCTCCAGTGGACATCGGCACCTATAATATTTCAGGCTTTGCCAGTAGCAATCAAATACGGGAAAAACAAAAGGTAAATGAAGTAAAACAGGTGGCCGAATATAAAAGATTAGAGGAGGCTCCAATGCAAGAACTAAGCTCTTAAATATTATGATAATGATGTAGCCATAAATATTTATAACAAATACATAATTATTTTATTTTAATTACTCCGTTGAATTAGGTACCCAAAGTGGGTATTGACCTCCAAAACCAGAACATGCCATGCATGTATTTTTTTCTCGTCAGTGGGATTAACCCTCCGCACAACTCCCAAAACTTGAGGACCACACCTGTCGGTCAACGAGTGCATCAGACTTATCTGGAAGCGTATCTAGGCTGTACTACTGACCATTCCCCCGTCCCCATCCAGGGGACACTCCTCTACGCCGTGAGGGTCAGAACAAGATTTTTTAAAACAAATACAATCGTTTTTCGCCAATCTGGCAAACAGGCAGATGGAGCACAAGGAAAGTGGAACTGTCGCCTATAGGGGCTTGCAAGACTAATAACGAATCCAGCACGTTGTCAGCCGTTAGAATGGGCTATGAGGATGATATACAAGGATAATCAGGAGGAATAGAATATGGAAACGCAACAAGGAGATGGTGTACAATCCCAAATCTCGGGATCGCAGTTCAGCGGACTGTATTTGTGCGAAGTTGCAAAGTTATATACGATAAACGATGAGCTGGCTAGTGAGAGCACCTTGCGAAGAGCAGGTTTCTTGTCCAATGGTCGACGCCGACTGCTTTTCTTATGCACCCAATTTTAGTTCAAAACCAAGCACAATTTTGGCAGCATTCGTGACGAGGATGCGGCATTAAAAGTGATTGGCGAAGGTTGCAAATAATGCCATGAGTAACTGTCACTGCACTTTTAACCTCACTGGATCGCACGACAAAGAAAAAAACACGAATCTAAGCGAACGTAAACCGTCGCTAATTTAACTAATACGAACGAACTTAACTTAGATTTTATTAAATCAAATACTAGAACTAATCATGAAAGGAGAACGGTTTAAATAGATGGGATAGATAAGGTTCGTTAGAGGAAGGAGAAGTGGGCCACTGGTACTCTCAATCATCGGACGAAATACGAATAGCTGGGCCAACTGTTTCACCTCGATATCTGTGAGAGGTACATCTGTGTTACACCGATCGAGACGACTTTAAAACTTGAAATCACGACAATGATTCCAACACGGCTTTACTACGTCAAAAATATTACCTTATTATCTGTTGATAGAAGTCTAACGCGACCAAAAGGATGGCCTGTGTCTTGGGCAACGCACAAGTGTTGCCATCTAACGCGATAACGCGGACAGCGTTTTGGGAACGTCCCTATATGACGGATATTGGAGGCCAATTTATAATTTGTATTTCGTACGCTGTAGGTTATATTAATTGAACAGTGTAACAAATTATAGTTTTGATGTATTTCTCGTTTTCCATCATCAATCAAACAATAACTCTTTACTGTGCACCATTACAAAAAAAACTTACAGACTAAAACGATGTCTCATTTAGCACAAAGAGCGCTGTTATCGCTAAAAAGCGATCTCTTCCAGAAAACCCCAGGAAAGAAATGAGAATATAATGATGATGGTGGTATACATAATACGAGTACATAGTACAATTTCTTACATTCTAGTAATAAATATACAAATACAGCATATACGGATGTTCTATATATACAAGATATATACAATATACATAATGTATAATACATACATACATAAATAATTTCACGCCAGGTCCCTTGCGGGGTAGGCACGAACGACAACAATAATGTATAATAATGTTTATAAATAAATATATATTACGCAACTATATACATTTAAATATCATCATATTCCAAAGACAGGTAATAGTTTCTGACCATTGAAATAATAAAACACATAGGTACATCGGTGCTTATTTAATCCAATAAACCTTATTATCAAATAAAATATTACTTTCGAAACACTTTCGTAAAGATTCCATAGAAATTGTGCTATAAAATAAACCCTTAAATCGCTGAAAATCATTCGATTATAAAAACAAATCAATAGCACGGAATACGAATAGTTTTTCCATACGTTTTTCCCAAAGCCGTTGTGTATCCGAGCATAAATATCTGGAGGCCGATCGTAACTCAATGTGGTCACACCCTAAGGATTCTATTGTCGTTATTAAATGGAACAAATCGTCGGTACGGTTCGGTATTTTTATTTAGTTCCCCAAATAAATTTCACCTTTTAAAAACGAGAAGGTGTCGCGAAATAGACGAATAAGTACACGACTTACTTAATTCATAAAAATCAGCGGTGATTGTTATTCACTTTTAGTTAGTTTTTGGCAAAAATTTGAATGATTAATACTTGTCTATGCGTATTTATTTTCTTAAAACAACATTAAATACTAAAATATATACTAAATTATAAATACATTAGACTACAAAAATATTAGAAATTAAATACTATTAGTTATTCCCTTTTTTTAATTAGTTTTAGTTTTTAAAAAGTTTGTAGTTTATTTTGAAGTATATACTTATATTTATAAGTTAATTTATTTTAAGTATTCAGTTATATATTTTAAGTAAATTTTATATTGATACTAGCTGTCCCGACAGACGACGTCCTGCCCGGTAAAAAAAAAATTAGGGGTGGACTACCCCTAACATTTAGGGGGATGAAAAATAGATGTTGGCCGATTCTCAGACCTACCCAATGTGCACACAAAATTTCATGAGAATCGGTCCAGTCGTTTCGGAGGAGTATGGCAACGAAAACTGTGACACGAGAATTTTATATATTAGATTAAAATCTACATTTTTTTTCCAATTTATGAATAATTAGAACCCTTAAAAACTATTAGAAACATATTGACAAGGCGATGGAAAGTCTTGCGTGACCAAAGAACTGGCCTATATTTAGGGCAACAGATAAGCGTTGCCATACAACGTGGGAATGCAGCCAACACCGACAGCAATCTGGACTACATGTTTACTTGTAAATAATGTTTATAGTATTTAATTTCTTTGATTTAAACTCTTTGATGCCACCCGTGATCAGAAGCTGGCTCATATTTCGCCCAACAAATAAGCATCGCCATACAGCGCGGCAATGCAGCCAGCCTTCTGGGCACGCTCCCATCTGGCAGCGATTTGTTACACAGTCTATAATCGCTTGTATTTTATGACTTAGTTTATTTTAGTTTTTAATGTTCAAAGTTAGATACAGTATATGCGTGTGTGTGTTTAATTTCTAAATACTATTTTTATTTATATATCAACAATAAATGTAAGATTTTGATTTATATTATAATAATATTTCTGTATTTTTTTTGATTATTTTATTTATTTTGCTTTTATTATATTTCGGATTAATAAATTCTCTGTTAGTAACATTTAAAAAAAAATAAAAAAAATAATATAATTAATGACAGTGTAATGTCACAATACTATTTTATAAGTTATCTTGACAGTACGAATCTCAAACAGTAGAACCTAAAATCTGATTTAATTTAGGTCCTATCTTCTTCGGTTGCAATGACATGGTCCACATAATTATTATATTTTACGTTAAACGATAAATCAAAATTTTTGTCTGTATGTTTGAAATTTGCACCGAATTTATACAGAAATGTACGTCGTTTAACGTAGTATAAACGAAAGTATGGAACAATAAGTCTGACGTGTGCTTATTGTGTACGTGATCTGGTTAGAGTATTTACTAAGCGTAAAGGATTAGAGCTGCCTCGATACTCGCTTATATTGCTTTTGAGGTATTCAATAAAAGCGTTGTCTATACTATTATTGAATTTCTTGATATGTTTTCGCTTCATGACTTTGCTAATCAAATAACTTGATATCATTCATAATCACATGCAAATAGCTCCTAAAAATTATTTCTACAATTTGATCTACTTGTGCACAATGGAACCAACCCACATACTAACAGTTTTGAGAAAAAGTCTATTGTATATAGAATATTGTACATTAGAATATACAATATTTAAAAAAAAAATTTTTTTTCAAAATTTTAATAAAAACAGCTTTTTGTTAAAACGGTCAGTATGTGGGTTGGTTCCATTTTGCATAAATAGGTCCAATTGTAACTGACTGACAACAATG
This sequence comes from Dendrolimus punctatus, assembly GCA_012273795.1. Classification (NCBI taxonomy): domain Eukaryota; kingdom Metazoa; phylum Arthropoda; class Insecta; order Lepidoptera; family Lasiocampidae; genus Dendrolimus; species Dendrolimus punctatus. Next base: position 19,445,135 of record CM022529.1, on the reverse strand, counting down.
CTGGAGAAGGAAGTTGCGGATTAATTGGGTTCAGCTCATCCCTGGTTGTGGTCCTTTTTGGCAATTTCGTTAATGACGCAATACTATGAGGACTACATTGAGAGATATTGAGAGACTTGTGGTTCCAGAAAAGGTGCAATATGATTGTAGATTTGGTGCTTCTTCCTGATGCACAGGGAGATATTGGTAACAGAAAGCTGGCACAGAGTGGGAAATTCCTTTGATTTTCAGAAGCGCCAGTGACCACTCTGTCAAGAATATCCAACTAAGAAGTAAAAAAAGCAAACTACTACAGCATATATTCATAGGAGTGTTGTTATCGTCTAGTCTTTTTGAATTCGAAATATCACTTTCCAGTATGGTACTTTTTAGCAATTTTGGTCATAACGAGATGCAATGGAGACTATATTGAGAGACTTGTGGGTCCACAAAATGTGTTATGATCGTAGATTTAGTGCAAATCTCCTATGTAATGGCCTGTTAAAAATAATGCCCTACTCAGCGTCCTCCCTGACGCATAGAAAGAAAGACCAAACGTAAAGCTGGCGTAGAGCAGGAAATCCCTTAGACTACAAGTGCTAGTGACCACTCTGTCATGAATATCCAACTATGAAGAGTACAAGTAAACTATCACAGAATAGAATTCAAAGTAAAGCATACTGCTATCGTTTTCTATGCTAGTTATCAAATAAAATGTTGATGATCTGAAGTGCCATCTATTTAGGTAAAATTCAGCAGATATTCATTGGGCGATCATCATTCCCAGTACTCTGAGTTATTTAACATTCAATTCAATATAGATACTTTATATCATTTTAGTATATGTGAGGGTACTTGGAAATATAATTTAGTATAAATTACAAGTAAACGTAAGTACATTATCAATCGACATGCGAACACCCAGGTAATAGTAAATGATGGTACGATAGCGCGACATCCTACGGGGAGAACGGTACACGCCACTGTCCTATGGGCACAAAGAAATACAGTACAATCATCATACCCTTCTTAGTTTTGTATTAATGTAACTGTCTTGTAACCTGAGAATTCTAAAGATTCAAATTGATAATTGATAATTTTTTAAACAGTACATAAAATATTTGTTACAAATATTCTCAGACTTTATAAGAATATAATTTTAATCTGTATAAGCCACTAAAAGACGCAGAAAGGCCAACTAGAACTGATATGTCATGGACGTTGGTCACACACCTGTTATCGTCTGGTTCTAGCCCTACTTGTGGAAGCTGAGATAAAGAGATTTCAGTCGAAACCCCAACATGCCTCAAACAAGCATGAGATGGCAAAACGATCCTTGTGAACTCTTTTATGCACATTGTTTTAGAACTAAGTTTAAGTGAATACATGTATATATTTATAAACAATTACAAAGGTTAAAATCGAAAACACAAAGACTCTTGAGCTTCACAAGTTTAATATCCTCATAAAATAAATAACAAAAGAAACACAAAACCCCAACTCGGAATTGAGAACTTAATTTTTATATTTCAAGTCGCTAAAAGCTTAAAAGGAATAATCTTACAGAAATAAAAAAGACGAAAATAATTTACAAAGAAATTTTGGTATAAGAACGCTCGTCGGCACTTTGAATCGCGAAATGAAAGCTCGACTCGTACCGAATCTACAACTCGGAATAATGAACAAGTTTGTAATTACGCACGATTTTTGGACTCAAATATTTCTTTAAACCTATTTAAGGCGGTGATCCATTTCAAATGGCTTAGGCTGCATACGGCGTGATGCTGTTCGCGACCGAATGCTTAAGCTGCTATTAAACTGATCAATACTGTCTTTCGATTCGGATAAATAAACCAAAGTGATAGATATAAACATTTAAAAATATTTGACATAAATGCTATGAAAAGGTAAATAATAAATTAACCAAATGGTTTCATACCCTTAATTATATGACAGGTGATGTCAGGAGCCTTAAGAACAGACGAGCGTGCATGACAAGAGATATGAATGTCAAAGAAGCAAGTGAGGTGTGCCAGAATAATCCTGAATGGCGCTCTATTGTTCGTGCCTACCCCGCAAGGGACCTGGCGTGAAGTTATGTGTGTATGTATGTAATTATGACAAGTCAGGAGCTTTAAGAACAGACGAGCGTGCATGACAAGAGATATGAATGTCAAAGAAGCAAGTGAGGTGTGCCAGAATAATCCTGAATGGCGCTCTATTGTTCGTGCCTACCCCGCAAGGGACCTGGCGTGAAGTTATGTGTGTATGTATGCAATTATGACAAAACCGAACGGCTTATTACCAAACGTTTTTTTTAATTTACACATGCAGACAGTTTCCACACACATACCTACGCACTCTATAATATATATATACTTAAATATAAATATAACATAATTTGAATCCTAATATTTTACAGGTTTACTAATTTAGGATTCAGAATTTTCTCTTTATGTAATAAATTAGCCTTTAACTACAAGTAATATCTTGCAATTGGATTGCTGCCAATGCAAACTGTAACACAGGTTTGGTTCTAGTGCGTGGTCTTGACAACCATCTGACTTCACAGCTTGCTTTTCTATGAAATTCTGTCTTTTATGTACCTTTTACTTGTAACACTTTTTTCTTGTCCTCGTAATTTTTAATTGTACAATAAATTATGTTGTAATGGCAATAAAATAAAAAAATATTATTATGTCATACCACATACAGATGGCCCACTAGCCACTGGCCAACTTATCAGGGTCCTTGAGGTCGCAAAGTGTCCCGACACATTTTTTTTATTGGAGGAGTTCAGTACACATGCAGACGGCCCACTTGATGGAAAGCGGTTACTATCGTGTGGAACATTTGCAACACCAAAGGTGCTAGAAATGCGCTGCTGCTCTCTTAAGGGAGACTGGAACCTGGTCACTAATGCCGGAACACAACACAAGGATTTTATGGCGACATACTCTGACCAGGTGGTCGTAATCCAGTCGAGCAAACACACTACCACCTAGCTGTGTTGTATTGTCGCCTCTTATGACAGGCCGCCCAGTCGCAGGAAATTGTATTCTTCTCCGTTCCTGCAAATATATATAAACAAATATCCAGTTTTATCCAGTTCTGTGTCTCAAACAAACTCGACATAAAGATCGCCAAGCCGTAATCCGCATACTCAATCGATCGGCTATCACCCCCTTAAAGTGCAACCGAAAGCTAATTTTAATTGTAAACAAAGACATTGAAACTAAAATATATAATGTAGTAGATCACTGCCAACGGGGAGCGTGCCCAGAAGGCTGGCTGCATTACCACGCTGTATGGCAATACTTATTTGTTGTGCAAAATATGAGCCAGCCTTCTGATCACGGGTAGTGTCAAAGAGTTTCTTACATATGTCTTTAAACAAACTCTTTGCCGACGGACAATTTTAATTTGTTTGCTATATTAATGGCAAGTTTATTCTTGTAATTGACAAAAGTTCTGAATTCAAACAATTCACACCTGCAAATATTAGCGGCTAGTGGGCATAACACGTTTAACCCTACCCCGAGGCGAGGGCAGCGGGGCTAAATTAGATTCCCTGAGTTATATACAACCTTATTGGCCGGGACTGGTTCGGCCCCGGTTGATTAATGCCCCTATAGTTTCTGTTACGTCGTTATCTCTTACGTGGGATGTTCATTTCGGTTCAAGATTCATTACTAGATTGGTGTGTGAATTGGGTCTATTTAATGGTTTTCAATTAATGTTATGTTGCATAAGGATGGCTTTTGGTGTTTAGGTCTTTGTTGGCTTGTTTCTCTTGGTTGTTGGTGATAGTTGGAGAGGTTTTATGCACTAGTGGTACCAGTGTACCTAAGAATCTTAACAAATATTATAAATGCGAATCTCACTTTGTTTGTTTCTTACGCTTTCACTCTTAAATTACTCAACTGATCATCATGATTTTTTACGGGGTTATAGAAAAAAATATACCGTGTTTAAAAAAAACTCAGTAAATGGCAGTGCAGTCGCTTTTTCGACACCATGTTGTAATTTTAACAAACCCGTCCTCGTGGCAATTTGTCATTGCAATACTTTTTGAAGTAACTGGATTAGCCGTCGTGATTTGTCAGTGAAAAATAATCTAGATTGGAGACATTTGCGTAGTTTCATTGGCACAACTGTCTTTGATAATTGAGTTGCTGATACATTTGATTGTGGTGAATTGAACATTCAAGTGTTTCGTCGGTTGGTCAAAGTATCTATCACTTGAAGCATGACACCTACTTGATAGACAGATAGATTACTTTATTGTAGAACAGTACAGAATACTAACTGGCTATCATAGTATAATACCATTCGAGTGATACATAAAATGCGATGGAATCGAATGTGAATAATAGAAAATTTGTTTCCGAAATTACTATACCAGGATTCGAAGCCAAAGCCTCTCCGTTGCAGTGATTTAAACCGGCAAAGGCTTAGCTCGCTCAACCACAAAACCGCACACACACACACACCAAAAAACACAGTCTATATTATTATATCAGCTCATGTAGTAACTTATTAAATCAATTAATAGTACAAATGAAATTCTATATCCTATCCTATAATGTGCCAGGTATACATACATATAGACAAAGTCACCGTATTATCCTATTTAATAATTCCCAAGTCTGAGTAAATATATAAAAATAGCTTCTGCCTCTACTTCAAAAGTAATTAAAAAACCCCTGATTGTGAAATATTGGTCATTGGTGCACCACCCATATTTGTCTTAGCGTGATGATAGCCTACATAGCCTTCCTCGATAAATGGGCTAAGTAACACTGAAAGAATTTTTTAAATCAGACCAGCAGTTCCAGAGATTAACGCATTCAATCAAACAACCAAACTCTTCAGCTTTATATATTAGTATTAAATATGTAACGTTATTAATTAACGTATTTTGAGTGAAAATAAAAGTAATTAAATAACAGAACCTGAGTTAATTAAGCGTTTTCCGTCGCGTACTCCGTGTGGTGCGGAAATTGCGGGTACCTGTGTGTTTTAACTATGGAAGCGAAGTTTTAGGGATGCCGGACACAGTGGAATTCAAATTCACTCATGAAGTACGTATATCTGTATATGCTTACGTACTCCGTTTCTTTTTCTTTTGTCTATGTTTGTAAGGGCTCAACAGATTTCATTAAATATTTGAGGGTTTGAAAAAGGGATTTTATTGAAAATTTCGCCTGTGTTACGTTTCTGTATCTTGCACAGTTTAGAAAGCCAGCTAGCATTTGCATAGGTGTATATATATAAATCTAATATAAGACGGTTATTCAAATATTTGTCTTACAATTTAATCATAATAATCTATAGGTGCTGCATACGTTTACTTATCGCAGCGGACTACGAACTACTGACTAGCGAAGCGCGGGGAGCGCACATAATTAATAGTTGCTCCATCTCGCTCGAACGTCATTTGTCCCGCTCACACACTGTGCTATACATTGTACTAGCAGTACGACCTGTTAATATTTGTACTTAAGGTAACCGTTTCCAAAATAAATCAATTTACTTCAGTTCACATGAACACTCGACAGTGAATACTACTCTCTGCCATCTGATGTATTATTTAATCACTATAAATATATAAATGCTATAAAGTTCACGATACAGACGGTTATGTTGCCGACGTTCTAGGTTTTAATAAAAGAACGTACTACTCAGTTACTAACTTTTAAGAAACCCCTTAAAGCGGGTAATAAACATGTGAGCAAATACAGTACGCTCAAAAGTTTACTGCACTTCGAGTGAAGGTAGTTCCGTGAGTTTGTCAAATCAAATGTTAACGTTTACAACACGTTATGTTAACGTTTACAACACCGTATGTTGTGTGAAAGAGATATCATACGAATTCGGATAGCGGTCAAGCGAGATGAGCAACACTGCCATCGCCGCTTTGTCTATAAACCTTATGGGTAACTGTGTTCTGTGCAATGTGTACGTGTACGAACTTCAAAGACGCATTAAGTTTTGTTCGTACTATACTTATTAGTGACGGCCTTCTTTACCCGTGAGTCAACAAAACCCTTAACAATCATTTTCCAGTATAAGCATAAATTTTATTAACAAGGTCAGTAACAGATTATAAAAGCTGATATTTCGAAGAATTTGGACACATTTCTACATCTACAACACGTAGAATAAAAGTAATACAAATAATTTGTTGATCAAATAAATCTTTGTTAAAAACACAAGTAATCAAAAATAGTGACGCTCGTAGACCGCGTTCGCAATACCGAACTAAGAAAGAGAGTTGGTCTGAAAGAGAGTGTCGGGGTGAAGGTAAGAAAGGAATGCTCCGGTGGTTTGGGCATGTGAAAAGAATGTATGATGAAAAAATGACTAAACAGATATACAATGCAAAAGTGGATGGATGCAGAGTCGCGGAAGGCCACGACAAACCTTCCATGATCAAATTGATCGTGTATTAGCAGAAGGTGATATCAGGAGCCTTAAGAACAGACGAGCGTGCATGACAAGAGCTATGAATGTCAAAGAAGCATGTGAGGTGTGTAGAATAAGCCGGTATGGCGCTCTCTTGTTCGTGCCTACCCCGTAAGGGACCTGGCGTGAAATTATATATGTAATTTTAAAAAAATATGTATGCAGTTCATACGCAGTAGAAATGGAACGTCAGATATTACACTCACATATAATTCTTCTCTAACTTTTATTTATATACATATAATTCATTTAGCCTACATTCGTCAACATATTATAATTTAAAATAAACTTCTTAAGTATCACTTTTATTTGTTTTAGTCTAAAAATATTCTTAGCAGTTTTAATGCGGTCCAAATTGGACCTATGTTTAATCGTCGGTCTTATTGAGTCTTTCAACTGGGCTTCACAATATAAAACTCTTTTCGTTTCAAATCACAACGATTCTAAAGAAGTTTCACTTCGACTATTTTGACTTCACTGATTTCTACTCATGTATCCCCCGCTACACGAACTTTCTAAATAACTACCCGCTTTAGGATCACAAATGATGTCCTCAAAAGAGCTTACTATAGAAATCATCCTGTGAATAAGGTCTCATAAATGATGTTAAAGCCAGTCCAAACAATTCCTTACGCAAACCAAACCATGCAACCCTGTAAGTGTGAAACACAAATAGCTTCCACGATACGTTATTAAATCATAAAGACACATTAATGTATACGGCACGGTAACAATTTGAATTTCACATGCAATGCTGCTTGCTTTCCTGTAATTCAGTTTGTTTTGAAATAGTTATTTAAGTTTAGTATCTTGTTGTTTGGCTTTGAGAATTGAATGCCACTGTATTCAGCCTTCCTCTTCAGCCTTTACTATACATCTATTCTATACTATCCATGCAGGAACGGAGAAAGAATACAATTTCCTGCGGCCAGGTAGCTGTCATAAGAGGTGACAAAACAACCCACAGCCAGGTGGTAGGGCATTTGCCCGACTGGATGGCTACCACCCCTGGTCTAAAGTATGTTGCCATAACAAACTTGAGTTGAGTTCCGGCATTAGTGACCAGGTTCTAGTCTCCCTTAAAAGAGCAGCAGCGCATTTGTAGCACCTTCGTAACCGCTTTCCATCAAGTGGTCAAGGCCGTCTGCCTGTCTGCTAAACTCCTCCAATAAAAATTATAAAAAAATTAACCTTTCAAAATCTGTCAAGTGCGTGATATACTACTAACATAAAACGTTCTGTAGAAGTGAAATACGTCTGCCGTTCATGTTGTTACGAGTTGCGAGACTCGAATTAAAATGCCGTTGAAATTATTATAGAGTATATTAGAAGTATACAAACACGTATAACACAGGTACAAATGCAACCGAACACAACAAATCCAAACGTAATGCAGAAGGTCGTAATTCAATAAAACGCGCAAAGTCCGTCACTATTAGATTCTCCTTATGTACGCACGTCACGCCCGTATCGTAATCGTCGCTTAACTGCCGCCCTCCCTAAATTAGGCCATCGTTTTGTACTGCACAAATGCAATGGACCCGTTTGGCAACGTGGACCGAATTTCCTAGAATCAGCTTGTATCACCTGGCTAATTATGCTAGTGAGCGAGTATAATACGACAATGGGCCGTTCTCTAGAAACGAATGCCAATATTTATTGGCATAATAATATGTTTATTGGCACTTTTTAAGTGAACAAAAGAAGACGACCATAAAGGGATTACAATTAGTTCAAATGACGACGGGTAATAAATGTGCTTCTACAATCTGTATGTGGAATTTGCCTTTGTCGGCGCCGAGGTTGTAACAGTATTGTTTCTAAAACTATTGAAATAAAAAGCATTTTTTAACAAAAACATGTCTTACTTCGGACTAAAGAGTACGATATAAATATATGTTACAAGATGTAGAAGTCAGCGCCAAGTAAAATATAAAAAAAACAACAGCAAAACTGCAAAATATACGACTTCAAAACATTGTAGAAAATATTTAATATTAAAAAAAAAATTGTAGTAGTTTATAAAATATGAGATATTTATTTTATTTCAGAACTTGCTGAGCCGTGTCCATTTCGCTAGACGTCATTAAAAAATTTAAAAATATAATTAATCACAATCAAATATAGCCCATGTAACTTAGGAATAATGTAGCTCTAGAGAGCCAGAACCCATTTTGAAAATTCTTTCACCAATAGACTGGTGAAAGAATTTTCAAAATGAGTTCAGTAGTTTAAGAGATAACTTCCTACAAACAAACTCACATACTATACCAATTTTATTTCTTTATTAATATCAGTATAGAATGTGAAGTCAAATATAAAATTATACAGAACTCTCGTTTCATGAGGAAAAGCATTTGGCCGATTATTCTATGCTCAACGTAATAACAACACTTGTTATTTTAATTGTATCCTATTGTAGCAGTGGTGCTTTTGCATCATGGATACAACTTTGTGACTGAATCGAGTTTCGAACTGAATACAAAATAACTCGAGCGACTAACTAGCTATTTTAATTTGATTGTTTCTCATAATTTACGTCCCTTGTAAAGTTAATTAATTTGTTTTTTCAAGAAAACTCGGCTGGAGGTTCGGTTTGAGTCAATCAGGGATGTTGTGATACTGTTTAAAGTAACCAAAACCGGCGGATATCCGAAAAAATATATCCGATTCATAACTGAATATAATATAAAAGTTTCGGACAGGAGTGGAATCTATTTATTGTTATTATTAGAGAAATTCAAATGTTAAATGTCACTTTTGGTTTTGAAGGTTTTGTTTGAGTGACTCAGTTATTCATTATAAGAGACATTATGAAACTGTTTAAACGTAACGGAATCTGATATAAAGTTTCGGATATGAGTAGACTTTAAGACGTGTGTACATTCGACAAGTGATATAGTGACGGACTTTGCGCGTGTTATTGAATCGTGTAGTTTGTACTAGTAGTGTCTAGTTATATTTGTACCTATGTTATACGTGTTCGTATAGTTCTCATCAATTCTATAGTAATTCTAACGGTATTTTCAATCGAGCCCTGCATAACTCGTAACAATATTTTCCAGTATCCCACGTTGACAGGCTAACTGTATTTTGTTTTACACTGTGGTTTCATGTTATTACACTTTGTTTTTAGTCACGTCATTATATAAGAACACGTTTTGTTCAAGTGACCGTGGTTGTCACGTTACAAAGAACACGCCATAATTAATTGTGAATTGAATTAAACGAAATAACCTTGTGAAAAACGTTTTTCATGAGATTGTCGTTTTTTGACGTGTGAAATACGGGGAAATTTCAGACAATTTTATTCGTGTAAATTTTCATTTGAAGTTGGATGTGTTATAAAACAATTCATGTTGATGATTTGTGGAAAAACCTGATTTTTAGTATTCCGCAGCTAATTGGTTATAATGGAAGGTTTTTAATTTTATCATAGTCTTTTGTCTACGTATGTAGGCCTAAACTATGTTTAATTAATCTTTCACTACAATTGGGCAGCTCCTGATCTAAAGTGTATACTGTTACAATTACCTCATATTAGCACGAGATGAAGGAAAACAACGTGATGTAACCTGCACATCGAGATAACCGAAGTGTCAATCCTGCCAAACAAAAAAAATATTATGCATACTACGTAAGGAAATCCGCACACAATGTTCGCATGATCTTCGAAAACTTAGACTCATCGGAAGATCAAGAAGATTGAAAATAAACTAGTCTAAAACGGATTTTAATCTTTGTTTTAAATTCACATCATTAGTTCCTAAATTAACAACAAGACGAGCGTACGAGGTTCCATTTCTGCTAAAATGTCTTGCTTATGGAACTCTAAAAAAATAAGAAGAAACAATGATTTTTAGCCGGCGTCTTAGAAAAATTTATAGACCTCACAACTTAATAATAATAATATAATAATAATAGTTATTACCGCAAGGGGCTGTGGCGAAGCTAGGTGAGTGGGACACTCGTACTGATCGGGGCAAGACAAGGCCGCTCGTGCTGCTAACAGCGGACGGAGTGGAGATGCTAGAGCTAAGACTCAGCTCCAGGGTGGAAGTGATAAATGGCTAACGTCGAAGTAGCTTCGGTGACCTGCAGCCCACCTCTCTACCCCTTAGCCACTCACCCATGTTGCCCTGCCTTTTACGCATTTTAGGCCATGCAGGAGTGCGATCACCGTCTGCCCATTTTCCATGTCCCTGAACATTGCGACGGCAACGCCATATCCCATATTCCAGACCTAGTACCACTAACAGTTCATCCAATAGCCGTACTTTTGTCCTCATTTCCAATAGTCTACACTGGGGGCTTGTCTTGGTGCATTATTATATGGTGTAGACAGGTATAATCGCGGTCAGTGTCACGCCACATATTTACATTAAATTGTCAAGGGCTCTACGTTGGCCTCCCATGCCCACGCAAGCCTCCAAAAGTCCGGCCATTTTTATGCCGTGTCTTGAAAGACATACATTGATATTTATTATAATGATAATATATAAAAAGAAAATTTTTAGAATACAAAATTTGAGAAACTTAACAAAATGGGAACGACAGGAGACTAAAACCTTATATGATGGTACTCCTGGCCCTCGCCTCCCATTAGGTACCATTTCTATAAAATAACCGCCATCAAAGAGCACTACAATTAAAGAAAAAATAAAGAGATGTGTGCGTGTATGTGTGTGTGGGTGAGTGTACAATTATAGTAACAAGTGTGTCTGAGTGCAGGAGTATCAATGTATTCAAATTTAAGCAACTCGATTTATTGGATAGTTCTTTAAAATAGAATATTTATCAATTACGATCTACGAATAGAGAGCATTATTACTAAATTGACAGCTGACTTTGAAAATCTGGATAACAATGTAACAAAAGGCGCTCTCAGCCACCTTCTAAATAATCCTCACATGAAAACACGTCTTGCACCCACTTAAGTTGAAGGTGCAAACCGAAATGTCTCTAAAGTGAGAATCTGTCTACACAGCCAAGACACTGGTAGCAATAATCTCATAGTAGAAAAATATTTTGCTGTTAAAATTTTATTCTTACCTGAATATAATTTTTATTATTATACTTTTATTTGAAACCAATATTTATTGATAGGACGACCAACTGCTGGGCTTGGACCTCTTAATTTTAAGAAGAACAAAGACCTTCCACTCTTATCTAAGACTTATTCACACATCGGTGATTTGGACGTACAAGTCCATTACCAATCTATGTGAGAAAACTCGCAAAGCAATGCTTATTGCTGGTTATGGATTCGAATCTACGTCATTAATATGAGAAACGAAACCTACCACGACTTTCAAACAAATAAAAGACTAACATTTTAAATTTATTGGGAAAAGTACATTTGGAAAAAAAACTAACAAATATATTTTGGTCGTATCATATTGTTACGAGTTGCAAGACTTGAATTAAAATGCCGTTAGAACTATAAAAACACATATGTGACGATAACCAAACACAACAAGTCCAAACGTAATGGTCATCTTCAGCCAAATTCAGTCCACTGCTGGACGTAGGCCTCCCCAAGTATGCGCCACATATCCCGGTCTCGTGTCTTCCGCATCCAGCCCCTGCCGCCGATCTTGCGCAGGTCGTCAGTCCACCGGGCTGGCGGGCGTCCTACGCTACGTTTACCGAGACGTGGTCTCCACTCCAGGACTCGTTTGCTCCATCGGCCGTCGGTCCTGCGGCAGACGTGACGGCCCACTGCCACTTCAACTTTCCGACCTACGCCGCCCCAGATTACCATAGGGTCCGAACAGTTCCAATTGGAACTACAAAATCGGTTTGAATCGCTGGAAACCACTGGCGATGTTGACGAGATAACCGACAACGTGGTAAAAACATTGCGAGAGCTGGGCCGAAGGCGCACCTATACAAAGAAACAAACGCTCTGAACTCTCCACCGAAACCTTGGAATTAGGGAAAAGCCATCTTGCAAACGTGAGGACAGCAGATGGCAGGGAGCTTACGTCTCACCATGAGATCCTAGCGGAGGTGGAACGGTTTGTAATGGAGAACATCGTAATTCAATAACACGCGCAAAGTCTCTCACAAAAACGATTCCCGATTTTAATACATACGTCTTGTTTCGATCGTGGTTATCGCTTGACTGAGTGTCCCTCAATCGAAGCATTGCTTTATATTGCACAGATGCAATATATCTGCCCGACCGCATGGACTGTATTTCCTAGAATCAATTTGTACTTTAAATCGACACACCTGGCTAATGACTGCCTTAAAGATTACAATACAAAACGGGCTGTTTCCTAATCATGAATTTTCAACACAAAGTAAATCAAATAAACAAAAAAGTCCAAATGCCGAAAGGTAATAAAATGTGTTTCTACAGGTATGCAGTTGTGAATTTGTCTTTGTCGGCTCTAGGTAGTAACAATATATAAGACCAATAGGTATAAATAATAGTATCATGTTAAGATGGATCACAGCAGCTTTCAGTATCGTTTCCATCATATACAAATACATTCACATATTCCTGTTATTATATCTTCAACTCGACATACAATAAAACAAATCTTCGTTAGCAAAGCGCCTCCGCTCAACGTGTAATATCAGTGCAGGTATTTATTTCTATAGTCGCTTCCGTGTACGCACTCCCTTGAATATGTATTATCTTGGTGACGTACAATGTATTTATTTTTAACACAAATCGTAGGTTTTATTATATTACGAATTTCAAAATAATCTCAAATAAGTAGCTTTCGATAAGAAGCTTAAATTCTGAAGATAGTCATAAGAAGCTGTAACGTAATGAGTGTACCATTTAGAGAAATCAAAGTTTGTTCATAATATTTTAAAACATTTTTTATTCTACTCATAAAAGCTTCACTGACAATATAATTTCATTCATTTATATATCGATCTTAGGAACCCATTTATTATATTTGTTTATTCATTTTATTGTTTTGAACGTCCATTTATTATAATTTGTTTAGCTTTGCTTTGGTTATCGAGCTGCTTGTGTTTTATATAACTAAGGGTCTTTCAACAAGGACGAGTCGATGTTGAAATTAAATAAAACAAGCTGTATGTGAGATATTAAAGAAATATATTTTTTATTTGAAAGATGGCAATAGGAAAATATATTTTTTATGGCATTATGCATGAAATATGACATGGTGTAAATGTCCACCACGGCTTGGAACGGTGGCACGGATCTGAGAGGTCCAGTTTCCAATTACTCTACTGCATAGATCCGGCTGAATCTGAGCGATGTTCTGCGTTGTTGGCTTTCAGGGCATCGCTTGATTGCGGATTATTGGCATAAACCTGCGACTTAAGAAAACTCCACAAGAAAATGGTCTAATAGCCTGTGAACGGCTACCTGTATGTATTTCTATCTATTATCTGTTCAAAGTCTCATCTACTGTTCCTAAACCAGAACATATACTTAATAGCTTTTTTGGTTTAAGAGCCAGTGAACGGCTACCTGTATATATTTCTATCTATGATCTGTTCAAAATCTCATCTACTGTTCCCAAACCAGAACATATACTTATTTTTTTTTTTTGGTTTAAGAGCCAGTGAACGGCTACCTGTATGTATTGGACCTGACCTGAGGTTTTGCACATTGAGGCCCCTATACCTACCATACATGATTCAAATTTTAAACCAGCAGACATGGTCAAATGGATTTAAAATTCGACAAAAATTGATACCTGTCTTACCTCAGCGCTCGTCGCGTCCACCACTTTGAGCTTAGTGAGTCCCCGTACCATGCGTGGTAGGTATAGGTGCTTCAACTCAGGTCTGGTCAAATACATACAGATAGCCGATCACTGGCTCTTAAACCAAAAAGTTCATTAAGTATATGTTCTGGCTTAGGAACAGTAGATGAGACTTTGAACAGATCAAATCAAATAAGACTAGGTATAAATATTTCGTGTCCTCTGGCACCAGTGGCAACAAACTCTTTTCTTATATTGTCTTACTTTGGTTACACATTTACTAAGTAGTATGCAACTAATGTCTAACGTTACATTCATACACCTGTAGGGTGTCGAGCAATGGCACAAAGTAATGCACCATATAATTGAAAAAAAAAACAAATAATTTATTATTATTACTTACGTGCAAATTTCGCTAAGTGTCATTAAAAATACACATCTACCTGTGCACCCACGCACGCATATCAAGGCTTAATTAAACTTTGTAAACTTTAATTAATTTATTAACGCAGAAATCACTCGCAGTGCCTCATACGAGGATGCACGTATACCTAATTTATTAGTTTTCTGGTATATTGTAATTGACTCGATATACGACATTTCCATCATGGTCATCAATGAGATAAATACCACATTTATTTTATTTATTTGTATATGAGGTATCTAGAGCTAAGGTTATTTCTTGAGATTTATTATCATGTTTAATTAATTACATTATTGATATTAATTTTTATATAGAAATATACTAATAATAGTAGAAGACAATGGGAAAAGCAGTACCAAGTTTTCTCGAGAACTGAAGTACGAAATCCATAATGGCATATTGCCTTAATAGCTTTTATGCATGAAATAAAGTTAATCAAAAACACTTATAGTTCTAGTAGTACTTACATTAATTGAAATACAAGTATACTATAGATGTTTTAGACGAAAGAGAAGTATTTATTGATTAACACCGCATATTTCACGTGGGTGTTTTATTAAAGTAACACTACGTAACAACAGTTTTACGCGCGGCATTTTATTTAATTGATTTTTATTTCGATATTTCATTTGGTAGTTTACAATTACCACCTGTTTAAGATCCGATCATCAAAATTATTAAGACTGAAACCCAGCAAAAAGAAGCTGCTTGATCTCAGGATACTCTCTGCTTGCACCAGAACACATACCAACATGATTGATTTTTTCTTTATTTTACCTTCTACTTCTTTTATATAACACTAGAATATGCCCGCGAGTTCGTTCACACTTGACTTGAAATTCCCTCTTGGGATTCCCAGGACACAAAGTATCATAATATTTAAAAAAGAATGTAAGCCATCGTTTAAATGAAAACTAATTGGAATCATTTATTTTTTCAATTTATAAACAAACTTTGTGTGCATAAAAATCAAAGTGACACACAGTGAGTTTCTTGGTCTTCGAACCACTATGTTGCGAAACAGTGGTAAAATTAGATTAGGCTCTCATAGGGCAAAAATAACAGTAACCATAAACAAAATTAAAACTAAATAATTAAAATGAACAAGTTGAGGGTAGGCTTAATTAAATTTTGACAATACTCATTGACACTTGACATTTTTGTGTTCCGTGATCACGGCTACTCAAAAGTGACCGAAACGTCGAAATAAAAATAATGTAGTGTTTAAAATAGTTAAATTTAATTAGTTTAACTTTATAAAACATTAGTTATTATATTGGTTTGTTTCAAATTTAGCTACCAGTTTTAACCACGCATGATTCTCTAGAACGTTTATTTCTCATCTCCTACATTAATACACTGTTTTACCCTCTACACTACGACATGAGATCATATAAGACGGGCGTTATGTAATTACTTCGAGGTTGGCAACGCGTTAGTAACGCCCATGGTATTGCACGCGGGGACGGTATTAATTTCCATCCATGAGAGAATACTTAAATCAAGCTCATAATAAATTGGAAATAATTCAATAAAATTAAATACAAGCTTATTTTACTTACATTTATTACGCCGATACTCGCATATACTAATAATATTAAAATGATTTTCTTTCTTCCTTTCTTCTTACTTCTATGGTAGAATCTTAATTTCAGAAACATGCGCCCACGCTTTCACTGGGTGATGCATTAATCTGTCATATAATTTTGTATTTGAAGCTTATCTTCAGGTGCAGGAGTTTTCTTCACTTTTTAGTGAAGAAATTAGTTTAAAAATCTTACAATGTTCTACCATTCATAATAATAAACTTCTGTTTTATAGTTCTGTTAGAGCAAAACTTTTTCTCTTTCACTACTGTGCCACTATTTCCAGAATTCTAGGATAAGATAGTTGAAAGAAACATTGACACACTATACCTTTTTTATTGCCTGAAGCAGGCAAACAGGCGGATGCCCATTCGATGGAAGGTGGTTACCGTCACCTATGACGTTTGCAACACCAGGGGCGTTGCCGGCCTCTAAGAAATTTTATAACGCCCTTCTTAAACGACCCCATGTCGTAGCGCAGAGGGAAAACCCTGGCGGGTTCTCTCCAGATGCCTTAGTAACTATATCCATCTGACATTTTTATAAAATTAATTTCAGAAATTTTATTTTGAAAATACTTTAGAATATCAAAAAGTCTTGGATAATCCGCTGAATCTCTATGAATGTGAAGTGTATGCGAATGTCATTAACATGGAATGCGACCCCTTTGATTAGACGATGCGACGCGCACTCACCCTCTGACATGTTATGATGTGCCTGGATACCCTCTAGTGGTGATGGTACACTTGTTAACTGGGGAACTGCTTTTACTTATTTTCACGGTCAACAAAGTGTATGTGGGCTTCAGCGCAGCTGGTTTGTAACACAATCTCCTCAATTAAGAAGAATTTGTAAAACGTCTACTTGACCCACTAAGCATAACTGTCCATGAACAGTTTGTTATATCGAAAAAAATGAATCGAACAAGCTAAAAAAAGAGAATTTCGTTAACATCAAGCCAGAGCGTGCATGGTAAGTGGATTAAATAAATGACGGTTCATTCCAGTCTTTTGTTCAATTTAGATGAATTCATCAACTTCAACTTTAAACTATGCGCACTGAATACCGACCTACTGCTAGAAATGTGAAATTATTTCCAGAAGGTTGTCTGGAAGAAATCGCTATTAGCGATAAGACCGCCGATTGTGCTAGTTAAATGATTGTTATCTCATGTGCAGTTTCTCGTGTGCAAGAAACAATATTCTATTCTATACAATGTCATTGATACGTATCCTTTCAGTTACATAACTGAAACTTTCAACTACATTGATTAAACTTAGTTGATCTCTCTAACATCAGTATAATAATAAAAAGTATTGAAAAAAAACATGATTACTATACCGAAATGTTTTCATTTTAGACTCGGTTTTTGTTTAAAATATTAATTTAAAAATTTGAATGTTTATATGAGTAATTTACTTTTGAATTTGTTTGAAACCCTTATTATTATGCTCACTAAATTGAGAATGGATACAAAGCACCTTAGGTATTTTTTTCCAATCTTCAAATCAGAGTGGATTTATTAGTTTTATTTGATACCAAACCAATTTTATTCGAGTTGAAAAGGCCTTTGCTCGGCATCTAATCTCAAGAGACTGAGCTAAATTAACACTAACATTATTTTTATAGAAAACAAATCACATTTGGAGTTTATTCAAAATAATTATATTTTCAATGCCAATCAAAGTTTTTGCTTTTGTTAGTGAAAGTCATTCACTGTACTTTAAGAAAATTAATCAAGAAAAGAATTTATTGCTCTCCAGTTACTTAAGCTAAACAAGTAACATTATACAATAGTGCTTAACTTACAATATGCGACAATCATTACTCCCCGTACTAATTTAAAACTGTGTTACAGCAGAGTAAATTCTCGTTCCGCAAGTTAATAATCTCAATAAGATAGATATTTATTTCGAACTACCTTTGAAATAATTTGTTCGTACGTGTTATGACAAAAAATGAGTTCGTACATTACCAATTATACAGTATATGTAAAGAATACAGAGACAGCAACGTTAATTGTTTAGTAAAAATAAATATACACATATATTTTACGGGTTGTCTGGAAGAGATCGCTTTTTAGCGATAAGACCGCCCTTTGTACCCTACTATAATAATACTAGTTCGTAAGCTTTTCTGTAATGGTGTACAATAAAGTGTTATCTATCTATCTATCTATCTATATTTTATTTATTACACATATACGTTTATTTTCTGTAGTATTATATATACATAATAACTATATATAATATGTAATATAATTAAATGCAAATTGGTATAAATAAATATATAAAGATTAGCTAAAATAACTTTTAATCATAAGAATATATATTTTTTGTTATTTTTATTGTATATATAAAAATTATTATTTGATAATTTTAAGCAAATTTTCTGTTTAAACACTAAAATAATTAAAGAAGCTATATACCAAATAATCTAGATTTAACTCAAGAACAGCTTAATAAACTTGAGCGACTCCAAAACTTTTCCATAAGGTTCATATTTGGGTTACGCAAGTATGACCACGTTTCTGAATTTCGAAAAAAGCTCAAGTGGTTGCCAATCCATATTCGCCGGAATACTCATATTCTTTCATTGCTTTACAGTATTTTATTCATTCCTACTACTCCACAGTACCTTAAAGAACGCTTCGAATTTATTTCTTGCTCTCACAATTTACGCCCTTCCAGTCATCATAGACTTATTACTCCTATTCATAATACAACGTTCTTCAATAATTCTTTCACGGTTAAGGCTGTCCAACTTTGGAATTCATTGCCTGTTGCTGTCAGACAAGCAAAATCCTTAATAATATTTAAGAACTTAGTCAGAAAATTCTATCTGCAATATAATGATATGTAATTTTATGTAATTAGTATATATTATATTGCATATAGCTATATGTTTATTATGTTTAAATAGTTGCATATTATCGCCATATATTATATATGTATATAACTTATGTGTATATTTGTATGTATAGTATAGTTATATATTTATTAATAAAATTGAAGTAATTGTGCAATAATTATGTATACCACCATCGCCACTTCTAATCGGAATATTCTTGCCATGGGTTGTCTGGAAGAGATCGCTTTTTAGCAATAAGACCACCCTTTGTACCCTACTATAATAATACTAGTTCGTAAGTTTTTCTGTAATGGTGTACAATAATGTGTTATCTATCTATCTATAATTTTAGTAGACACAAGCATAGGGGTGCTTTATGCTTAGAACCCAGGTAGGTGCCAATAAGTGAAGCACTTTTAAGTAGATCTCAACGTCCTTGTTAGCTTGTCGACACGTTGGTCTCCTCAGTATGCAAGACAAAGTCTCAGTGTGACGAGCTCCAATAGTTACAATTCCCTACTTTTCAGAAAGACTATTTACTTGCTATTATAATTTGTGCTTTTGCGTAGCTATGTGTCAACGAAAATAATTACATTGCGCTCATGCACACGTCGATTGGTTCTAGCTTCAATTCTGAATGTAATTTTGTAGGACACTATCTCTCTAGGTATTATTACTCATAGCACAAGTTTTCGAAGGAACAACAGAATTAAATCGAGCTACAGAAAATATACAAAGGAACAGTGAGTTATTAACACTACGTAAAATGATTGAACTGAACTATGAACATATTTTTTACAGTAATAACTGAGTCAGAGAAAATTTGAAGTCGAGATATTTATAAGAAAGTAGAATTAAGACGTTCTATTAAGGCGATGTGTCGCTATTGAATTTTAAACTAACCCACGTCAGCTTACATTTGAAACAGACAATAATTGTTTTACTTGAATATTAAAAAAATATAGAGCTCTAGTATTTCACGAAATGATCAGTCATTTTGATATAAAATATATACATAGGTATTATCTACATCGCCTCTTAAGCTTCAATAAGTAAGGTGTTTTTAAAGATAACACGTTTGTTGGTAAATTAAAATTGGAAAGGCGATTTAGTTATCAAATAAAAATTATGATATGTCAGACTTATCACATTATTCAAGCAAAGAGGAGATATATTAGTCATCTTACTTTAACTTTAGTCTTCAGGTTTAAGTCACCCATCAACTTTTAGCCATTCTCAGTATTACTTATCTATATTATAATAAAAATTAGTTAATTACATCCTTCACTATCAATATTAAAGAAACCATAAATAATAAGTAAATTCATCCTATTCGCAATGAATGCATAATCCCCCTAAAACAATCAACTCCGAACAACGGCTCATAATCGAGACTTTAATGCAATTAGAACTTACTGTCAGTCATAAACTTAATTGAAATATGAATGAAAATTCAATTAATTTTGCACATTAATTTTATATACTCTCAACGCTTTCTTAAGAGGTGTTCAGTTACTTTGAAAGTACAATTAAATTTGTTTCTTACGACGCGACTAATAACTCTCGAAAAGTTGTTGCGTCGTTTATGTTTATTTAAAATGTTCGATTTGGTATATCTGTCAATGTGCTTTTGTAAACTGGCCTCACTCATAATCGATTGATTGTTCATTAAACTTATGCACTAGTCATTGAATCTGCTGGTACTTATTTATTCCACATAATTGGTTAGTTAATAAAGGCAGAATAAACATGAAAGTAAAATAAAAAGGTAGTTAATTGTACATCAAAGATTAGATAGAAAGAGACTAACAAAACTTGTGTATAGGACAGATAGATCAAAAAGAGATGGATGGATTATGTGATAGATGTAATAATTATTTGTGGTGTATCAGAATAGAGGAGTATGGAAGGAAAAAACATATTGTGTCGACTGTAAATAATTGGGAGATGTTGAAAAAAAGAGAGAAGTAAAGGAAAATTAATTTACGAAATTAATCTAACCAAAAATTAAACCCAAAATTTCTTCGAATCTTACAAATTAGATGAGTCAATGGTTAGATCAGTGAGATTGTCAATGAATAAATAAAAATGGTCGTTTTGAAATTGAAAAATATTTTTAAATACCTACAAAAAATATATTCATAATGATATGAGAGCTGCATACGTCTAGTCATGGCAGTGGAGAACGAAGCAGTGGCTAGTGCAACGCGACAACGCACATATTAATAGTCGCTGTATCTCGCTCGCACATCATCTGATTCACTCACACATGTCTATTGTACGAGTTTTAAACTTACTAATAATTGTACTAAGGTTACCGTTTCCAAAATAAATTATTTCACTTGAGTTCACATCAGCACTCGACAATGAATATTATCTCTGCCATCCGAAGTATCATTTAACTTCTAGAGGTCGCTACTACAATGAAATGATAATTGAGTATTTTATTAACCTTCTGTAACCATTTTAATAAACAACGCAGTTCATAATAAGAAAAATATTTTAGTGAACTCTGTTTTTTTATATATCAAATGTCTCTCCTCTATCTATTAACCATCTATCAAATATAATCATAACCTGACCGAATGCAAAAGTAAAACTCTATTATTATTCATACAATTGTCATTTTTTATTTGTTTATCTTATGACCAACTTATGTCTAGTGATTAAAAAATCTATCCTAAAACAATAACTGTTATACCGCTTAGTTACATGCCGAGCATGTCCGCCTGGCAATATGGCCTAACGTGACAGATGTCAGCCTCTAATCCGATAACTTAATAACACAAGCCCTGATA
Source organism: Dendrolimus punctatus (assembly GCA_012273795.1). Taxonomy (NCBI): domain Eukaryota; kingdom Metazoa; phylum Arthropoda; class Insecta; order Lepidoptera; family Lasiocampidae; genus Dendrolimus; species Dendrolimus punctatus. Next base: position 19,423,327 of record CM022529.1, on the reverse strand, counting down.
TATTACCCAAATATTTACTGTTAGTGCGGGATTTGTACAACAAAATACATAGACCTTGGAGAACTGTTTTATTTGAGTTTTGAAACCAAAGAATGCCAATGTGAAGTACAATTAACTTTATCGATATCGCACAATAGTTAGCTACCCTGGGAAGCTTCTATGACATGTGCATCGTTAATTTGTTTGTGTAGGATCCAGCTGAATAGCTGCAGATGGCTGTTTCAGCGATACCGGGCTTGGCAGGCTCCTCGACTCCTTGGAAGCGGAGGTGTTCAGCCCGAAAACAGTGCGCTCGAGAAGACACCACCTGTGAGGCTTGACCTCTGTGGGAGGAGGTGAGAGATGACTCTATTGGATTTAAGACATAATGGTTGAAGGAGCTAATCCAACAGGCTACAGTGATACAAGTAGGGACGAGTTATCAACTCCGCCGGCTGAGACGATCCTAATCTATGTAATCATAACTGCCCACAAATATTACAATAGTGCAATAATAGGTGGCCCTAATAAAAAGACTTGTTATTATCATTACATATATGTCGGCTCGACTCACTCCGGGAGCGGATGCCACTTGGAGTATAATCAATAATAATCTGAAATGTTATAATCAAAGTTTATTACACTAGAATTATTACAATTACAATATTAAATACAGCACAATAATACACAGAAATATAAGGACTTGAAATAAGGACACTTTAAACTCCAAGAGTTGTCTCTACGCGATTATCGAACATTAATCATCGACTACAATATACTATGCGCCTCTTGTCCAACAGAGCTTGCGCTCTGTTCAATGGATGCACGTAGAATGACGGTTGTAGACTGTTGGTTCTAGACTGCTGGTTCTAGACACGTAGACTGTTGGTTTAAGACCGCCCCTCCTGTGGCCGAACACCGCGTATTTAAAAGGTCTCGTATTGCGCTGCAGCGACACAATCCGATAATGCTTTGGCGCCACTTCAATAACATCATCTTCCGCCATCCATATAACTTGACAATAAATGCTTCTACGTTGACATCCGGTTATAAGACTTCCGATTACAACATTTGACTACTTCTGTCATATGGTTACTTTATTATAACAAATACGATTCCTACATATACATACTAATAATACTATACACTACATCTACTGCATTTATTAAATAATAAATAAAGATTTATTAGTATAAGCCTTAATAAACTAGTTTCTCTGGTATTGTATACTTTTTATATTTTCGGCACTACCTACAAAAATACCTCATGCTGACCATTTAAGCAAAATACTGCGAAGAAACTTACGCATCGAGTTTCCTAATGCTTTTCCACTCGCGAATTATCCTCTGACAAGTATGACGGCTAAAACATCCATTACTTAAAACAGAGTGCTGTTATTATTGTGCACATCTTCTCCATTATATCCGACAGATATCTGTGTACAAATAACTATACCTGTATAAAAAATAAAGAAAGAGATCGCATTATGGCCGATAAAGCCCGGTGTACTGAAGCAAATGCAGATTTGTCTGGATGCAGAAGTTCGGCAGACCGCCCTCTTGATGTAAAGCGGTTACCATCGCCTATGGATATTTTCAACAGGAAAGGTGCTACAAATGCGCTGCTGCTAGTCAAGGTTCTTATGGCGACATATTTTAGACCAGGGGTGGCAGCCATACAGTCGGACAATTAACCTACCTCTTGGCTGTGGATTGTTTTGTCGCCTATTACAACAGGTCGCCCGGCCACTGGAAATTGTATACTTTCTCCATTCCTGTACTTCACGTCACTTTTCGATTCATCAATTATCAAATTACAACTATTCTAAATAACTTTCACTTCAAAATTTATAGATAAAAAAAACAAATATACGAATATAATATTTTATAGTAAAAAAAACATGTTACCCTAAATTAAGTGCTACGACTCCAGGGGTCGGATTCTCGCTATAAATCATAATCTACATGCCATGTCGCCGAGTCTCAGCGGACGGGCTAGCTAGCTGCAATATTAAATTCAATTTACTCGTCTTGATTAGTTTGGCGTTCATAATGCCCTGTATTAGGTGCATTGTCCTACTGTATTAATTTTGAGACGTTCTTACCTAAATAGCTAGTAGTTCCTATTGTGTAACTTGAATCAATAACCAAGATAGGTATTATATTGTTTCTACTAGGATGACAGTGAGACAGTTAAAACAGTCTTATATTTGAAAGCTGACATTCATTCAATACTTTTACCTCCTGTTAGTTAACACGCCTCAAGTTTTAAAACCTCGAAAAGAGTTGTTGTCAAACATAAAAACGCAATTTCACGAAGTTCTTATGTTTTAGTATATTCAAACATGTATAATTAATTAATTAATCCGTTGATTACTGCGTTATATTATCACGACCTTAAAAATGACCCGATTACCGTAAGAAAATTGAGCTATACATGGAAGGGTGTAAATACACGTGAAAACCCTTAATTCAAGATATTAGTACAATGTATATAAATTATACTAACATCTAGAATATTAAATTAAATGCACACCGAGAGAAAGTAGCTGCGATAGTTCGCACAGGTCCAGTAAAGCGTTTATTATGTCTGACAGTGTGTAGTGCGACAGAGATACTATGCACGTCCAGAGCGCGAGCGGATGATATCGCAATATCATTGTCACCAACTTCGTGAACGTAATGACGTGTACGAACTTCAAGAATGTATTCAAGTTTTGCTCGTAATATAAAATAGCAATGTTTTTGTTTCTAAATTATTTTTTAGTTCTATGTATGGTATTTTTTTGCGTTTGCTTGTACGCATACTGGTATACGGATCACTTGGTGACAAATGGTTTCCGTCACCGATGAACATCTACAGCACTAACAGAGCCGAGGCGTTGTCTACGTCGCTGGGACTTTAAATATTTGTTTACGCCCTTTTCGAAGAGCTCCATATTTTACCGCTGTTTATTGTATTATGATAATGATAATTAATGAAGACAAAAATTCAACAAAGACCCATGAGTTGCAGGTACAAATTTATTATACTCGTACTATATATATTTTAAAAGTTACAGTAGCTTTTGTATTGCGAAAGCAATAAATAAATGCCTTGCAATTAAAAGCAATTAATTCCCCCAGTGCCAACACAAGAAGACAATCAAGCCATTTGCCCCTTGTTAGCATACTTTGCGGAAGTTTCAAAGTGAACTGAGAAAGGTTCCGCCCTAACTAAATTCCTTTTTGCTTCTAATTTGTTGCATCCAACTGTTGAGTTCTTTACTCCATTTCGCGACCTCTTTTACGAGCTTCAGTTTATCATTTTACTTCTGTAATGTTCTCGTTTTTACAAGCTTTTGAGCGAATGTAGAACAGAAGTCGACTACATTTCTATGTAGAATGCGCTTTTCAGTTTCTATTTCCTTTATTTAATATTTAAAAGTAATTTGTCAACAATAACTATACGACTAAAATATTACGAACTAGCCTATAGACTAATAAGTAATTGATTTTGAACCTAATATTCTACTAAGTAAATCTTCTACTTACTATATTATAATAAGTCTGTAAATAGTTCGAGTTTGTGCAATGCGTTTAATGTAACAAAATTAGGAGAGATAATTCGTACTAGGAGATTTTGAAATTGCAATTTTTAGAATTTTTGTCTGTTGCGTACCATGTGAAAACTACTGTACGGATTTAAATAAATCTTGTCATAGAGTTAGCTTATATTCCGAGGCGTAACTTAGGGTAAGTTTTATGCCGATAAGTGACGCGATTTCCATGAGATAGGCGAAAATAGAAATTACGCTTTCATAAATTTTAAGAGAATTTACTTTTCGTTTATCACAAAGACAATTTTAAGTATTATAACAACAGGAACATCCGTGCAGGGACGAAAGAATAGTAAATCCTATGGTTGGGCGACCTCGACAAAACAACTCACAGCCCGGTGGTATTCCTGGACTACAGCTTGCCAATATTACCTTGACTTGTGTTACGGTATTAGTGGTCAGATTGATCGACTGTTGCGTAACTATGTTCTATATCTCAGTCTTTCCATCACAAACAAAAGCGCAGGGTCGACAGGGAGGAGGGGGTTTTTAGTGGGTATTGAGGTTGCTCGCCCGTGCGGCATCACTCGGAGTCTCCACACTCCTCTGTGTCATCCATTGCGGACGTAGCGCAAACAAAGCATACTATTGCTAGCATTATCGCCCCCGATGGATGCGTGCCGTTTCCTAGTGACGGCCCAGAGAGTACGTAAATCGGTTAGGCATTTTCCTCGCCTCAAAAAAAAAAATTAGTGGTCAGATTCTCAGCGTGGGCGTAACTACGTTCTAAGTCTCACGCTCCTCCTGCCATAAGCGCGAGGCACATGGGAGGAGGGTAGTTTTAGTGGATTATTGAGTTGGGAGGTAGGTTTGGTATGGAGTCTCCACACAAGCCGGTTGATTACTGTTTGGAAGCCCCATATGGGATTGCCTCCATAATCAACTCTGGTCTAATCCCTAGCAAAAGATCCGGTATTGTGCGAAATACATTTCCCCCGCCTGAATAAAAAAACAGTGCTCAGATTCCAGTCCCCTTTTGAAGCCACCAATACATTCGTAGCACTTTTAGTGTTGCAAACACTTTAGGCAACGTTAAACATTTTGCATCAGGTAGGTCTTCAACTATCTTCTGTACTCTAAAATAATACAAAATCGTACGTTTCATTTGGAATCTTGAATAGATGATAAAGTTTTAATGCAGCACGAGTGAAGTACGAGCACAGCAAGTCTCATAAAACAAGCCTCATTATATAATTATATAATTACCTACTCTACGTTGCTACATAATCCAATTAACATTTCTGATATTCGGATATCTTTGCAATTCAGTGGTTTAATTAGATCAATCAAATTTCTACTACAATGAACAGTCTACTTACTAACTGTGTATATATTATGTAGCTGTATACAGTCTTATACAGATCATTAAATAATACTAGTGGTCGCCCGTGCTTGCAATTCCACCATAATATTGCAATAATTAATGTCAAAGTCTATAACTTCTATAATCAAAGATTTCTCTAAGGTTACACCACAGATCATTTCTAAGATCTGTGGGTTACACTGTTAATTTTATTTGAACAATAACAAAAGAGTATATATGCTATAGCTCCATAAAAGTTAAGTCAGATTTCTCGATAAGAAGGCATATGAACGGTTGATTTGACTTGACTTGATTTAGTTGAAGATATAGGAACGGGCCAAAAAGTGGACGACTATCCAAACAAAGATATGAGCTTAACTCCCCGGTTTCATTTATTTTATTGTGGCGACCGATGGTAGAACTTTCCGGCAGCGTAAACCAGTCGCAAGACTTGGAAAAAGGCAGAAGATTCTGGAAGGAAAAGATAAGGACGGATATGTTTCAGAAAGGGACAGACGATGAACGAATGTTCTATAATAGAGAGTTCGGGAAGGAAAAGAAAGAGATAGATAGATGTTAGAACGGGATAGGATGATAAACAAAAGTTCCCGAATGGAAGGTTCGGGAACTTTCGAAAAGACGGAGATAAATAGATGTTTAGTAGGACAGATAGTAAATAAAGAATAACGAAATTATGGATTCTAGAAAATTCTGCTGCGTATATAAGCAGCGTAAGGCGTGCCAACCGGGCAGTTTTAGAGTTGAGTTCAGTTCAAGACGGTTAAGCGACAAGTGCGATTCTAAAGAATTGGAAGAGAAGGTTAATAGAAGACAGTGACGAGTTAAGTGGTGACTTTAGTGACAAGATTAGTGGATAGTTAAGTGAAGGAGTGTAGCGTAGTTTGAGAGACGAACCAGAAGCGAGCTACACGCGGTAATATCGGAGGTGAGCGCTGCAGTAGCAGGAGGTTGTTTACGTAATCTCAGCGACGGTTTTGTGAGCGAGACACTTTATCGTTGGGACTGTGCATCGTTAGTCGTGCGTATAGGGCAACCTGCAGAGAGATATTACGTGCGGCTGTGTAAGTGAATAAAAGCGTTTAGTTAAAAACTGGTGTTTTCTTTCAATCCATAAGAGCGTACCCCCACTCGCACGTAACATTATTTTATTTGTCTAACAGCTGTAGTCTTGCAAACTAAAGTTACAGAGACGAATAAAGAATACAAGTTACAAACCTCCACAGACGACAAAGGAAATAACAAAATATAAAATACATTAATTTTACAAAATAAGAACAAAAATAATATTTTTGTAGGGGACATAGTTAGTGTGTAATTGAATTTTAATTTAATCTACTATATAAAATAATCTTTTTTGACCATAAAAACAAAATACCATTTAAAAGTTCCTGAAAAAAAAAAAAAAAAAAAAAAAAAATAACTCTAGATGGGTTATGACATTCGCTTAATTGATCATTTAACAATGATATAATTCATATTGATAGTGAATGGAAATTGTTGATCAATGCAAGCTATTTTATGATCACAATGGCACATAAGAAATCACTTGAAGCACTTAACTTCACACTGAAGGATCTTCGGCGAAATAATAACATCTTTGGCGGCTTGATGATATTGTTGGCAGCCGATTTCAGGCAGACGTTGCCAGTAATTCCCCGTGGAACGACTGCAGATGAATTGAATTGAATGCTTGCCTGAAGGCATCACCTTTATGGAATAACGTAAAAACATTATCGCTAACCACTAATATGAGAGTTCAACTTCAAAATGATCAAAGTGCTGCACAATTTTCCAAACAATTGTTAGCTGTTGGAAATGGAAAAGTTTAAGTTGATGCGACATCTGGATTAATTACTCTTACCAACGACTTTTGCCGATTTGTAAACTCTCAATTAGCTCTTATTGAAAATGTTTTCCCAAAACATTAGTGAGAATTATCAGAATTATGCTTGGTTAAGTCAACGAGCAATACTTGCCGCAAAGAATAATGATGTACACGCACTGAATTTCACCATTCAATCAAAAATTGCTGGCGATTTGGTGACATACAAATCCGTTGATTCCATAACAAATCCCGATGATGTAGTAATTTATCCAACGGAGTTTTTGAACTCTCTGGAGTTACCAGGATTTCCACCACATAACTTGCAACTAAAAGTTATTACAGTTATTATGATATTGCGTAATTTGAATCCACCGCGACTTTGCAACGGTACTCGACTTTCGGTAAAAAGACTTATGCCGAATTTGATTGAGGCAACCATTATTAACGGAAAGTACGCAGGTAAAAATGTATGTATTCTTCGAATACCAATGATTCCGACTGATCTTCCGTTTGACTTCAAACGATTGCAATTTCCAGTTCGCCTTGCGTTCGCAATGACAATTAACAAGTCGCAAGGCCAATCGCTTAGTGTTTGCGGGATAAATTTCGAAAATCATTGTTTTTCACATGGGCAGTTATATATTGCGTGTTCACGAATTGGGAAACCATCCACTTTGTTTGTGTTAACGTCAGACCAATTAATTCACATATAAAGCTAAGAATAATATCCAAAAGAAAAATATCATTGTAAGACATAGGTTTGCAAAAAAGCTAAGAATAATATCCAAAAGAAAAATATCATTGTAGCGTAGGCTTGCAAAGAAGCAAAATTATGAATCGCTATGACCTGAGATGACATGTGAAAGAACAGATTGCATTCCGCTTACATATTAAAATCGAGTTTGTGCAGTGCCCCTGTGAAAACGGTGGTCTTATGCAAAATTGAATTTTGGGTCAAAGTGCAGCCGACACATCTACAATGCACCAGAGGGGATTGCCATAATACGTTGTTAAATTTCATAATCCCGGCCTCTTAATTAACAGTGTGGAACATAGTAAAATATTGTAATATATGTTACTATTTATTAACTAACAAACTAAATTATTGTACTACTCTTGGCTTAGCAACTACCGACTTTTGTTATCCTTCTTATACTGCATCTAAAAGTTTTCTGGAAGAAACCGTCATCGGCACAAAGACCGCACTTCTTACACTAGTTGTTATGAATTTGTGGGAGTTGTCTAATCCGTGCAAGAACGGAGAAAAAATACAATCTCCTGCAGCCGGGTGGTCTGTCGTAAGAGACGACAAAACAACCCACAAACGTGAGGTAGGGTAATTGCCCTTCTGGATGGCTACCACCCCTAGTTTACAGTATGCCGCCACAACAACTTTGAGTTGTATTCCGGTATAAGTCAGGTCTCTGTTTAGAGAGCAACAGCACATCGGTAGCCCAAAATATATAAAGTTGAGATTCAACTGCGGTCGATGCGATACTAAATGAACATTCGGATCGAAAATCTCATATTAACGAACTTTTCGCATTTTAATAATCACAATTTTCGCCTTACGATTTGGTCTTGTTATAGATAAAACATTAATCTTACCAGCCCACAAACATTCCTCTGATGGAACCGATGTTTCTATTTTAGGTAAATGTATTGTATACTACCATGTATCTCTAAGGCACTTTAGTAGATTCTAAACATCATTAATCTCGACGTGCTGGTTTAATAACGATTTTTGATTCAATATTAGCAATCGTCCATTAAATTGATTTAACTAACTTTAAATGCAAATAAATCAATATAATTAAAATTGTCTGATTTTATTGCATCAAGATAGAAAATATAACGAAATTGTGTGATATGCTTGGGATATACCGGAGCGTATCGTTTCCAGTGAAATACAGCCACTTGAATTGGTACCTTGTTATGTTATGACCATTGATTAATAAGAAAAAGGAGAGCATCCATTAAAAAACATTAATACGTAAATCAATAAGTCCATTTGGACAGACTCGTTTTGTTATAAAAGCTGGGCATTTTATTTTATTATAAATAATAATATTTAATATTACATACCTGTTTGAACTTGATTTCTTTCATTCAAGAAATACTCTAGAAAAAACGTGTCGAAAATAAAACTCTTTTAAGCATGTTCCATAATAAATGCCAGCTGCCCTTTAAGTACAAGGAGTGTTTTATGAAACAAACAAGCTACAAACAATAAGTTTCGGTTGAATACCAAAATAATCTAATATGCAAGTACACTAGCAATACCACTGATACCACAGTCCAATATAAGATGAAAAATAAATAAATCTATCAGAAACTTTATTTCGAGACATGTAACATTGGTGTCATATTAGTCGTGGTGGCTCAGTAGCCCGGGAATCCACATATCCGTTAAGTGACGTGCAGGCTCGAATATGCACATGGTTACTATTACGATATGCAAAAACAAAATTGCATATCGAGATTACCGATGTTTAAAACTTTCCAAAACATCTTGCAAAAACGTATACATTGTATTTCACTAAAAATAACTAAATTCCTTTATGCTGCAATGAAGGTTTTTATAGTTCCATATTATATTAGATGAACTTTATGAAAATTACGTAAGGGGGGCAATTAAACATTAATTAACCTTCTATAATGGCCAAATTTAAGTATGTTTTTTCCACAAACTGCGACCAAAATTTCCACGCCAAAACCAAGAGAATCATATCATCTCTTTTATTCTAATACAACTTCTTTGTAGTTAGAGGGAGAACTGATGCTATTCGTTCAACTTTAATTTCAATTATCTGTATTTGACCAAAAAATTGGGGTGCTTCCCAATTAGCCGTGTGTGACAGTGCGGGCAAGAAATATGTGGTGGTTCCGTCTTAAGAATAGGTCAAGCAAGGATCACACCTTCTCATCTAAGTATCTTAAGCTTAAATTTCATACAAAACAACACCATCTAAAAGCAGCTCGGCAACTCCCCTTTGGGAATACGGCCATGTTGCTTCAAGTTAACGATACACACAGGGAGTTACAGTATTTTCACCTTACCTTAGTGGTAAGTTTTATGTGTTTTTCACGATGTTCAGCTGTGATTAATTACTACAGTAAAATAAGATACTACTTATAAATCAAGAGTGAAGGCACAATTGTGGAGTGGAACAAATTACCGGAGTCTATGTTTTCTGTTACATTCAAACAATATATCCTCCTGTTACTAAGAAATATATAGACTCTAGGTATGCAAGCCTGATTATAGACTGAATTTTCGTTAACGTAAAGTGATATAGTTTTCAAGCACTAACACTATCTCAAAAATTAAACGATGTATAGTCATAGTATTTTATTAAGTTTTCGTGACTAGTACACATAATAAAACTACGTTTTAATGGTTTTAAGCGCGGTATTTCATTTGACTTACATTCCGACTTAGTACGAGATGTATGGTCAGTCAAGAAAGTCTATGAGCACTCTTCGATTATCATTTCCGCCTCATAGAATGACAAGCTACATTTTTGCTTATAAAATCTACAAAACATTCAAATATATTCCAATTCTAAATCTCGGCCTTAATTAAATTTTCTTTTACTACGAATTGTTGTTAAAACTGGTAAAGCACTTCCTTGGCTCACTATACATTTTACATGACATGCAAATGTGAAATATGTTCTGTGGATTTAACGACCGCCTATTGTTTTTACTTCATAGTAGCTATGAAACTTAAAAATAATATAAAAAATATCTGGTTGAAAACAGTTTCCGTTGATAGAATTCTTTTAGATGTACTATCTAATTTTTTTTTTAAATTGTAGAAATAGAAATTGTTAAGTCCTCCTGCGGAACCTATGTAAGCATTATTTATGTGTAATTTTCTGACAATAAATTGATTGATTATCATTTAATTTCCACGATTTTAATTCTCGAATTATATATATGTGATGCCCACTCTTAATTTGACTAACTAACTCCGTTGACTCAACGACCCAAAATGAATCCTGGCCTCCGAGACGAGAGCACGCCATTTCCCGCTGTCCTGCGCAGTGTCCTGCCAATTGTGGGCTTGCAGTACGGTCAGGTCAGCTTCCACTCTATCCCTCCAGCGATACTTGGGACGACTAACCGGGCGCCGACCGATTGGTTGTCCCAAGTATGCTTTCTTCACTCCCCGATCCTCTTCCATCCGCTCTACATGACCGAGCCAGCGGAGACGGTGAGATTTTATCCCCCCAATTATGTTAGGCTCGGCCATGAGGTCTTCTATTTCGGAGTTTGTTCGGACCCTCCAGCTGCCATCTTCTTTTATTGTTGGGCCCAAGATTTTTCGGAGAACCTTCCGCTCTGTGACCAACAATTGGTTCTCCTCCTTCAGTGTCAGTGTCCAGGCCTCACAGCCGTACATCAAAATTGGTCTAATGACAGTTTTATAGACGCGATTTTGGTTTTCCTGCTTAGGAGCCTGGACACTAACACCTTATGTAGGGCGGCACTGCACCTGAGGGCATTTTGGACACGGATGTGTATTTCTTCCTCTCGGGAGTTCGTGTCTGTGATCGTGCATCCCAGGTATTTGAACTTGCTCGCCCCTTTATACGGTGTATCTCCAACTTGAAGGTTTGTACACGCAATGCGAGTGTTTTTGTACCGTTTCATATGGATACTACGTCTTATCTGCTGATCTTGAGTCCAACCTTTTTTGCCTCTTGCTCTATGATCTTAGCTGCTTTTATAATTTCTTCGCGGCTTTCCCCTAATAGTGCTAAGTCATCGGCGTACCCTATCACCTTATGCCTTCCGTTTAGCTGCACGCCTATCTCGAGTGTCATTACTCTTCTCAGCACATATTCTAGCACCAGATTAAAAAGCATAGGTGAGAGGGCGTCACCCTGTTTTAGTCCGGTAATCACCGCAGCTCTCTTCCTACTCTCACATGTATTGTGCTCATACTAGTGGCCACTATGATCATATCGATAAGTTTCTTTGGGATCTGGAAGTTCCTAAGAATGGTATACAAGGCAGCTCGGTTTATGCTGTCGTACGTTTTTTGAAAGTCTACAAACAGTGCGTGGATACTCTGAGCGTACTCCCACCTCTTTTCCATCAGTTTTCCATTACTCTTAATTTAACGTTTTACAATTTAATTACAGTATCTTGCTACTTCTATAGGGACATAATACAGATACACCTTCTTTCAAAATAACACACATAGTCTTTAGTACACCATAACACGCTAGAATTTACTAATCCTTGTTTCTAATATAAGTTACTATAGATAAAACAAATGGAAAGCAAATTTTTATCCGAGCATGAACGGAAAAAGAATACAATTTCCTGCGGCCGGTGGGCCTGTCGTTAGAGGCGACAAAACACCCACTGCCAGGTGGTAGGGTAATTGCCCATCTGGATAGCTACCACCCCTGGCCTACTGTACACTGCCATGGCAACTCTGAGTTGTGTTCTGTCATTAGTAGCCAGGATTCAGACTCCCTTTAAAAAGCAGCAGCGTATATGTAGCACCTTTGGTGTTACAAATGTCCATAGGCGACGGTAATCGCTTTCCATCAAGTGGCCCATCTGCCTGTCTGCTGAACTCCTGCAATAAAAAACATGAACGATTTATAACGGTTCCGTTTGTATCAAAATCGCTAGCAATACGTAGCAATTATTTCTTTAACAAGCTACATGCTTTAACGAATAATTATTTTAGATAGTCTGTGTTTAATAATATCTAGTACAAAACGGTTAATCTTAACTGAGCTGATGCAACATGTTCAGGTATTATTAAATTTAAGTTTTCAGCTGCTATCGTGCACTGAGAAATGAATATTAATTACCATAAGCCCAGCTCAGGTGCTCCAGCTCCTTAGCACAAAGCTTTTACAGCCTCAAGACATTACCTACTTCAGCGGGAACATTCTCAGTTGTTTATGAGCCTTTTATCCTTCGTCTCACTTATGCTCAATTAATTTTCGCAAAAGAGAAAGAACGAATATGATAGATTATTTCCATACGCGTTTCCTTCCCCCAAAGCCGTATGCAGAAAATCATCGAAAGTAGTCAACGAAAATGTTAATTCCTTCGATTGGCATAATTCAAAAAATTGAAGACAATACGAGTAAATAGAATTAAGTTTATTTACTTTAGACGTATCAACTTTATATAATTTGTCGTTTCAAGAGTTTTTTTGTCTAAAGAAAATTTGTTTTCAAGTTTCTGGAAATTATTCAACCCCGTATATTTTTTGTACGAATTAACGTACGGATAATCTTCAATGTTTTTGGTAAAGATTTTCAGATGGTTTGTTTTTGTTCATTACTAAAATAACTTTCTTTTACTAAAACTGACTTTATAGTAAATATCTGTTTTAAGATCCTTTTCCTGTAAAATACCACAACCTACGTACCGTCTTTCAAAATGTGAAAACGGATTATATCTGAACAGGTGCCAAAACTGTAAAGGCTATTTAAGCCTTTACAATTTTGGCAAAAGTAATCAAAATAATATTTCTAGTAATGTACAACTATACTAGTACTTTCCACTTGACTACACTTCATCCTTGTCCTATCTTACTTGATCAGTTCATTCAATTTTCCACAAAACTATCCCGTTATTGGGGAAGGAAATGTCCTAGAATGACCCAGAAAAACGACGGTCCTCTCGGAGAAATAGTCGTTGATGACTCGACGGAGGTGGATTGGCATTCCGTAATAGCGGAGCATCTCTATGACACAGCTTGGTGGACGCTTGGGAATTATTTGAGATGTCGAAAGAAACCTCTAACAATATCTCGTTGTTAGGTCCACTAGGCTCTTTATACGGCAGGTGACGTCTAAAGTCAAGCACCCTTGGTGGAAACCATGCTGGTTATTCGACGAATAACTGTAGAATGAAGGCCCGCAAGTACTCGTTACCTCTACCAAGAGAACCAAGCTGACGGTGAGTCCACCTGGTGTCCGGTTTCTAATGAACGACTACTTTTCCGGTCTTCCACCGGAGAGGAAACTGGTAATGCTCCAGGCACGCTGTGAATAGCCAAGTCAACCGGAACTCCAGGGCGTCGCGCGACCCAGCCCAGGCACGCCTCGGTGCGCTTCTGAGACCGGGGCTAGCCTGTACTTCCTGGTCACTGCGGGCATGTCTTTATCATACACACTATCGTTGGCTAATCAAACCAGATACTATACAAAGAAACATCTTAAAACTGGTAAATAATCTGACCTCAGTGAGCACGTATACTAAGCAACGATTATCTTGTCCCTCCCTAAAAGAAACCCTCTAAAAAGTAATTATAATACAAATTTTCTTAAAAAATAATATTATACATTTCTTACACTCGAATTTAGGTAATTATGTTAATCATGTTCGTTGAATAAAGTGCGATTGGTAAAATTGGTGGGTTCTGTATCCAGATAAATTGTGATACTTCCGTTTCCGAATCAATGTGCGTATTGTGAAAAATCTTGATAAGTTTCTTTTCTACTTTGGCTCACCTCCCAAAATTTGCGTCACTCCCTAACCTTCACATCTTCCACTCTTCCATTTAGTAACTACTGGTGATGATACGCTCATTGATCCAGTGATAAATGTAACCAGCCAACTACCACTTCAACCTATTCATTTAACAAATTACTTATCTCGTTTACCTTGGCTCTAGTAAGCGATTTTATCTTTAAAGATATCCTCGTTTAGAATGATATGAATAACAAACATATCTAATGAAGCGTGATCTTCATACATCGTTTGTCTATTATTGTTTAGTACTGTTGTACACCTGCAGTTTATTACCTTTTCGGCATTTGGACTTCTTTTGTTTATTCTGTGTTTAAAGTTTGTAACTACAAAAACAGCCCATTGTGTATTGTAATCTTTTATGGTAGTCATTAGCCAGGTATGATTCTAAAATTCAGATGCGCGACCAAGAGACATATTGTAACTGTACAGTATAAAGCAATACCCTGATGGAAAGATTGGCAGTCGAGCGATAAGCACAAGCGTAACAAGACATGTGTATTACATTCGATAATCTGTTTAGTGACGGACTTTGCGCGCGTTATTATATTTGTACCTGTGTTATACGTGTTTGCATAGTTCTAATAAATTCTTTAGTAATTATAACGGCATTTTAATTCGAGTCCGGCAACACGTAACAGTATCATGCTAAAAATATTTTTTAATAATAAAACACAAAATTTCAGGGAAGATTATAGCTTTTCAGATTGTTGTTTTCTAGTCAGCGATTTAACTCTATGTCCTCCTAATGGAACAAATATTATAATAATTTGCTTGTGCTAAAATGTTATTTTTTATTCTGTTTTATTGGGAAGGTTTTTATCCACACGAATACTGCACTACATTATATTATATTATATTATAAAAAAGGAAAACACAGGCAGTCACTGATGAAAGACTCCAATTAATTCGGCGAGATATTTCTACTGACGGCGCGGACAGAATTGTTTGTATAGCACCAATATATATAGGCTTTACTCTGAAGTCCCTCACCAGTATCGGCCTTTTCTTTTTGTTTCTGACACAATTCATCAGCAAATGTTAGTTATCTTCTAAATCATCATAAGTATTGCAGTTTGTTGGTGATGTGTTGGTTTGTTTCCTCGTGAGATACGCAAATTTTGCTGATAGATAGTGACCAAAACGTAGTCTTAACATTAACTTAATATGATATATATTTAAGAAATAATTTATAAACCAGGGTACTTAAATTAGTTCCATTTATATTGTCGCACGCCAGATGCCTTTCTCCTTAGATTGCTGGCAAAAATAGTCCTTCCATTTGGCATAATGACTTGAATTGGCCGAGAATTTTGGTGCAGTCAGTTAACTGATCAATTAGTACACCTCGAATGATTCCTAATTCTGGCATAGAACCCGTACTCCTAAATCTAATCGAACCTCTAAACCTAATCAATTAACACCGAAATATAATAGTCTAGGTATAATCTTTTGCCGATTTTCATGTGAGAATATTAGGTACTAGGAATTGTTCTGTTTAGAAAAAGTCTTACCTTTATTCTTTCATGTTATTAATACAGCGGCCGGGGCAATCTGTATTAGTTACATACAATATATATTTAATGAGCCGATATTCATTTCTTAGAAATACTCTATTGAATTTACTTCTAATGCCATCATTCTTATTAAGACGCTCCATTTTTACCAGGTGGAATTTGGATAATTCTTGTTGCTGACCTTGACAGTTCTACAATATAAGGTGTGTTTATTCGAATATGGAGATAAATAGGGCTGACTCAAGGAGCGAAGTTCAATTGATTCCCAATTGGACTATCAAGCAACACTAAGGCTGGTGTGCACCGACTTTTAACCGATGGTTAATATAAGATAATCCCGAAAAATGTATGGAAAAACAGTGATTATTTTTAGTTAACCGTCGCTTAAATTTCGGTGGACACCAGCCTAACTAAATTAAGAACGAGTAGCTTAGCTTAGCGTAGCTTATTACGGCAAACTATATATTTTAACGGTTTAGGCTAATTGCTAAGGATTGAGATTTTCTGTAACAACTGGTTATTTGTAAGTACTGTAAATAAGGTTATAATCTCTGAATATCAGCTTTTGATTGAATTCACGCTACATGCAATATTATTAGATATATAACACTTGACTTACATTAAAATAAACAATCTCAAAAATATAATCCATATATTTACAATAATATCTAGGCAATATAATAGGCGACCATATTTCTTCCAGGCAAGATAGATTGAAGGCAATTTTTAGCTAATCTTTACTTATTTTTTATTCTTTTAATCTTTTATTAAAATTATCAGTCACCAACGAAGACATTGCTTATAAAGTCTCATCGAGATAAGGTCGCCTATTGTTTTGCCAAAAAACATTGTAGTCATGCGTATTTTTTGTGAACGTTTATTGTGGCGAACAATAAAATATTATCTATCTATATAATTAACATAGAAACATATTAAAATATTACTGTTACGAGTAACGCAGGACTCGAATTAAAATGCCATTGGAATTACTATAGAATTTATTTGAATTATACAAACACGTATAACATAAGTACAAATATGACTAGACACTACTAGTACAAAGTGCACGATTCAATAACACGCGCAAAGTCCGTCACTATATCGCTCATCGAATCTACTTAATCTTACTCGTATCCTCGCTTGACTGCCGCACCCCTCTTTATACAGTCAAATATGTCTTGACACAAAGCTCAATCGCTTGGAGATTTATTAGAACCAGCTTGTAGTTAAATACGAGACACTTGGCAGTGATCACAATACACAATAGGCCCCTTCTAATTACGAATTTTAAACACAAAGTAAACAAAAAAAAGGTAGTTATAAAACAGTTTCAATGTAATTAGCTCAAACGCCGCGGCACGTAGTAATGTGTTTTATCTATAATACGTATGCAGGTGGCCCAACTTGTAACATTATTATTATTATATTAGATTCCCACGAGTAATTAAGTCTAAACTAATTCTAAGGACGGAACCCTGTAACCATTTGAAAAACACTGAATAGGCCTATAGTATAAATTCTCGGATGCTTGGCAATAAAGATGCTTAATTAATTAAGAAGGGAAGTAATAAAAAATTACTTTTGAAATTATATGTATTCATTCTTTCCCTAATAGAAATATTTGATGTAAATTAATGAGCATTTTCACCATGCATTAAAAATATTCCAGGCTTTTCGAAGAATTTTCTTTGAGATTTATTCAACGTTATTTATTAACACTTGGCGTTTTTGATTTCTTTGTTATTAGTAGAGAAAATTTTGAAATATGTTTTCTAAAAGATTTCCCGTATTTAGGCAATGGATGATGCGTGAAAGACTCTGTTCCCATCCAAAACATTATGCATTTAGTATCAAACGTATGTAAGGCGAGTGACGTGTCTCATCTATAATAACGTTGTCCTGTTCTGAAAAAATAAAAATCTAGGACCCGATCCCAGCCTACCTACCAGTTACAATTAATCCAATAAACTATCCAATCTTTCAAGATGGATCAAACTGCACACGGTGTGCAAATTTGATTAAAATCGGTTAAGTATTTAGGTGTCCATCGCGGACAAACAACGTGACATGTAGTTTATATATATTATGTTGTAATGAAATGAGGTTTGTTGCAATGAAAAACTTGCGTTAATCACAATTTATAATATACATTGCTTTTTCTTAAATTTATTTTAAGTCCTTTTTCTAGGGTTGTAAGGGTACTACCTCAAATGTACCTTTCTTTAATACAATATTTCTTTCTCTATCTTATACTTGTTACTCTTTCCATCTCCTCAATTTATACTGCTTGCTTATTTTTTTATACTTCTCAATTGATACTTCTTTTCAATTATAATTTTACAGCTACCTACGTATGGATACCAATGATATATAGTGCAGTATGTATGTTTTTAAGTGCGCTTATTTCTTTACCTACCTTTCCTTGCCTGACTTTCAGAAGATAAGTCCTATTTAAATTATTCGGCATACAAACTTTAAATATATAAATGACTGGTAGGAAATTTGTACATGTTTGTTCTTACTTTGCGGCCGTGAGAATGTATCAATTATCATGAAATTAAGCGTATGTGTTATTTCAATAACAAGGATAAACTAAAAATAATTAATAATTTGTTTTGGATCATATTTTTTAAAGGACTGTACTTAGAACATTACATACATACATAACTTAACGCCAGGTCCTTTGCGGGGTAGGAATAAACAACAGAGCGCCATTCAAGCTTATTCTTATATGTAATGTCAAAACTCATAATTTTGACATAAACTTAAAAGCTCATATCAAATTTTAACTAATATTAAGGCAAATGAACGGTCGGTAAGATATAAGAACCGGGCTTCAAACCTCGCTTAAACCGACACCTCCCCCAGTAAATACCCAGAAATCAAATTACATCCATCCCTTTTTGCAATTACGCCACTGGCACGTCAGTGCGCGCTGTTCAAATACCTCAAAACGTAACCCGAAGCGTGAGCTCAAAACAACGATTAATATAAATTTCAATTGAAATCTTCCCGTACATTTAATGAACACCCGTATACTCGTATAGAGCGCTTCCGGTTATATGATTTTATAATTCATTTTTAAATTATAATTTTTTTATACAAATTTTATAAAAATTTTTATTTATAATTTCTTTTTTTTTTTTATTTTTTTTTTTTTTTTTTTTTTTTTTTTTTTTTATTTTTATATTATTTTATATGTATTATTTTATACAGGAAGCGTATAAGACTTTTTACATTTAATATTTGTTATTATTTAGATACGTGATAAAATTGCTTAATATTTTATTTATTTTAATTAATAGTATAAGTATTATAACTTTTTATGGCCGGAATAACGGCTGGTTTTATTTTTCCGGTATAAAATAGTGGTAGAGTTCTTCCGGAATAGGACACATTATAAATTCATAACGCCGATACATAATGTTTGATGGTTATAAATAAGAAGAGTACAACATAGGTAAATTGATAACATAATTATTATAAACTAGAGTATGCACGCGACTTAGTCTACGTTTCACTAGAAATTCCCGCGGGATTCCCGGCACACAAAGCACCGCTTTTTAATATATTTGAACGTATTGCAAAATAACAACTGTTTAAAAGCTGTACTCGGTTCGTTTCGTATAACACAAGCGGCCTTACTTATAATGATCTCGTTAAGAAACGATTTTTCTTTCGATCTTGTTTTCACTTATAAACATGCATTACCTGTTCTTCACCTAAGAGGAGCACAGATAAACGAAATTTGAAAAAAAAAATCAACTAAACAGGAGTTTATGGGTAAAACTTTCACTAACCAGTTGCGAGCAGTTTCTTTAAATTTAAGAAACCCAATATGTCTACATATCGAATGTTTGCTTCACTAAAATAACGCTCTCGCTTCCCACGAGTTCCTTTACATACCGATAGGAACCAACTTAATAAGAGTATGCGCATAATTAGGCAACCCTAGGTCACAGGTTAAAAAAATTCAACATACCGTGAAGTGAATTAATTCAGTATGCAAAGTGTGGTGTGAGGAATTTATTTTGCATGTGGCGCAATGTTAGGAGTGTGCCGGGAAGTATGTTCGCACATTAAAGTAGGTGAGCTACGACCTCCTTAGCGATTTGGACGACGGCCAGGGGACGCCACGTAAATTTTGTTTTCCACGTTTGAACATTAGGGGCAAGGGTTAAAAGTTAAATGTGGCCAGTGTTACATTGGACGCGTCCGTTTATGAGATTCGGGGGATATGGAGAGCAATTTGGTAAATTGTGCCTTTTTACGACTGCATTAAATTAGGCTGTTATTTTTTGGCACAGATATGAAATTGGCCAGATTATGTAATGTAATAACATAATGGTAGGTTTATTACATGGAGTTGAGTAATATTTTTACTATTTATTCATATACAAGATTGTAGTAGGATTATTATAGATCTAATAACAGTATAGAATGTCCTGAGAGCCAAAAACGATATATAACTAACCAAAGAAAATGTTAAAAATAAAACCAAATATTGTGAATTAAGATCCTACTTACAAATTGGCTTTTAACTCTTGACTATGATGGGACAGAACAATTGTTAAAAATAAATATATAACACAACTAACTAATATGTACAACCCGAAATCTTGTTTTTATTTAATTGATAATTGTTATCTCCATTTCTAATTTTATTTTTTTAGACTAGACATACAAATTCACAATATCACAAGTCGCACATAACACGCACACACACACACACACACACACACACACACACACACACACACACACACACACACACACACACACACACACACACACACACACACACACACACACACACACACACACATACATACACACACATACGCACGCACGCACGCATTCATGCATATTTCATCCCTTTTTTTCTTTTAAATGAGTGTAACAATAATTTCACAATCAGAATTGTACCACTAGGAAGGAGGTCCCAAGATACAGGTCGACCTAGTTTGGGGACCAATGACTCAGAAATTTGTGAATTATGTTTTTTCTCAATAAATGATTTTTGATTTGATTTTTGATTTGAAATTATATCCGAAATTGACAATTGTCAGACAAAATACAGTGATTTTTTTGTAATTGATAGGTTAATAAATACTTTTTAAAAACAACGTATTGCTGGCCTGCCTCGCTGCAACACAGAGGCTCCCGGTTTGATTTCTGGCACAGTAAATTTCGGAAACTTATTTTCTCCGTTATATACTATGGTCTGGGTGTCTGTGATTGGCCCTAAACAGTCCGTTATATAATTACCTATAACACAAGCGTAATTTGCTTTATTTCGAAATATACAATATGTGTGATTGTATACCGATTATAAACCTTAATGATGGCGCCAGTGGGGATAAAAGAGATGGAATTACACGACAAGTTCGCCACACCAGACATGCCACGAACGA
Organism: Dendrolimus punctatus; assembly: GCA_012273795.1. Lineage (NCBI taxonomy): Eukaryota > Metazoa > Arthropoda > Insecta > Lepidoptera > Lasiocampidae > Dendrolimus > Dendrolimus punctatus. The sequence goes on along the minus strand of CM022529.1, from coordinate 19,402,155 downwards.
TGCGGGCTTCGCAGCGGCAGGCACTTCTTCCTCGTGATCCTTTCTTCGCATCTTGCGGTTCCTTCGATAAGTGGAATACCAGGAACGGTACAACGGGTATCTTCCTCTATGCGGTTAAAGCAGGTAAATGCCATAACAAGAGAGAGAACGTCCGCACGTCAATAGACAGATAAGACAGATCGGAAAAAAAATAAACAAGGAGGAGGTGACCAAATAGGTCGGTGTTAACAATTAACTTTATTAATGTACTTTATTTAACAACTGAATCAATTTCAACAAACAAATGTGCCTAAAGTTAAGGGAAGAAGAGCACACGTGCAAAAAGGTGCGTAGATGCGGGCACCGGCCAGTTGGCTAGAGCCGCTGTTAATTACCACAGCGCACAAAGGCCCTGTACAGCGTCCCAGCGGCTTTGTCGTCTGTTTTATCTTAATTGCTTTAAGAAACTCGATATCGTTCGGCGACAAGATGCTTTTTATTCCTCCTCCCGGCTCCAAGGCAAACAATGACTGAACTTTGAATTAGTTTTCGGGTTTGATAACGTACCTTGTTGGTTTTTAGGGTATTGCAGTAAAATAAGATTTAGGTATAAGACCAATTTCTTACTGTTTTATAGTGTCGTTTTGATATACAAATCAAGACTTTCAAAGGACATTTCATGTTTATCAATGGACATGTCACATCACTATTAGCCCCCGCTCTCCTCCAGTTTTACCACGGTCGAGTGCGCACACGCAGTTACGTTACAGTTAGGTAAATCAAGTGATGTGCAACATATCTGAAGTCATCGTCATCATCGGGACTTTAGAATATCAGAACACCACCACGAACCAGTATGTCCTATTATAGTAATCAAGCATCTTTTTAAACGTTTCATTTAAATTACTTATTTCATATAATTACAATGATATAACAGTGTTACAACTAAACCGAAAATATTCGCACCTTATCCTTAATCCACCACCACCACAAATATAGTTAGTAGTTAATAGCAATATCTCCTGTGGAAATGATTCCACCTTTATTCCCATTAATTGAATGCGTTCTCGTGGAAACACCCACTAGACCAGTGGTTCCCAAAGTGGGCGATAACGCCCCCTTGTGGGCGCTGCGGGCCTAAAAGGGGGCGGTAAGTGACCCAGAAAAAAATGGGCATTGGCAGGTGTACCCCATAATAGTTAACTTTTTAACTCTTGCGGGCAAATCAAGTAATTTAATTTGACGTTATAATGTTTTTTGAGTAGGTGAATAATGGGGGCGCTAAAAAATGATTTATTCTCATAGTGGGCGGTATACAAAGCAAGTTTGGGAACCACTGCACTAGACGATAGGTTCGGCTTTACGCGAAACACCTCATAATTTCGGCTTATGTATTGTTATTTAAAAAAGACTGCAAGTGTGTAGCCGAATTGTCGCCACGTTTATCGCTAGCTTTACTGGAGACGCAATCAGGCGATCTCCGTGGATAGGGGGTTATATGCAATATGTGGCTATCCCTTATTCCCAAATTAAGAACTGGTGCCTGGAGAATATAGAATTATGCACTTACCTTGCAGTCAGTTACCAGCCCACGACAGCGCTGGTGCAGGGATCTGCCGCTGCTTATGACGTGGCGATACAAAAAGTGGTAAGGTCCTCACACACGAGCCCCGGGGCCCAAGGGACGCAGATACACTGACCACTTAAACTTTTGAATCGGTTAAGGCGAATGTCCTTGTAACTAAGTAACTGGACGTGGAAATCTTCGATAGCTCATTATGTGTATTTATGAAGCCGGGTGCGATAATAGTTCACATGGGTCGCGGTAGCGTGGCGTTTGGCAACATACTGACCTCACGTTCCGAGCGAACGCCGGCAATATGCGGGGCTCGGAAGACATTTTAAACCCAAAGCACAATTGCTAACTGGGGAAAAAAATAGGTGGCACCAACATCCACGATATATTTAACAATAAAAAATGTTTCGTCTAATTGGGATTGTTCACTTTTTTCAATTTAGCTTTTTGAAAAACCATTTCCAGGAATAGTGTCCCTAATCATTTCTGTCTAGTTAAAATTCCAAAAAAACGTACGATCTTCCTGTAGTTTGTAAGAAATGTGTTTGACCTTTATTTGACCTTACTAAATCCAATCAGGTGGGCCGTCTACCTGTTTGCCTTGATTTAAGTTCTGTAACATGGATTTTCCCTAAAGACCACTTTACAAAATTTAACGATAACTATAGACAATAATAATGGCTGAACACGAAAAATTATAGCCTAGCGACAAAAATACTGAAATGATCAAGATACGTAATTATTAATGACAGTGACATTTAAATACTAGCACAGATTACTATGATTATATATAGATAAAATTTACTTTTATTATTTTTGTTTTCTAGGCAAAGAAATCAATGTAAACTGGTCCCTTATGACGTCATCGGATAAATAATTTTAAAATCGAATTATAAAAAACTAACGCTTAAAACACAAAAATATTCAAATTAGTAGCTTAAAATAATAGGGTATTTAGGTAATAAAAATATAAAATCAGAGAGTATTTTTTTGTGAACAATCCCCATTCTAAAGGTAGAGAACCCTGGAATCTTTTCTAGATGATAATAAAACCCGCTTGACCATTTTTTTTGTTCTAACGAAAGCGCGGTTATTACAGTTATTTTAGGAGCGATCGGGTTTTACGGGTCCTTGCGATTCCGCTCGCCCCGGGCACGGCCAGATTTGTGGCTAGTCGACTGTATAAATGCACAATTAGGACAAGGCAGATTTATGGAAAGATGCCCCGACGAGTTCCTTGATGATTCTACCGCGAAATGTGTTTCATGTTATTTCGTTCAGATTTTGTAATTTAATATTTTTGTTTCCCTTTAAACTAGAATTGTCTGGGTTCTTTCGAGTTTTTATGGCTTCTAGGGTTCTGTATTCATATCGGCAAGAACGGCACCTTTACAATAACTTAATATTCGTCCGTCGGTCTGTCTCTATACATACTACTCGCTCTAAATATATGAAATTTAATAAGAAGTACTCTTACGTGATAGCAAAATGCGTGGAATGATTATCTTGATTCCAATTCGGTGGACCAGCTTCGTTGGATATGTAATCCATCATCTTATAGCATGCTCTTACAGAATGTCGGCGTGAAACGGTTATCGTAGATTTAATATTTCGTGAGGTAAGTGAGAGTTTCAATGGCCCGCTTCCTCCTCCCTCTGTCGCACCTTCTATCGCATCTTCTTATCTCATCTTTCATATCCAATCCGTTCTATCGCACCCAAGAGGCTAGTAATGCATTGACTTGCCTTTGGTGTTGCAAACTTTTATAGGTGAAAGAAACCACTTATCTATTTCTCAGTTTCGAAATTTAAAAAGTTATTCACCTACAAATGGTGTGAAGTCGCGAGCCATACTATTACAGCTACCTGCAAGAAGGCACGCGGGTTAGCTATAAGAACATCAGTTACCCCTTTCCCAAGTGTATACACTGTTTCGCTCTTAAGTTGTATAATATTAACAACATTTGTTCCGAATAGCCACCTGTTACTTTACTGTTCTATTATTTGCGGGTAGTTGCATTACTCGGCTCGTTTTGTCATTGCTGCGATATAAAATCGAGCGAGCACAGCGAGGAAAAATTATTCTATCTTCATTATAGTACTGCTCTAGGGTAGCTAAATATTGTGCGAGCTTCAGATCAGATTCATCTGGAAGTTGAATTCAACGGTTCTCCAAGCTCAACGTATTTTTTTGTATAAATTCTACACAAATAAAAGTTATAGAACCATTGTTATCAAGTCCTCTTTGACAGTCAATGCTTATCTTTCAATAAACTTGCACTAATCTCAAGTTTACCAGTATACTTTTAAGTTAATTCAAAAACTTTCCTAAGTAGAACGCTGTCGCCGCCACGGAACTTTTATCGATACAAAATTGCGAATAAAAATATATATTTTAAAACACGATTATAACTTTTTCTCACTTCAAGTCACTAAACCCAACTTTTTAGATTTTATGAGGTTTCTTACTAGATTCAATAAAGATTTTCCTCTCTTTATAATAAATAGCTTTGGTCCGCGGCTTCGCTAGACTTAATTACATCTACATTAAATAGAGTAGATGACCTTTACCAGGGAAAACCCGATTGATGACCATTAGCACCACTAGCATTCTATCAGGAATGGTATTATCTGGCCTAATAAAATCCCTGTCTGTGGACTCGCTTGCGCATTTACCTCTCTGGATGAGGTTGGAGGACCCGCCATTGGAAGTCCACACTCCCTGGTCAGAGATATGTGGAAAAACACTCCCCAGCGCATGTATGTCATGTAGTGGGCAGGTAGTAATTCTTAGAATTATCATCATCACTAGAGCATTAAATCCAATCTGCCAGCAGAGGGCGAGGCCCACGGGACCTCCACCTGCCAGGGCACATGGGTTTTCTTTTTAAGGGAAAGAAAGAATATTAGGGATTTTCTTAGGTAACACCGACTAAGGTAGGCATGGCAGCAATTCCACTTCTTACTCAATGTGGCGAATTCCACACCCCATATTTCCTGCATTCATTTATCAGATTTCCTCTCGTCAAAAGAAAAATAAAGACAAAGCGCCACTACAGCAAATGGTTATTACAGGTGGATATTGCATTTTTGATGTCACATCTGGCATTAATTATTTTATTCACTTATCTATAAAATTTAGAGTATATAATTTACTAGCTCTGTGCTTTCAACAATGGAGTTGGGCTTTCAGGAGTCGCAAATTTAAGTATAAATCAAATATACTTATTCATAAACATGCGCAAGTTTTTTGACTATAACAATTAAGGTAATACAAAATGCATGTATGTTTAGCTAGGCGTCCTTATAAGCTTTGAAACAGGTCAACAAACTTCAATGAAAATTTTACGGATGAAGACAGGTTTTTATATAATATTTTTTTAATATATTTCTATGCCATATCTTAATAATATAACAAAATCACCCACATGGACTCGGGCCTCCCGATAGAGGAACGGACAGTATACCCGCCACGCTTTCCAAGGCGGCGTGGTAATTGGAACAATATGCACATTAGATCAGAAAACTGACTAAGTGGTGCATGAGTTCCGGCCAGGATCAAACCCGCGCCCTTTGAGTTTAAGACGCGTGCGCTGGCCATTACGCTACTACGACTTAATATTCATATGCAAATGAAGTTGCACGTCTATGTCTCCCTTAAGATAACAGCAGTGCATTTGTAGCACCTTTGGTGTTGCAAATGTCGATAGGCGACGGTAGCCGCTTCCCATCAAGTAGGCCATCTGCCTGTCTGCTGCACTCCTGCCATAGAAAAAAAAGTTATTATCTAATAAGATGGAACTATGCCGGCTAAATAGAAACATACCCAGTTCTCTGTTCGTGACTAGACACCACGATCAATCAAACAGATAGATAATACCTATCCTGTTAAGAAAAGTTGTACAAAAGATTTATTCTCTTCTCACGGACGACCGCGAAATATAAAGCAAAGATTGATTGATTCCAAATAAATATGAATAAACGCGAGTAAATAAAGGCGACGATACGACGCTCTTTCAAGTTTCTGGAGCGATCGCTCATTTGCGGTTTGAGACATTCAAGGAGAAACGATGAATGAGTTTGTTTGTGATTACATCTTGAGGGTTTATTAGAAATTATGATGTTATATTCTAAATTATAAATAAATTTACTAAAATGATGCGGCTCATCTGCGATAATGTTACAAATATATACTCTTTCGCGTTGACATAGAGATCGGTTTAATGCGTTATTTGATATACGAAATTAATAACGACGTTAAATATTGATTGATGACGTATGTGTATATACACTTATGTGGCTATACGATAACGGCGCTTTTTTATTACATGAGTTTAGTAGACCTGATGGAAAGCGACTACCATTTGCAACACCAAAGGCATTACAAATGCGCTGCTGCTCTCTTAAGGAACCTGGACTACTAAAGCTGGAATACAACAAAAGGTTGTTATAGCTGCGTTCTCTATACCACCTAGACCATCTCTAGCCATCGTGGGTTGTTTTGTCGCCTTTTACGACAGTATTCATTCTCCGTTCCTGAACGGATAGTACATCATTCTTTATCGCTTTATATCACACACACATACACACACAACAACACACACACGCATGAAACACGATATTTGAAGTGTAAACGTAAAACTTCAAAACATTTCCAGCTCCATCTGTATGAGCATAATGTTTTAATTATTTAATATAATGTATTATATCCCATTCTCTCGCACGCTAAGTCCTATAGATTTGTGTTTAATTCTTTTTAGTGTCACCTTTTCGTTTCACCGAGTTTCAAATTACAACGATTTTATCGAAGTTCACTTCAGTTACTGAGGGAATTAGTTGGTGTCAAAATTTATCATAGTCAGGAATAGAAACTGGACCCTCTGTGCTGCAGTGAGGTGAGCCGGCAAAGGCTTAGCCCGCTCAACCACAGATGCCATCAAAATCGGTTAACAATTAAAAAGAAATCTAAAAAACATACAGTCCAATTAAGAATCTCCTCCATTTAAAAAGCGATTAAAATGTATAGATTGTATACTCACATTTATAGATAGTATACTCACATTAATAGATAGTATACTCACATTTATAGATAGTATACTCACATTATAGATAGTATACTCACATTTATAGACAGTATACTCACATTTATAGATAGTAGCATACGATCTGATTTCAAAAATTCAAAATTAACATTACATAATATAAAACCTCAATCGTCTTCCGAAACGCCCACAGAGCGTCGCAAAGTAAATAATAATCTCAGTTACAGGCTTACAAAGGCGTAAAGGGAAAAGAATGAAAAATACGTAACGGCTCTCTGGGCGTGGAAAAAACCAATTTAAAGTTATGACTTCATGTTTACCGAAACTCGTTCTTTTGGAGATATCACTTCGACGAATGTAATTAACTGTTGCCGAGTTAGGAAGTCCGTTCTGCTTTTGCAGTGTAAACGTGTTCAGTTGGCTTTTTAATTTCGTGCATTGTTTACTTTGTGCATCGTTGCAACAGCATCGTCGATAAATAGTTTTTCTCTTGATTAAAATGCTTTTGAAGAACGTAGTTCTATGGAACTACAAAACGAACTACGAAAAAGAATACTTTTGTATTTGCTTAAGTTTTCGTATACTTAATAAAACTATGTTTTAATGGTTTTCAGCGCGGTAATTTATTTGATTTTTATTATTCAGACGTTTTGGCTATTTTTCAGTAGCCGTGATTACGGAAGACAAAGTGTCAAGTGTCAATACGTATTTTTACAATGCTCACATCGACAACACTCAATGACACTTGACATCTTTTAAATAAAACTAACGCGCTTAAAACCGTTAAAACGTGGTTAAAGGTTTTAATTGCACAAAGTAATATTTATTTATTGAAATATATCTGTGGAATAACTTTGGAATTATTCAAATCGAACATTCCATTCAATTGATACTTATTACGAATTTAAAAATGTCAATCTAAACAAATACTAGAAGCTGGAACTGGGTTCTACGATTTTGATGAAATATCATCTGTGTGGGTATATAGGTTTAGAATTTAGATTCACAACTAGACCCGGTATAATACGGCCGGGGTAACTTGGCGACGTGAACATAGGCTCTGCGAACTTTAGAGCATGTACACTCGTGTGCTGAGTGGGCATACGACTCGTCAGTGAATACCATTGGTCGCCCTTTATCCCTGTATTTTTTCATTACTTTGTACTAGTTAGTCACTGTATTTTCTTCACGAGCTTACATCCGCTAAAGTTCGCAGAGCCTATGTTCACGTTCGCCAAGTTACGCCGGCCGTATTATAGATGGCGCTGGAATCAGGTTCTAGATTTTTATTTTTTCAGGGAAGGACAACGTCTGCCGGGACTATATTTTTAATAACATCTTTGTTAACATCGTAATAAGCGCGCGTGTAAAGGACACCGCCACCGCGTCGCCGCTACACTTTCACTATTTAGCGGCCTTCGGCGATATGGGAGCGCGGGCATTGAAAGTTCGCATATACATTAAACCTATAAATTCGTACAATATCTTTTTGATTTCAGTTCTTTATACGAGATAGGCAAAAAGAACAGTGACGTCCAAAAGAAAAATGTAGTTTATATACAGGAGTACCTATATTACTCACATGTATGTTTTATCAACATATTATTTTTGAGTTATTTATTTTATTCGTGGTTTTTGATAAATTTCGATTGCAACGGCTTTAATTTTTTTAATTTTTTTTACGTATGATTGCTTAAGAGTTCATTTATGAAACAATGTCCTTGTACAATTGTACTTTTAGATTTTAAAATTTAAAAACACATCTTCTAACTTAAATCTATGTAGCAAAGATACCACTTCCCCCACGTGTAGGTTGATGTCTTGAATTTTTATTAAATTACATCGAAAAAATCTATAACAAGTAAAACAGATCTCATAAAACTCTCACCGAAGATTTATTTGAACAAAAACGCATGTCAAGCGGTTTGTATGATATTCGGTATGAATGTATAAAAACTGTTTATTGTTGAAACTGGAATGAATGAATCTTTATTTGTTAGAAATACAGTTTTTTGTACAAAAAATAGTTAACAAAGTCGATTGGTCTCACTGTATTTGACCTAAATATGGTCATACAAATATTTGGATGTAAAAATATTATAACATTTTTAAATTTATAAACATAGTTTGATGTATTTAATATATATTAAACTAGCTGTCCCGGCAGACGTCGTCCTGCCCGGTAAAAATAAAATTAAAAAAATTTAGAGGTGGACTACCCCTAACATTTAGGGGGATGAAAAATAGATGTTGGCCGATTCTCATAGATACCGGATAAGCACAAAAAATTTCATCAAAATCGGACAAGCCGTTTCGGAGGAGTATGGCAACGAAAACTGTGTCACGAGAATTTTATATATTAGATACAGAAATTAAAGAATGTCAAAAATATAGAATAAATAAGATGTCGGATCTAAAAATACAAATTAGGCCTCGTACAGACGATCAGCACTTTGCCGTCGACACGTGGACAGCAAACGCCGACCAATGGCGGCATCTACAGTATTGAGGCAGCGCGCGCGCTGTCTTGTCAGTTGACTTCAAATACGATGAATATTTCGTCTTTTTTACGTTTACTTCTACGGAGCAGAAGAAGCAACAGTGTTTCTTCCTCTAAATTCATTATGTTACTGTCTGTCTCCGTACTACAATAACGTTCACGGCGCACTACAACAATACTGTCGACATGGTGGGCAGCAGTCGGCGTGTCGAATAATGCAGCAGTTGCTTTTGTCGACAGTAGCAGTTGCTTCTATCGACAGCTGAAGTTGGTTCTGTTGACAGCAAAGTGCTGCTCGTCTGTAGGACGCTTTAAATATAATCATTTACCTAATAAAATCCCTAATCTCATAAAAAGTCTTTTCCATCAGCCATGAATGTAATTTTAGTTTAAATTTTCTTTTTGGAAATTCTCTTATTGATATAGGTATGGAATTAAAGACTTTTATGATCATCACTGGGCAGTTTTTTTGTATTTACGTAACGTTGAAATTATGTGTGTTATTATATTATTATTATGAGTTACATATTTTTTTGAATGCAACTAATCACCATTCGAAGTCCGACTCGTACATGGCCGGTTTTATTCATTTATTCAATAGTTTCTTTACAGTAAACTAAACAGTCAACTTAAGTAGAAGTTATTTAAAAAATATTCCAAAAACTTCTTTTACCGACATTTCTACCTGCCGAAGGAGTTGTATCTAAACTCAATTTCTAACTTCCAACATTAAGTATCGAGTCGGCAACTCCTTTCAAATTTAGTACTAGCGACTTTTGCAAAAATCTAATTTCAAGTCTTAGTTCTAGGCGATGTGCACACCTGAGTTGTGCTGTACTGTGAATATAAGTATTATGCTGTTGTATATTTATAAGAAACAGATATACAGCTGAGATGAGAGTCTTCAGATAGTTGTATTGTATTGTTACGAGTTACGCAGGACTCGAATTAAAAGGCCGTTGGAATTACTATAAAATTTATTAGAACTGTACAAACACGTATAAAACAGGTACAAATATAACTGGATACAACCAGTACAAACTGCACGATCCAATAAGATGCGCAAAGTCCGTCACTATATCGTCTTGCTAGTATCGTAATCGTCGCTTGACGGCCTCATCCAAATTTTAAACACAAAGTAAACAAAAGAATTCCAAAATAAACCAGGTGCGCGTTTCTTTTTTGGTATGTAACAGTATTACGAAAATAGATACGGTGAGATATGTGTACATAAGGGGAAAAATCGGGGTCTTAAAATTGCACCCGTCATAATTTTTTTAAGAGTTTTATACATCCTATTTGTATACATATTCAATTTGCACACCACCGACATATATGTACTTGCGAATCTGCCGTTCATAAAATCCATAGCCCTGGTTGTCTGGAAGAGATCGCTCTTAAGCGATAAGGTCGCCCATTGCTTACTTTTCTGTTTAATTTGGCTACTGTAAATTGTTTATTTTATGTGTATGTGGTAAACAATATAGTGTTTTCTATTCTATTCCACTATATTTAAAAAGATTAAGAAAATATGAATGCTCGGATAGTATGAGAAAAACTTTTCTGTAACTTTTCATAAACTAACGCTGCCGGGTGCACCGACTCCTCTTATCTTTATAGTTTGAAAGCAACACCGCCTTATTTCATTTTTAATCTTAAGAAGCCACTCGCAAACGGTATCCCGGTTGAAATTACTTTGTTCTTAAGCAAAGATCGAATACCAGAAAGACTTTTACCCGATGGTGCATTTTTAAAATAGTTATCGGGAAACTTTTGTAATTAGATATCGTAGTTTCAAAAAGCGTTCGAGTCATTTTGCTTCATTGTAATATTCCATCCAAAGCGAGTAAATATACTAATTATTAACATCTTACAGCAAAGTAAAAATACTTTAGTGTTTTATTATTGATCTTAATTTTTTTAACTACTGGTCGCCCAGTGGTCGAAATACGACCATATTTAATTAAAACTTATAAATTTGAACATTATTCAGGTTTTGTTGTCAAAGACTATATATACCTACTTCTATAATCACGAATAATATCGCCAAGGCTGGCGAAATCTGTGACTATAGAAGTATATACATATATATACACTGTTAATTTGACTTTAATAATAAACAAATGAGTATATATGCATGTGTGTGTCAAGTGTGTAATGTGTTCTTATGCATAATTTAAAAAATGATTAACATTCTGTACTCCTTCCTTCTCAACTTCTCCGTCCGCGCAATTTTCGTAAAAAGGGCTTCAACATTTTTGCTTCACGTGTTAACATAATGATTTAATAAATGATTACCATAGAAGGACTTGAAAAGGTCTACCTCTAGAGGTAAGTCTACTGCTAGGGTAGATTGCTATTGGCTGATGACGACCAATAAATAGTGCTCTACTCTAAATTTTTGCCTCGCCTCCACGCGACTGTAACGCTTTTTCGTGACAGAAAAATTCTAATCGGGGGTATTAGTAAGGTTCATTTCAAAAGATAACCAGAAGTACCGCAATCACTACAGGTGACACTGGAACCCTCAAATCAGTATCTAAAGATAATAATACAATCCGCTACAAATACAACGTAGACTAATTTCATTATACGAACTGGCAATTTGGCCGGGAAGAGAATAAACATACCATGAAAGTGGCATTGTATTACTCCATATGGATACCATTCTATCAACTGGCAAACTCGTTTTACGTGTTCTTTCAATAATACCAAACAAGCTCCGTGATACGTGATAACGTTGTTCTCAAGGAAATAGACGAAAAAGGGCGAAAAAAGAATCAAGTCACCATAGCAACGGGAGAAATAAGAACAGTATGTCAATGTAAGATTGACACTTGAATTCAAGAGGACATTTTTTGAAATGAAATGAAATGAAATATTTATTCTTGCATAAATGTAGTTGTATACAGATGTCATTCTTAGAAATACATGGTTCAGTACATTTTACCAGTTTCACCGGTGCGCAAGTAGGATCTTAATCGTCATTATTTAATTGGTTTGTTATTTATTTTATTAAATCTTTACTTTTATCCCATTAAGTCGTATTTATTACATTTATTTATTAATTAATAATATTTATTACCTGTATTAATTACATAGATGTCTGTTTTTTTTAAATTTATTATTCCTATCTCTTTGTCAATTATTTAATGTCATTAATTAAAATATTATTAATTATTATTAATAATTATTATTAATTTTAAGAGCCAACTACCTGTATGTATCTGACCAGACCTGAGATATTGTACATTGAGGCCCCTATACCTACCATGTATGGTACAGGGACTCACTAAGCTTAAAGTGGTGATCGCGACGAGCGCTGAGGTAAGACAGTATCGATTTTTGGCGAATTTTAAATCCATTTGACCAGGGCTGTCGATTTGATATTTCAAAATATGGGCTTATGATTATTGGAAAATGAGAATGGCAGACCACTATCGCGCGGATTTACTTTATGGCAGACAATTTTGAATATACTAAAAAATGTGTAAGAATGAGCCTGTGTGGCGCTCTGTTGTTCGTGCCTACCCCGCAAGGGACCTGGCGTGAAGTTATGTATATATGTACTAAAAAAAATGAAAGTAATTGACCAGATCTGCCATTAATATATTTTGTTTATTATAGTCTTAAAAACTTATGTTGATCGCGGCAGACGTCTACATTGCATATACACATCAATAAATAATAAAATCTTAGCTACTACCCAGTCAGATGTATATGTTTTCCGTTCGCTGTTTTACATCAATATAATTTATTTGCTATTTATTTTATCACTGTATTTACAGAAATTAATATTTTTTATATTCTATATACTAAACTTCATTCAAGTCAAATACATACAGGTAGCCGATCACTAGCTCTTAAGCTAAAAGTGAGGTGCCTACCAGTCTGGAGGTGAATACAAACTTGAAAGTCAAGTACTTAAAGTAAAATAATATTTTTATTCGAACTAAACTGTGGTGTAAATATTTTATTTTCAAATTGTTATTTTTTAAACGGGCAGTTAATGTTGCTGTTCATAAATTCTGAAGACTACATACATACAGACTGTGGCATTAAAAGGTCTATTAAAGCACATGGTATAATAAAGCACAATAAATTTATTAACTTAATTTTGACCCCAACAAAGCAAATTATTTACATAGAAACTTTCATAGTCGTAGTTTCTTTTTCTTCAGCCAATTAATGTCCATAGCTAGACGTAGACCTCCCCAAGTTTGCGACACATATCCCGGTCTCCGCTTTCCTCATCCAGCCCCTACCGGCTACCTCACGCAAGTCGTCAGTCCAGCTAGAGTGGAGAGGCTCCTACGCCATATTTACCGTGACACGGTCTCCACTCCGGGATACATATGCTCCATCAGCTATTGATTCTGCAACAGTCGGCACCAGCCTCTCCTTCATATGATGTTTATGAATGTTGATTTATGAAATTTCGTCTAATGGTCTAACTACAAATATAAAGTTAAACACAACGACGTATTCTAAAGGATTTAGTTGTTAAATCACAACTATTTATGTAGACCATTGTTTGATAGGTTATAATGATTAAAGTTAACTTTCTGTCGTTATTATTTAGCTACGTTCGTGCGAATTACAATCCGTGCTGCGCCTCTCTGTTCGCGATCCTGTCGGTTGTTAGCGCGCTAACAAGGCACCCCGACCGAAACGGATTGTTGTGCCGACTGGAGTAACCACTTGATTTTGGACGCCTCCCCCACTTTGCCGGGTAACTAAGTGTCCCACGATTGTGCCACTGTCTTTGTTTACGCTCTTTTAATTTGGACTGTTTGTTTGGCCTTTGTGATTCGGATTTTTCGAATAAGGCTTTCGCTTCGTGAATAGCGAAGACGCTAATTAGAAAAGTTTATATCACAAATAACTAATCTGCGTTAATGAACCTATTTCAACTTGATTCCGAACGTAGCTTAAAGTCATAGGATGCAATTTGTATTAGGTCCGATGTTTCAATCACCAGATAACATTTATTCTTTAGAATATTAGAGATAGGTAGAATAAGAGATTATTAAAAATAATTGGGAAAATAAAAAATAACTGTTAGGCATAGACGCGGTATGAAAAGGTTCGTCACTTTAAAGTCGGCTTTTGTTTGCACGAGTACAAGAAACGATACGCCACATATAAATGTTTCATTTATAAAACACTAACTGTCCCGGCAGACGTCATCCTACCCGGAAAAGTTACAATCGATATGCCGACAGCAGCGTCACCTACCGGGTCCAATCGTGAACCAACTCAGAAACCTTCTTTAGCTCATGCACAACAACTTTACTAAAGATCATCACATGATCAAATGTAGTATAGTTTACGATTCTATAAAGCACATATAGACAAACATTCATTTTTATATATAAAGACTAGCTGTCCCGTCAGACGTCGTCCTGCCCGGTAAAAAATAGGGGTTGATCGTAGAGGGTTGAAAATCTAGGGTTGTATGTATTTTTGTATGTTGTATCATAAAAAAATAGAAATTAAAAATTTTGCCTAAAAAAATAAATAAAAAAAATTAGGGGTGGACTACCCCTAACATTTAGGGGGATGAAAAATAGATGTTGGCCGATTCTCATAGATACCGGATTTCATCAAAATCGGTCAAGCCGTTTCGGAGGAGTATGGCAACGAAAACTGTGACACGAGAATTTTATATATTAGAAGATTGAAACGTGAAAAAAGAAAATAAACAATAGGGTCAATAATCAGAAACAAAGAGGACATGTATAATCACTACGCTTATCATAAATATTAAACCCAATAAAAAAGTTTAAATCACTAAACAATATTTTTAGACAAGAAGACAACTTTTATCTAAGTAATGTTAAATTTTATTTGTCAAACAGTTAAATTTTTTGTGGCAGAGTCTGTTCTGTGACTTAGTTTGAAAAGGTAACATATGCTCGCAGAACGTTAAATGAATCAATTTGAAAACAGGCGAACTTTTTAATTCCGCGACTGTACAATAACAATACAGTTGAATTGTTCCACTTTTGAATTTAGTCAGGTTATAATTCATTCGACTGATAAGTTTTATCTGTTTGTTGTAAAATCGGCCTTTAGTGTACTAAAAAGGCGTTTAATTTATTTTTAATATATATCTGTTTTATTATTTCTCACTTCTCTCTTTTCGGTGTGATAGATAACACTTTATTATGCACATGTAAAAAAAGTGAACTTAAAAACAAATGGCCTTACTTATAATCGTTTGTTAAATTTTAAGAAACAGCTCAGCAACTGATTAACGAAAATCTTACCCATAATCTCCTCTTAAGGATAAGAGGTGGTGATAAAGTAACTCATAAGTAACTGTAAAAAATAACTACCAGTGAGAGGTAGTTTAAGTGACTGCTAAGTGGCAAGTTTTATTTGAAACAGCCATTGATTAGAGGCTTAAGAGCCTCTTATTTAAGAGATCGCTAATCCCTCCTTAGCGAGATTATTATAAGTAAGGCCCTAAAATTATACTTAGCTATGTATACAAAGGGCGGTCTTATTGTTAAAAAGCGATCTTTTCCAGACAACCCCAGGAATGAATTGAGATGATAATGGTGATGGTGGTATACGTAACATATAGTACGAACTACTTACTACCTTTTTTATCTGACCTACTTGATGATGATGGAGTGATCTACTTGGGATGAAAAGTAACCATCCAAAATGTATGTAGATATTGGTTATTCAAGCATACGTTCTTCAGTTCAGTGTTTCGATAACAACACAATGCTTCAAGTGACAGTCCGAATACTCTTGAATGAATAAATACGCTTTATTGTGTTTTAAAGATACAGTTAACAGAAATACAATTTTACAATACAATAGGCGGTCTTATCACTATTAGCGATTTCTTCCAGACAACATTTGGATGGACAAAAAATTTGATAAGAACAGAGGTATGTTGCATCATTCTCAATACTGAATCAGTATCTTATAAATACTCTTCAGCATACAAACAAATATACACTGCAATTTAACATATTGTACGGAAAGACTTTTGCGTCGGCTATCATAATTTTACCCCTGGTTGCTTATCCCAAGCTGATTTTCAACCAACTGTAATAAGCAATTAGCGACTATGCTGTAGTTTCCTTTCTTTTTCACAACGCTGTCTGCAATCGCACTGTAATTTAAATTTCCTAATTGTTCGTTAACTTTAGGTTTAAAGAAAAAATATATAAAGACTTTTCGTTCTTTCCAAGCTTTTATTTAACTTGCAATGGATGGACCTATGTATGTAAAGTTCAGGTGGAATCTTGCAAGTTAAATTTGACCAACTTCCCGATTTCCGATCGAGCTGAAATTTTGTATATGTATATCGCGGGACAATGCAATAATATGGTACCATGGAGCTGATCTGATGATGTAATCGGAAGGTGGCGATAGGTACTCCTGTATAGATAAGATAGAGCTGTCGTGTTAGGGCTCGTTTTACTAGTCTTGGCTAGCACTGTGCTCCTACATTAGATTCAGGATCTCTAAAGCTTGTTTTTAAAAAACTTAAAAAAAAATAAGTTATTCCGCATTTATTGTTAAAATGCTTAGACTGAGAGTAGCTCTTGCTTATATACGTTTGCTAGCAAAGAAAAATTCATATATACTAATAATATATACATGTATGCACATTCTGTTTCTTTGTTAATAATGTCAGCCCATAAATGTCCCACTGCTGGACTCGGGCCTCCCATTATAGGGCAACGGACAGTATACCCGCCACGCTTGTCCAATGAGGCTTGGCAGGTTTGACACATCGGTTATCTCGATGTGCAGGTTGCATCACGATGTTTTCCTTCACCGTTTTTAGCACGTGGTAATTGTAACAATATGCACATTAGATCAGAAAACTAACTAAGAGGTGCATGCGTTCCGGTCAGGATCGAACCCGCGCCCTTCGATTCAGGGGCGCGTGCGCTAACCATTACGCCACCACGACTTTTGTTATCTATTCATAATTGAATAGATTGGATCTTAATGAAATTTCGAAAACGAGTTTATCATTTTTTATTTTATTAAAGTGAAAGTTCTTTAGAATTGTTGTGATTTGAAACTCGTTGAAAAGAAAAAGCGAAACTTAAAAGAGAGAAACCAATACATCTATAGGACTAAGCCTGGGAGAAAACGAAATACAATAATGTTTGATAATTTTATTTAAACACTATGTACATATAGAGTTGGAAATGTTTTGAAGTTTTTCGTTAATACTGCAAATTTCGTGTTTTAAAGCCTAAATATATTATAACGATATAATATATGAAATGTGACGTCACGAAATTTAGGTAGTTATTAATCACTAACTTAATTTAAGTTAGTGATTAATAACTACCATTATCGTATAAGAACTGATGTTTAAATAACATAAATTAAAATAAAAGGAAAATGTTTCTTGTAATACATTACAACATAAAACAGGCGGTTTATAATCGCTTAGCCTTCGGAGAGACTGCATCCCTGCGAATGCATATTTTTTAATACATGATTTGTGTTTTTCCTACTAGTGGACTTTTAAATAGTAAACTCAATATAAACGTGTGTAATTTTCAATTTAGAATTAAATGATTCAATTTTCGTTCAATTTTGATTAATGTAAAAAGAATGAAAGATTATTTTCAATTAAATAAACATTCAACATTTCAACGGTCTGTCTGAAAATACAGCTTCCATTTACTTCAGCATTCAGGCAACGGGTGAGCTTGAACAAAATTAATTTCTTCATCAAGTCCGAGCGCAATGTTCGATGGTTCTAGAATATTCGATTCATTTAATGCACCGCCAATTGAGCGGACCGATCTGAGTTGATCACGATGGCCTCGGTCTGCTAGGTACTGCTCCATTGCAATTTCACACGTGAATACTCGGCAATATTGCTAAATTGCTTACTTGCTCCTTGAGGCTTTCGTCTCCTCGCTTGCCCTGTACATATAGCACGCACTTAAGACACATTCTGCTGCGACAAGATGTCAATAATAATAACATCAAGACTGGAACGTTGTCATGTTAATTTAACATCAGATGAAACAGCTATCAAACGGAATAATAAATAGACAATAAATGTGTTATAAATCTATACTTCTATACCAAATCTATACTTATCTATATATAAAAAAGAAAGTTGTGTTAGTTACACTAATTATAACTCAAGAACGGCTGTACCGATTTGGCTGTAAATTAGTGGGTAGATTAGAACCAGATGACGGACATAGGATACTTTATCCCGTTGGAACTGGTAGGTGGCGCTGAAATCGGGTTCTAGAACCCTCCTAATCACCTAGACCGATTTTGGTGATTTTGTTTTTATGTGCTTAATTGGGTTCCTGGGTGGTTTAAATCTACAATTGCAACTGGTAGATAGGTGGCGCTGGGATTGGGTCCTAGATTTTTATTTCTTCAGAGCAGGACAACGTCTGCCGGGGCCGCTAGTATACTATAAACAGGTAAAGCTTGTGACGTTGTGGGGGGTAATCTCTGGATCTACTAAACCGATTTTGAAAATTCTTTCACCAATAGAAAGCTACATTACTCCTGAGTGGCAAAGAGTATATTTGATTGTGATTGAGAAAAGTTTTATTTTATTTTTTTGTAATGCCCAGAGAAGTTGGCACGGGTCAGCTAGTAACTAATAAAGTAAATCATTGATAATGCATATATGTAATTTGGTTCTAGCTTAGGTTAAAATATGTATTACTAACTACTAACTCGCGACTTCGTCCGCGTGGAATTTAATTAAATTTGCCTTCCGATACAACGCCGGTGGCGACGTGCGCCCAGGCGTATTTTTTCTGACTTTTTTTCTAATATAAAAGTAGCCCTGGAGCCCTTCCTTAGAACATCAGCTATCTGCCAGTGAAAGTCCCGGAAAATTAGTCCAGCCGTTTCAGAAATAAGCCGGATCAAAAAGACAAGCAGGCAAATGAAAAAAGAAATGATTATTTATATAAGTACCGTATATGCCTTTCATATGCATTTAATTAGTAAAAACTTGTTATTTTGACATTACGAAGAGATAATTCACAGACAATTTGCAACACATACAATACAACAATATTATGGGTATACTGTTATGGTTTTAATAATATTATAACTGTCTAATGAGTACAAAGAGAATAAAAAAAAATACAAAACCCTTTAATTTACACTAAACAAAATATTAGTTAGTATTAGTTTTTTGTTACGGGTTTTTTTAGGTAAAACTTCCTGTTTTAGTAGTATATTTACCATCATTCTTAAAATGCACAGAAAATAACAGTGTTTATGCTCAGAAGGTAGCCAGGCTCCTTCGTTGCGAATCGTTCGAGCAAATTTAATACATTCCTCTCGCTTTTCAAAGTCCGCCGCGGAAACCTTTAAATAGAAACACTTAATAAAATAACATATTTTGTGTAGTTGGATTTAATGTGCATTTCATAAAACAAATCAAGGGAATTAAAATAACCTCATTGTATGTAAAAAGTCAAGTTAGGAATACATCAATACTGTAGCTTGTCTTATCTGAGTCGGCTCAAATTGTCACTCTATGAAATTCGCCTGAACATAGCCACGGTGATGAGACATCGAGACGAATTTAAATGGATAAAATTTAATTAAAATAAAAAAATTTATTGCAGGAGTTCAGCAGAGAGGCAGACGGCCCGCTTAATGGAAAGTGGTTATCTTCGCCTAAACAACACCAAAGGTGCTACAAATGCGCTGCTGCTTTCTTAGGGGAAACTGGATGCTGGTCACTAATGCCGGAACAGCACTCGAGGTTGTGTTTGATGATGTTTTATAGAGAATACAACAAACTTATTATAGAAAAGACACTCCTTGACATTTATTTGAGTTACTTGAGTGGTTTGAACAGTAACTCAGCGTGAAAGCATTTTAATAGTTACTTTCCACTCAAACACGTAAGCACCGACAACAGCCCGGTACAGACTAATCGAGTCCTTGTCCACGGACCATAACGATTGCTCAATTAAGCTAGTCCGGGACGCCTTCTTTAAATACTTAATACATTACAACTCATTGCTACTTTGTGAACAATGTAGACCGAATTTGGGATGATTTGACTAAAAATTCATCGCAATTTAATTTACATTCTTTAGAATTTAAGACATGAACAATATGTAATTTCACCCCATATAATCCATGTGGGGCGTCATTATTGAATGTACAATAACCCTAAACATACGTGGGTTGAATCAAAATAGTTATAAAGAACGAAAACAGAGTGGGTAGCGGGTACGATATAAAAAGGCATATTATGAAACATCGTAATCTTCGCCCACTGGGGTGGGATTTAGTAGACATCAATAGATTGAAGTGAATATTCTTTGGAAGTCTGCTTGTAATAGTTTGGAGGTCTTAAGGCAGAAATGAAATACTGTTGTGTGTTTGAATTACAGGCTTTTATATTTATTTTATAAAAATGCCAAGCAATATTTAATAATTCAGACCACATTTAGCTACTAAACGAAATATCAGATTTAAGAATAATAATCGCACACGCACGTTTACAAGTGTTGAGGTGAGGTGTGCACGGAGGGAATCATGGTGTGCCGTCGAGGAGTGCGCGCTTGGCGAGATCATTTGCAAATGGCCGCCGTGGTGGTCGGATATCTGCGGCTGCAGTTCAAATAACCAGAGCTTTGAAGAAATAAAAAAAGAAGAAAGAAAAATAGAATTGTATAAAGAACCTTGATACCAAACGTGACGAAGAGGTTGCCCTCCTATTGTCATTACATATAACATTTGACGGCCTCTGTGGCTGAGCGGCTAAGCTTTGTCGGCCTACCTCATTGCAACGCGGAGGCTCCGGGTTCGATTCCTGTATAGTAAATTCGGAAACGTATTTCTCCGATATTTACCATGGTCTGGTGTCTAGGATCGCCCAGAGTGGTCCGTTATATTACCATAACACAAGCGTAACTTGCTTAATTTGGATATACAATGTGTGCGTTTGTCTGCCGATTATTATTATTATTATAACTAGAGTTTACCCCGCCGCTGCGCCGCGGGTCAATCTCTAGTGCATACCTCTTGTTTAAAGAGCAGGCGTTCATACAGGTTACATTGTAGTAAATTTTTATGTTAGTTCATTTTATATTGCGAACTATCCCATCTCGAAATTAAAACTACATAATTGTACAAAATTACAGAAAAGCAATCCAGTACTCCTAGTAGTTTGTGAGTGAAAGCTTAACAGACCAGCAGATCGAGTTATTATAGCGTTTTTTAATAGATGATTGACGGGTCGTTGAAGAAATAATAAATACCCGTTCATTTATCAAATATATAATTCGATAACACAATATTTACATTAGCTGAGAGCAATAATAACTTATATATGATATGATTCAAAAGGATGAAAATATGTACATTTTGTAGACGACTTTTCTCTGTGTCTTATGTCACATCACAATTGACAATTCTTCATTATAAAAATATCGCCTGCCAGGCAGTGGGCGAAAAGGTTTGTTTCGCCACACCATATATTTTTTTATATCTACAAACTTAAGAATTGATTGGTTTCCCATACAAAATTTCATCTTCTCTTTCAACATGTTCTATTTGTTTTTATTTATCCCCTCGTACATATTTCTTTTAAATGAATGTAACTGTAATAAATAACTTCATTATCAGAATCGTACCATTAGGAAGGAGGTTCCCGAGGTACAGGTCGACCTAATTTTGGGACCAATGAGTTTCAAAATTATAAATTATGTTTTACTCAATAAATGGTTTTTGATTTGATTTATTTGATCTAAATAGCCAAATTTACGAAATGTTGCCATTTTCGTAAATAAAAAAAAACCCATCCTACTTTCTGGGATAACCTTTGCATAAATCTATTCCATTATCCGGGATAAAAAGTATGCCTTGTCCACCCTCGCTATCAAAGTTACATACTCGTATATACCGAATTTCAGACAAATCGGTCCAATAGTTTTTCCGCAAAAGCATAAACAATAGAAAGCAAATATATTTTTATCCCGGAAACTACTAGTTTCGGGATTAAGAAATTAATAAAATAGTGTTTAGTGTACACTGTTATTTATTATGCTATCTTCAAATATAACTAATTTTACAACAGCAAACTATAAACTACACTTTCTCAATATACGAATGAAATTCAAGCATGGATTTAAATAAGGCTCCTAACCTAATAGTAATCTGTATGTCACTTGACATATAGAACCCAATGGCAATGTGCCGAGGGAGACAACATTCGGAATTCGGAATTGCGACGTATTGGCGAACAACTGCCGTTTAAACTGACATCCTGAACACCTTCTTTATTCTACTCAAATAGTTACATACAAAACCATAAAATATTGATGAAGGTGAGCTTAGTGCTATAAGAGTTTTCTTCCAGGAATCTATGATTCTAGGGAGAAGTGGGAAGGAGAAAAAGGAGAACAACAAAAGGCAGGTTTGTGTACACTAAAATATTTCTATGATTTACCTATGTAAACATAACATATTTAAAAAAAATACCTAACTACAGAATTAGAAAATACAAATACATATGTATATAAGAGACATAAATATTCGCTATAATATTATAAAATTCCAAACAATTCTGGAGTTTCTGGAAATATAATATAATTTATCAAAATATATAAAACTACAAATTTTCATGATAATCTTTTATAAATGTTAATTATTAACAATTTTAAAGAATAAACATTCAAAGCTTTTTTTTAATTTTATCATCTAAGAAATATTATGAATATGATTTCTGTTTTAGACTGAATCCATTTTATGTTGTATAATAATATATTTTTTGTTTAGTACTTAGAAGAAGATCAAGTTTTGATATTTAATCACTGGGACTTTTGAAGGCCATATTAAAGCAAAGATATAAAGCGGATTTATTTTGTCAAATAAAATCTTATTAAATGGAGTCAAATATATTTCACTATTCATTTCACATTTAAAACACCGATACAGAAAAACCATCAAAAGAATAATTTAATTAAAAATGTTTTAAAACTAAAACGGACATGAGAGCGAATACTTTTACAACCAACTTCCGTTTAGCGTCGACAACATATTGATATTACGGTGCTACAGGAATTTCTAACTGCACAAACGTCAGCAATGTTTCTCAAACTTTATGTACTATGACCTCCTTAACTTAGATACATATTTATTTGATTAAGGCATTTACTAAAATATTTTTTGAACTGTATTCTTCATTAGTGGTTAACAATTTATTGATATAAAAGTTTTGTTATAATAATTTTAGATTTCTAACTTTATATAGGTACCTAGATAATAAAAAATAGTTTTGTAGTCAATTATTGCTTTAAACATAAAGCGAAGCTTACATGTTTACAAAAAAATGTAGGCAAATAAGTAACATAATTTCATGTAACAATGTATCAGATTGCCGGAAAGAGATTGCTTTAAGCGAAGAGGGTGCGATTGTTTTGACATGAAAGTATTGTAACTATGAATTTATGTAATCATTTATTTTTGTGAACAATAAACTCTTGTTTATCAAACTCTCAAAATATTATGCTACAACATACACTATTACTTTACAGTAATAATATCAAAGCTTATAGCATTATAAAAGGGAAGGCACGTGAAAACTCTTTATTTCGATGTATTCAATAAAATGTACACTATAAATACAACATTCCTTATTAATTTTACGTAAGGTTTCATTTTCAACCCAAACGAAACTTCTCTATACGATATATTAAACATTAGCCAGCAAATTTTAAGAGTCTTTAATCATTTAAAAAACGTAATTAGGCTATTTAAAACCTTTCTTTCTGTAAGTCTGCCTGTCTTTCTCGGAAATAAAGAAATTGACACTGATATACATCATTTATATGAAATTTATTTGAATATTTATAATTTTTTTTTTTTAAAGAAATATAATATCTGCGAAAAGAAATTTAAATTTTACATGAAACAAATAGCCTGGCAAGACTTTGTGTATAAACAAGACTCATTTATATTTGATACAATTTTCGATTCATATTTTATATTATATTATTTAATATAATGTTATATTAGGTCAACATTGTGTAATAATCAGTTTTTAGATACTTTGGAAACCACTGGTGGCTAGGGACGAGTTCAGAATGACAATTGTCAAGACCGTCCCGACCCAACCTGAATTCAAATACCATAAACTACACTGTAGTGGAATGTTTCTATGCAGGAATGTGTTCGGGGTGGCACTTTGAGGTGTACTGTCGTAACTAATATTAGGCACTCGATGGAAATAAACGGTTATATCTACTAATTCTACTATAACTCTGTTTTTAGAATAAAAAATTAAAGGGAGTTTTTATATGATTTTAATCAGTGAGTTACCATATAACTTAGACTAAGATTTAATAGTTTTCGGCGTATTTTATAAGTTTTTAATATAACAGAATCATAAAATAGCTGTATTAATTTATTCATTCGCGAAATCTTTTCTGTTAAAAACTGGAAAACGAGCAGACGTCCCGACTAATTGAAAATGGTTACCGTCACCAATAGACGTTTGCAACACCAGAGATGATACCAACACGCTGCCAGCCTATAAGGTGACTTTCCACCAAAGATGTCCTATAGATGCGTTTGATAACCACCAATCATATTCATTGGTCCACACAGCAATACTGGAGAAAACTGATTTAACTAAGTTACGTTTTTTATATGGAAGGATGGGTGGTATAGACGCATGCTATGGATCCGTACCAAAAAAGCGTGCTATGTATGCGTGCTTTCTCTATTGTCGATACACCGTATCGCTCACACTGCGCATCTTCCTCACACATACCTTGCGGCGGTGCATTTTCATAGCACTTCTTACTCGCTTGCTACACAGCTTAGCATCAATGCAAATGTTCACATGGCATCGTAAGTTAGATTTTACAGATTTTATTTACATAGCACATCTCTGGTGGAAAGGCACCCTTAGGATGGTATAGAGGGGATGAGACAAGAGAGATAAGACTAGAGCAATAGGATGGAGAAACTATAATTATTCTTGTATATATTCTGCAGACCACAGGCCAAAAATGGCCCGGACTTTCGCGGGGCTTGTGTAGCAATGGGAATGCTAAGATGTAAAGTCCCTTTGACAAATTTAATCTAAATGTGGCGTGACACTGACCTACGATTATCCCTGTCTACACCATACAAAATCCCCGGTCAGTGTATTGTAGAATTGAATAAAAGGTACCGGTTTATTAGGGTGTACTGGTCTGTTACTATTATAGTTATTTGTTTTTAGCAGGCAAGTTTTTAGTAAAACATTGCATTGCGTTTACCATTATTATATTACTATAACTATTCTACCAATTTAAAATTATTGCGTGATACAAAAGTGACAAAATTACTTTTATTTAAAACCTTTCATACATTAAAAGCAGAGAATTCATGAAAGCAATATCAATATGTAACATGGCTGACACATTTTAGTGTCCGTGTTTCCGTGTGAATATTTCCCTTGGAATTTTGGCATGAAACATTTACGTTTGCGGAACGAAATGTAGTGTAATATAGAAAAGTTGAAATATTTAAATGTATTATATCTATAACTTCATACTTATATAGAGACATGGTCACAGAATATATGAAATATTCACTGAGTATAGTATATGCTGTTGCTGATTATATGAAATATAAAGAAATAGAAATATAAAGATCTGCTAATGAAAACACTGAAAACTAAATTAAAAGAATGTCTGTTAAATAGAGTATTTGACTCCGTAAACGAAGTTCTCAGTTCTAAATATCTTGACGTTTATCATCATCATATATATTAAAACGTGAAGCAAAAACTTTGTACCCCTTTTTACGAAAACTGCGCGGACGGAGGAGTATTTCACACACTTGTGGTTCATATACAGAAGGAGAGCAGGTTACTACTTTTTTTTTAATTATGCATAAAAAATACATTAAATCAATAAAAAAAAGCATTTTACACACTACCACGTATTTGACATACACACGCATATATTAGTCTTCTGTTTATTGTTAAAGCCAAATTAACAGAGTAGCCATGGCAAAATATGTGATTATAGATGTAAAGTCTTTGATAACAGGACCATTATAATGTTCAAACTTATAATTTAAAACAATTATAGAGAAATTTCGATCACTAGGCGACTACTATTTAAACATGAATACCTTAATTTTTTATTTCATTATTTGTATCTTATTCTTACTGTGGAATTGTTTAGTTTAATTAAATTTGTATGTTTTGATCTCATCACACAATTTAAACCTATTAATTTTATAATCTTGTTTTAATATAATAAATTAAAATCGATTATTGAATGGTAGGTACTGAATTTTAGAGCACTGAATAATTTTAAGAATTATATTTTGAAAATGAAACGTCTAGATTTTAGTGGTGTACAAATGAAAACACTATTTAGTGCGGACGTGGTGGAATAAACTCAAAATAATTTTTGATAGCAAATGTATATTCATATTCAAAAACACAAAAAAAAATTAAGGAGGTTCCTCTGTTGCCAACAACTATAATTTAAATAAAGGGTGTAGTCTAAACTACTTTAGACTAGTCTAAGCAAAAGGTCGTTGGTTTGATTCGCTATAAGGTGAATCTCATAAAAGACGATTCAATGTTAAAATGTTTTTGATCAAATACGTTAAATAATGAAGTTTAATTGTTAATGCAAGATTTCAGCAGACAGGAAAACGGCCCACCTGATGGAAAGCGGTTACCCTGGCCTATGAATATTTGTATCACCAAACGTGCTACAGATATGCTGTCCCTTGCCCAAGGAGATTGGAAGCTGGCCAGTAATACCGGAACACAACTCAAGGTTGTTATGGCAGCATATACTAGACCAGGAGTGGTAACCATCCAGATGGGCAATTTCCCAATCACCTGGCTGTGGGTTGTTTTGTTGCCTCTTACAAAAGGAAATTGTATTATTTCTCCACCCGACGCGGATTAAAGGAAGTTCCAAGTACCAAGTAAAACATAAATAAAAAAGATTTTTTCCATTTATACCGAGTTTTCTTCTTAAATAAAATAGCTGTAATATAAGCTGTGTACCAAAAGATAAAACGAAAAAACTCAATTTCTCTAAGCAAACGAACTAAGAAGAAGTGTAAGTGAGCGGTTGATACAAAGACTGCGAACAATGCTACGAGTTCTCGCATTACCCGAGCAATTTTACGAATATCGTCCCCTTTGTGCTGTCATAGCTAGACAAAAGGCAATGATTTCGCCACGTCGACACTTATGATGTAAGGCTTTTTGCTTTCTCCTTTATAGATTTATATTACTGTTCTTATAAATGTGAATATTACATATAACCTGTGCGTGTTATTTGTGATGTATCTGCTCCTTCTTTTCCTGGAACGGTGGATAAAATTTATTTATTTCATGATTATTTTTATAAACACATGTAGTAATTAAAACATGCACAGTTTCAAGGTTTTATACTTTACAATACTAAATTTACTTTAAAATCAATATATCAATTCGTTAAGAAAAACTTTATGCCCCTTTTTATAAAAATTATGCGGGCGGAGGAGTATGAAATTTCGAACACTTATAGTTTATTTAGAGAATGCTACGAGAATGCGACGATTGCTATTTTTTTTAATAAGCTTAAAAAAGTACATTAATGGTCACTTGCATAGGGTTCCTTTAAATTTATTTAAGAAACACTAAACGTATTTAACACCCTTAAATACAATGAGCGTCTTGCATAAAGCAAAATTTGCCACTAAATATGTTTAAAGAACTGTGAATACGTTTTGTGTAAAACATATTTAGGCAGTTTAATATGATTAACTAATTTTATTTAAAGGTGATGCGTTATGCAAGCGGCCCTAAATTGATAAAAAACATTACATACACTACTATATATTTGACCCACACACGCATATCGCTTCTTTGCTTCAATAATGTGACATATCCGAATATTCACTTATTTCACTGACTCACTATATTTTGCTAAATGTATCATATTATTACAACTTTCTCATATATTTCAAAAAGCTTAGTAAATTGACACTAAATTTCCAAAAAATATACAAAAAAAGTGTAAAATATGTTTGGGTAAAATCTGTTTTTGAAATTTTAAAAGTGGCGTATTGTAAATTTGGGTTTTTGAAGATACCACGTTATTGAAGCAAAGAAGCGATATATTGTTAAAAAGTAGTTTAGACTACACCCTTTATTTAAATTATAGTTGTTGGCAACAGAGGAACCTCCTTAATTTTTTTTTTGTGTTTTTGAATATGAATATACATTTGCTATCAAAAATTATTTTGAGTTTATTCCACCACGTCCGCACTAAATAGTGTTTTCATTTGTACACCACTAAAATCTAGACGTTTCATTTTCAAAATATAATTCTTAAAATTATTCAGTGCTCTAAAATTCAGTACCTACCATTCAATAATCGATTTTAATTTATTATATTAAAACAAGATTATAAAATTAATAGGTTTAAATTGTGTGATGAGATCAAAACATACAAATTTAATTAAACTAAACAATTCCACAGTAAGAATAAGATACAAATAATGAAATAAAAAATTAAGGTATTCATGTTTAAATAGTAGTCGCCTAGTGATCGAAATTTCTCTATAATTGTTTTAAATTATAAGTTTGAACATTATAATGGTCCTGTTATCAAAGACTTTACATCTATAATCACATATTTTGCCATGGCTACTCTGTTAATTTGGCTTTAACAATAAACAGAAGACTAATATATGCGTGTGTATGTCAAATACGTGGTAGTGTGTAAAATGCTTTTTTTTATTGATTTAATGTATTTTTTATGCATAATTAAAAAAAAGTAGTAACCTGCTCTCCTTCTGTATATGAACCACAAGTGTGTGAAATACTCCTCCGTCCGCGCAGTTTTCGTAAAAAGGGGTACAAAGTTTTTGCTTCACGTTTTAATATATATGATGATGATAAACGTCAAGATATTTAGAACTGAGAACTTCGTTTACGGAGTCAAATACTCTATTTAACAGACATTCTTTTAATTTAGTTTTCAGTGTTTTCATTAGCAGATCTTGATACGATCACTGAAGTCCCTCTATAGCGATTCCAGTGCTTGTGTTAGGGTTAACGGCGCCTACACTGAATGGTTTAGCATTGAAAAAGGTGTTAGACAGGGCTGTGTAGCGTCGCCGTGGCTGTTCAACCTATTCTTAGACAGTTGCTTGGACGATTTGAAAGAAAGTGAAAGTGGTTTAAGAATGAATGGGTTACTTATCAAATGTCTACTCTACGCCGATGATCAAGTTATACTTGCGTCATCGGAAACGGAGTTACAGGAGATGGTAACAATTATGAATGAGTCTTTTGAGAGAAAGGGTATGAAAATTAATGTGAACAAGACGAAAGTTCTGGTGTTTGAAAGAGATGAAAGAATGACAAGTTGTAATATACAGATAGGAAATCAAAAGTTAGAGCAAGTTAGTGAATTTGTTTACTTAGGCTGTATGTTTACCAGAGACGGAAAGCATGAAAGGGATATTGAAAGGAGAGTTATGGCAGGTAATAGGGTGAATGGAGCGCTAAATTCTTTTATGAATAGCCAGAAAGTGTCTGTAAAGGCACGCTTGGCTGTCCATAAAGGAGTGTTGGTGCCGACCCTGATGTATGGTAGTGAAAGTTGGGTATGGCAGAAGAAGCATGAAAGTAGGATAAACGCAGTTGAAATGAGAGCTTTGAGAAGTATATGTGCGGTTAGCTTGAATGATAGGATAAGAAACAGTGTGCTAAGGGAACAATGTGGTTTGAAAGAAGATGTAATAACAAGAGTTGAAAAAGGAATATTAAGGTGGTTTGGGCATGTAGAGAGGATGGATGAAAATAGAATCACAAAACAGGTATATGACAGTATTGTGAATGGTAGAGCTGTTGCCGGTAGACCGAGACGAACATACCATGAACAAATATCAGAACTGTTAAAAAAAGGTCAGGTAAAAAGCATTTCAAATAAACGCGCATGTATGAAGAGGTTAATGAAAGTAGGTGAAGCGAAAGTTGTTTGTCAGGATCGTCGCAAGTGGAGATCCATAGTCTCTGCCTACCCCCATGGGAAACAGGCGTGATTTTATGTATGTATGTATGAAGCAAAGAAGCGATATATATATACTCTTTTGTATATTGGTCAAATCTATAACAGTATAGCGTTTGCAAAATCTGTTATTATAAAAGTGTCTTTGACATTAATTATTATGATCGAATTTCAACCACGGGCGTCCACTAGTAATAATGTTTTTCAAAAAATGAAATATTTACATGAAATTCCAAAAGAGCGTAAATGTATTTCGATTATTGCATTAATTTCGCTACTCCTCTTAATAGGTTGAATTTAAGCTAGCATTATGTTTGTTTTGTTTGATAAATAATCAGCCAGTTTGGAGGCGGAAACAGCTCACTCAAGCGGCTCAAATATGCAAACCTCAGTGAGAGTTATGTTAGTACCGTTTTCTGTCGAGAGTCGAGACGCTGGACCGTGGGGTTCTGAGACCATGACGACCTACCAAAATTTAGATAAAATGGCTCATTCGTTCTTCAGGTGATCAGCAGTCTGGTGCCTACTACAACAGATCAGTATGACGAACCAGCGAGGAAACATAGCCAGCTTTCTAAGCACCTTACCCATAGAAGACAGTGATCTTAGCTCAGTATTCTAATTATAGTCTTGACGGACTATGGATAGAATACTATAGGAATAAGTTAAATTTATTTTATTGTATTAAATTGTTTGTTTTATTTCGCAACAATTATTTTATTAATATAAAAAGACATTTTTAAATATGCTTATGAAAACTTTCTGTTACATTTGACAGTAAGAATATTCGTTATGAAAATGATTTTTTATTAACGTAATATTAATGACAATATAAATATGACGATAAAAGTGTAATACTGTTCACCCCAAAATCGGCAAACAACCCAGAAAACAAAGTCTCAGCACGGCTCGCCTAGTCCTTGTAGAAGAAGTCTCGAGAAATATTGACTTGACTTCATGACGGAATATTTGCATGTCAATGAGCTCACAATGACCAACATCGAAGACCACGAAAGTGGACGAAGCAATGTAAGAAAAATTAGCGCAAGTGGGAGCGAAAGCTACCATTCTGTTATATATTGTAAAGTTTATTGGATAGCGACCAAATGGTTGACTTTATTAAAGTAGAAATTTGACTGGAGCTTACGGAATGTTCTAGCAAAACAACATCGATCACCCAACGCCATTTGGCATATGGGCTTTGATCCAAACCCGATGACGATATGTATTTAGACACAATCATCAATCACATTCCAAACATGCAATTTCCAAATACCCTTAGCCTCAATAAATAATTAACTAAAACCAAAACTACCTTTTTAGTTTTAGTTGGAAATGTAACTAACACTGAATAATTGTACTAGGCTTACATAAATCTTGGCGGATGGAAACAACACCGCCAATCTGATGAGTCGTCCTCTCGCCTGTCGGTCGACCGCGCGAGTAATGAGCTTGTTTGTCTCGGTTAACGTTTCCTTGCACGTTTTGCTCGCCTGGTATACCGCTGTTTGTATCACTAGATTTCTATACTAGTCTTTCCTGGTTTGCTTTGTTCCATTCATTCAATTTACATTATGGCGCTTTTATAAAGATAGACACAAAATAAAAATTCGATGTGACAGGGATCAGTTTAAAATGTGTCTGTTGTAAATTAGTCTATAAGTAACTTGCTTCGCCTATGGATACAAATGTGAGTTTTATCTGTAATTTAATTTAAAATGGCATATATAGCCTATACAGACAGACAAATCGATAGAGGGTGGACATGACTACTGCATTAGAGTTCTGTAAAAATAATTATGAAACTCTAAATATAACTTGCTATTTCAGATATTGATCTGGCAACCATGTCGTTAATTAAAAGTAAAATGACTATGTCTATGACTGGTCTATGTTTGGCTTTTTAAAAATT
The DNA here is from genome assembly GCA_012273795.1 of Dendrolimus punctatus. Lineage (NCBI taxonomy): Eukaryota > Metazoa > Arthropoda > Insecta > Lepidoptera > Lasiocampidae > Dendrolimus > Dendrolimus punctatus. Next base: position 19,370,115 of record CM022529.1, on the reverse strand, counting down.
GTTGTCAAGTTGTTACCGCTGTTTCACTATATCATAGAAGTTCCCGAATAGAATTGTAAAGTATATTGTATCGCTGTTAAGTATACCACTATTGTCAGCCCACAACCCGAAATATTTTAAATGGCCGCACTTGAAAGAAATAAAAAATAATTTATTTGCTAGGAAAGCGACAATATAAAGATGAAGAAATAATTTATACATTTCTCCGGTTAAATTTAAAATGTGGTATGCCACATTTCCAACAAATGAGGCCGTCAATACAGCTGTTTGGGAGTTTCCTCCAGCACAATGCTGTTTTTCAGAGCCAACCTCGACTCATTGATTAATATTTGAGCCCACAATATATGAAACATAAAACAGTTATAACAACAGTTAGAAGAAAAAATCAAAAAGGTTCGAAAACAAACTTCGAACTCACGGCATATAAGAAAACCAGCTTCGGCCACAAAATAAATAATATATTACCTTCACTGCAATCTACATTTCTCAAATCTCCCAACAAACAATTAAGAAATGATTCTGCATACAACATATATACCAAATGTACCAAAAACGGTAACTTTAAAATCTTTTCTCTTTACATAGTACAAAACAAAGTTGCTTTTCGTATGTTTGTCTGTCTTTACATCTGCTAACTCCTATATTACGCAACCGAATTTTGGTTTTTGCCATAATTTTTCATTGAAGAACATTGAATTGGATTAACCCGCCGCATAGACGAGGTATAAACTCTAGGAAAATATGAAACAACCTTCAACGAGTTTATCCGTGCAGGAACGCAGAAATAATACAATTTCCTTCGGCCGGGCGGCCTGTCGTAAGAGGCAACCAAACAACCCACAGTCTGGTACCCGACTGGATAGCTACCACCCCTAGTCTAGGGTATGCCGCCATAACAACCTTAATTTGTGTTCCGGCATTAGTGACTACGTTCCACTCTGCCTTAAGAGTGCAGCAGCAAATTAGTAGCACTTATAGGTGTTGTAAATATCCATAGGCGATGGATCACCGCTTTCCATCAAATAGGCAGTCTGCATGTCTGCTGAACTCAGGCAATAAAAAATAAATAAAAACAAAACTTATGTAACAGCTTTGCAGAGATTTGGGTAAGAAAGTACCAAATATTAAGTAACTATTTGTGCTGAACAATAAAGGGGAAACCCCTTTATTTTTCAGCCTCTGATGTGATTATTCACACTGCACAGTAACCAATGAACACCGTCTACACGCCACTCCGCCTTTTATACGAAAATGCCACTCTACAAAACAATAATATTGTATCATTGCTAAAAACACCAATTTCATCATAGTGTTGCCAGGATCATAAAAACAATTATAATAATTAGTTACTGAGGCACTAATCTATCTTAGACGATAATTTAGTGGACTTTTAAAATTAACTAACCGACAGAAATATTATTTCATTATAAATCGAATTATCCGATAAATCGACTTAAAATGTTGTTATCTATGACGATTGTCTATGTGATATTAATATATCCTATGGTTCTCATGACTACTGTGGTGGACTTATTAAATAATGTACAAAAATAATCCAATTAAAGTCAAGAAGGATTAATTACTACTTACTACAATTACTATTGTATATTCTTTAAAAATATTTCTTTGAAACGGATAATCTTACATCCCTAAATGACTGTTAGTTACGCGCTTCACAAAGCAATTCCCGATATAAAACCCTCTGACTTTTTTGTGAATGCGAAACGAGGTAATCCGCCATAACGAATGCATCGACATTGGGAATAAGGATTTGGCCCTAATACTGCCAACTGGGGCATCTGCAAGTCGTTGTTTGCCTGTTATCTCCAATTTTCAGCCACATGTACTCTCAAACGGATTGTCGATTCGATGAGGGGAAATATCTTTAATTTATTGCGAGGTATTTTTATGTGTTGTAAAATGGAAATGAATCAGCCAAATACATTGCAGTCCATGAACTATGAATGGTTTTTTCTTTGCTTTTCATAAAAAAATATGTATACTATATTTTTTTAAACTACGATTTCTATCCGCGCACGAACGGAGAAACAATAAAATTTCCTGCGGCCGGGCAGCCTGTCGTAAGAGGCGACAAAACAACCCACAGCCAGGCAGCTTTTGACCCACTGGACGGCTACTACCAAAGTATTCCGCCATAACAACCTTGAGTTGTGTTTCGGCATTAGTGACCAGGTTCCAATCTACCTTAAGAGCGCATTAGCAGCATCTTTGCTGTTGCAACTGTCCATAGGCGATAGTAACCGCTTTCCATCAGGTGGGCCGTCTGCCTGTCTGCTGAACTCCTGCAATCAAAAAAAGTGCTAATGACTTTTGATATTTGCTCTACGAGTCCTTCCGTGCTCTCGGCTATTGAAAAGTGGTCGTAAAGTCGAAATAAAAATAAACTGTAATTCCGCGCTGAAAACCGTAACGTTTTAAGTCTTGTTTTTATCCGTGCAGAAACGGAAAAATAATACAATTTCCTGCGGCTGGCCGACCTGCTGTAAAAGGTGACAAAACAACCCACAAACAGGTGGTAGGGTATTGGCCCGTCTGGATGCCTACCGCCCCTGTTCTAGAGTATGTCGCCATAATAACCTTGAGTTGTGTTCCAGCATTAGTGGCCAGGTTCTAGTCTTCTTTTAGAAATCGGCAGCACATTGGCAGCAGATTTAGTGTTACAATATTCATAGGCGATAGTAACAATTTTCTATCAAGTGGGCCGCCTGCCTATCTGATAAAAAACCTATTTTAATTATGTGAATGGTTTGCTCTACACTACGCTGCCAGTGCTACGTGCTACGTGCTACATGCTACGGGGTCACTAGTTTTGTCAAAGTGGACACAAAACCCTAACATTTACACAAAGCCGTAAAATGAATGTGAATAGTGTTCTATAATATAGGTATAATATCCACTACTGGAGTGAAATAACCCACTTTTTAATCACATTTTTTTATTGCAGGAGATCAGCAGACAGGCAGACGGCCCGCTTGATGGACAGCGGTTACCATCGCCTATGGACATTTGCAACACCAAAGGTGCTACGAATGCGCTGCTGCTCTCTTTAGGGAGCCTGGAACCTGGTCACTAATGCCGGAACACAACACAGAGTTATTATGGCGGCATACTCTAGACCAGGGGTGGTCGCCATCCAGTCGGGCAAATGCCCTACCACCTGGCTGTGGGTTGTTTTGTCGCCTCTTACGACAGGCCGCCGGGCCGCAGGAAATTGTATTCTTTCTCCGTTCCTGCACGGATCACATCATTAATTACGCTTGACTATGGTAGATTGGCGAGTTTTACACATCAATAAAATCGATGTGCAGGTTTCCGTGAGACATCTCCCTTGTTCAATAATACCGCTAAGGTGTTATCATTGCAACTATTAATGCAAAGGGCCGGAAACCATGAATAATTGTAAAGTATCATTAAACTAAATTTTATAATCAACGGTTGATATTTTAAAAACTATTGAAACCTGGTTGATATTTCACCAGATATGAAGAATTATAAATTCTTAAATACAGGTTATTTCTAATTGTTTTTTCTTTAGGTTTCAGAATGTACATGAAACATGATAATTATTCTAGATTGTGTGGATTCGAAGTCTGCATTAAAAAAATATGGCTATATATGAGTTCATACGCTTTGCGGATTGTACTTTTGGATTAATTACAGGCAAATAGGAATCGGACAAAACCTGGATCCATGTTTCAAACTCAATATATACACTAAAAAACAATATGTATATTTATTTTAACGAATAGAAATTTAATTCCCACTACTCCATAATTTTATTACAGTTTGAAACGGAAACTTCGGCAGTACATTTTCTTAAGGTTACATCCATTTATGAAGGTGTTTTGTGAGAACACCCCTAATTTTTAAAGCCTGTCTGTAAGGTCATAAAATAGTAATTACTAAATTTCTAATAGGCTTCTTAAACCGAAGGTAATGGATTTTATGTCTTATCATAAAAAACTGGACAATCGGTGCCGTATTCCCATCACGAGAGTTCTGTCTATCTAGTTATAGTAGCACCCAGACTTTTTGCTGGGTTGCAAGGATTCCATATATGATAAATTTCGGAAACGATTTTTCTCCATTATTTACTATGGTCTGGATGTATGGGATCGGCCACAGAGTAGTCAGTTGTATATTACCCGTAACACAAGCATATCTTGCTTAATGTGGGAACATACAATATATGTTTTTGTCTGCCTATTATTATTATATTTCGACTCTTTACTTGCTGGAAAATGATTCTAGCATATATTAAGTTTGATTAAAGTAAATATATATTTTTTATTGCAGAGTTCAACAGACAGGCTGACGGCCCACCTGATGGAATGTGGTTACCATCGCCTATGGAAACCTGGCCTCTAACGCTGTAACACAACACAAGTTTGTTATAGCGGGATACTCTAGACCATCTACACTAGCCATCCAGACGGGCAAATCCTCTACCATCTGGCTGTGGGTTGATTTGTATCCGTCTGGTCGCAGGAAATTGTACTTTTTCCCCGTTCCTGCACGGCTAAAAAATTATATTAGATAAATAGATTTAGATCGGTGTGATACCTTGCTCTCACAGAATATAAACGTGAAACGATTTACCATGAGCTAATCGTGTTTCGTGCGATTAGTGTGAGTTCCAAGGGCCCACTTCCTCCCTCTTCACCTATTCAATCTTCCCGCATCTCGCTATTCCAATCTCATATCACATCCCATCGAACCCATTCCTGCTATCTCACCCTTATCTTATCCCCTTACCCTATTCTAAGGGTTGACAACGTGTGTTGCTTTTGCCATTGGTGTTGCTAACATCAATAGCTGACGGTAACCACTTTCCATCAGGTGGGCAGTCACCCTGTTTACCAGTGTTGAAAAAAAAATCGTATTGTGAAAATTAAAGCTCTGATTTTTGAACCACTCTTATTGTTGCACGTAGCTTATACAGCCTATTCTAACCATGAACCTAAAGTACACTACGTTCCTACCTAACACATAAGAACTCTCGTGTAACTTAGTTTTCATTTTAATTTTATTGCCAAAATCTGGCCCACTTGATGGAAAGTGGTCAGCGCCGTTTGCAACACTAGGGGCCGCACATTTGCCGGCTGCGAAGTAATTTTATAACGCCCTTCTCAAATGACACCATATCGTAGCGCAGAGGGAAAAGAGCGGCGGGAAGTTCCTTTGAAGTTGGTATTGTACGCGGATTGAACGTTCCAGATAACTGTTTCAGAGTTAAATGTGGTAGCTCAAGGAAAGGCTATGAACATCTGACGAGAAGCGAATGGCGTCGAGATGAGAATGTGACGTAGGCATCAAATCGAATAGCTGGATCACTCTCCATTGTACACGCTGTAGAATACGCAGAAAGACCAAAAGTCCCTCCATGAGAGACGCATAGCTATATAGCTACCTTTTAACACTAAATAAAAGGACTAATTACGCAACCGGGATTTAGCTAACGGGCTATGTACTAAAAAATTACCAATGTCTATTTCAATATTTTTTAAATTACTAAATACGGACCCCACAAAAATTATATTGTTATTTTATGAAGCAGTAAACTGTTATACAATATAGGTTTATTTATGAAGGAGTATTAAAGAATAATTTGAAAGCGTATAAAATATCTTTTTATTAGCTTACAATACGTATTATATTAAGTACTTAAACTTGGTAAGGTTAGTACGGTAAGCAGCTACAAAAGTATCTAAAAGGATAAAACAAGAACTCCCTAGCGGCATTGTTCGCATTTTTACTGCTAAAAAATTCAATTTTTCTGAGCTGAATGAACTAGGTAATAACAGTAATATTAAACTTAGTTACTTTCAGTAAAAGGTATAGTATAAATCTCGATAAAGAGATATTTTAGGGGAAGTGAATTTGAAGTTTGAAGTTCTTATAATAAATGAATTTTATTTATACAATGTAAAATGTTAAACTAATCTTGTCGGATGAGAGCAATTATTCACTGCCATCAATTCACGATCGTTAGTAGTGATGGAGTGACTTAAAAGATAAAAAAAAATAATACCTCTGTAAGGACATATTTGGAAATCCAGAATAAGGCCTGACCTTTTTTATGATGTTTGGAGTGACGAAGCAGAAAACTCGCATATCGAGCAGACTTCATCTCCGTAACATAGCAAACAAATTGCAAGATTCTCCACACTAGTACAATTATATACATGTAGTGGGGAACAAATGCATGAAGTGGTAGACCCAAGAAATTACTGGTTTGACGTTGTAAACGATTACAGGCGTACAGTTTTCTTATGATAAGGGAAATCGAAAATCGTGCTGAGTGGCGAAAACAAAATACTTAAACGGACCCTGAGGTCCAAATGGTATCGGATATTCCGAATCCAATCGGACTGTAACCATCGGAATATGTATAAGTGCAATATCTTCTATTAACACCTATCAAGAAATAGGGATAGATTAGTATTTGATTTTGTCACCGGAACAACCCTATTCATGGTAAACTGTTACGCGATGTACATCCGAATATTTAATCAATTACCTCCATCTATCGAAGATCTGTCGTTGAAACAATGTAAAGAAAAGTTAAAAATATGGTAACTGTAAAAATGATATACTCAGTTGATAACTTTCTTAAATATGACAAAGAGCTCTCACATTTCTATTATATTTCTTATTATATACTTTTTGTATCAATTGGATTCGAATCAGCTATTTTTATATGTATACTACCCACTTTAAAACACTCCCCGGCAAATACACGCCGAATTCCCGAAATACAAAGTAGCGCATCACTTAAAATAGAACTAAGGCTAGCGTTCTTGTAAAACCATATCGAAATCAGCTAAAATTTATGTAATACTAGCTGAACCGGCGAACTTCGTACCGCCTAATTTCTGAATCTGACTTTTCTATAATAATTCCAACGGCATTTTAATTCGAGTCCCGCAACTCGTTCGCACGTTCGAAAGGACAAACTGTCGTCCCTACAAAGAACACAACGTCTTATTTATGTATGTGACAGTTCATACAATAAATGATATTCTATTGTATTTATTCTATCCTTAACAATATCATAGATATCACAGTACAGACAATTTCTTAAATTGATTTATTTTAAGCCTATAACTATTTATTACTAGATGATTAACCCTGCTTAAAAGATAGAGCTTTGAAATAAATGAACTAAAATTAGGAAACGTTTTGAAATAGATACCGCTTCACTGATTTGGTAAACAGAGGAAAATCCGAAATATTCCATGCACATGAGCATTTTCGTGTGGAGCTAGTTTCTAGCTAGTGGAAATCGCGTTAATTTCCTAGCACTGCGCGTTCAGAATGCAACGTTCTGTTGCATACGCAACGCGGCGCCACGTGTGTAAGTAGCCGTGGATTTGGGAGACCGGATTGGTCCGGTTTAATCTGCATCTGTGAGGTTTAGCACGGATCATGTGATTATTTTGTTTCGTTGTTTCAAACTGCAGGTCGTTGGATATAATCTTAATTCTTAGCGAATATTGCAATCATTTATGATGCTTATACATATTTTTTTTATTGCAAGAGTTTAGCAGACAGACTGATAAAACCACTTGATGGAACGCGGTTACCATCGTCTATGGACATTTGCAACACCAAGGGTGCTATAAATGCGCTGCTGCTCTCTTAAGGGAGACTGGAACCTGGTCACTAACGCCGGAACACAACTCAAGGTTGTTATGGCGACATACTTTAGACCAAGAGTGGTAGCCACCCAGTCGGGCAAATGCCCTACCACCTGACTGTAGGTTATTTTGTTACAATTATTAAGTAATTGTACTGTGATTGAAAAATAAAAATGTGTCTGTGCAATTCAGACACGGCAGAAGTGAAACTTCAGAAAAGTAGCCTACGAGAGAATGAGATAAATATTGATTATCAGGAGTGTTAGGATTTATAGGTTTATCATTTTATAATATTTTTACCAAGCTCAAAAGTTATTTTGTATTTTAATGCAAAATATTATATTTCGTATATTACATACTAAATATAAAGCTTAAAAGTTTGTGGTGTCTACTCTGACGATACCTTAAAGGGGGCACAGCGGAAGATCAGCGCTGGTTATAACCGACCGGCATTATGCTCAGACTGATGCCTCTTTTGGGACACAACAATATTACTCTAGTTTTTAAATTTGTTAGCAATTATACTGAATTTACATAATTTGTCCTAAATAAAATTATTTTCAATCTTCTTTCTTTCTTTCTAAATAACACAAAATCCAGAATATTTCTTTATCAAAACCATTGTATTTATCTTTACCGACCACAACACCAGGCGTTTAGGAGAAGTTCAGTGCCATACATACGAACAGAAGATTAATATATGTAAAGACAGGGTTAGGACATCGATTTAAAAAAAATGCTATACGCATTTTTTTTAAATCCTAAGAATCCACAATCTCTTATTATACACATCATACGGTCAGAGAATCGATTAAAGGAAATGACTGCGATACACTAAATTGTAAACAGCATTGTTGTATACTCAAGCTCACTCACGTCAAGTAGCGAGATGATTTCATAAGGATTAATTTTCTTCGGACCTGAGCGTGCCCTTCGGTTACAATGTAACTAATGCCATTTCAAAGCTCCCATCCCCTGATAACGTCACTTAACGCTTCACTAAACGAAGATAACAGACTGTTATTACAACGGTGAAGGTATATCTAAAATGTAATTTTAGAGATCATTTTGTTTTTATAATCCTTTAAAACTTTTACAAGGATAGTTTATATAAGATATTAATGGAATTGATATAGAGATATACTGAATGAGAAGTACTAGGGAAATTTCGTTCGAGTAGCTACGACGAAGTTATTGCCAGTGATTTAAATTTATCATAAACTAATTGTATAGTTTAGTTTGAATCCCTCTAGTGTCAGCAGAAAAACTGCGTTTGTGTAATGTAGTTACAATTTTCTTATGCTACTTAATTAGACCTACTTTTTAAAAATGATCTGGGTGCGGCACGATTTACCAAAGAAAGGTACACACCGGACCAGCCGGGCATGAACCAGTACACTCGCACCGTTGTGTACACGTAATATCATATATTTACTATGACTAACATTCAATTGTCTACGGCCAACCGCCAAAATTCGAAAATTCACTACGGAAATGAAAGTAAAACTTGCAAAATATTGAAATACAGGATTATTCTATCAAAGGAACCCTTTGAAGGCTTCCTACGCTTTAAATCTTATAATCATTTTTATCTTTTCTCTTTGTACATATTATTTACTAGCAAATCCCGCGTCTTCGATCGCATTAATATTATCCCACGGGAACAATACATTTTTCCACATAAAAAGTAGCCTATGCGCTATGCCAGATTATCTATATCTGTGTCAAATTTCATCGAAATCCATTAGGCCGCTCTGGCGTGATTGAGCAATAAATATCTATATTTTCGCATTTATACTTATTGGTGGCAGTTGCTTCTGGTTGTTGAAATTAAACTCGATGTTACTGGACTGTATAATTATTATTGAACTTTTTTCATGAATATAAATAGAATAAATACAGATCGTGAATGGTGAAGAATTATAATGAATTGAGCGACGTGAATTGAAGTGAATTGAATATTTTTGCCTCCAAGGCCGCTCCTAAACCCCACATCCTACCCGACGCCTAATTGCTAACTGTGCCAGCTATGGGCGTCGGCGGTATGCGGGGTGCGGAGAGTAGGTGTGCTCCGGCGGGCGCGTCGGGGGGGGGGCGGTGTTCTCTGTCCGCAACAATACTTTTAAAGTATAAATTTTGGTACCTGAAATATATATGATATGAAAATCGTTCTAAAAATAACTTTAAAAAGGTTTTTGAATACAAGCTTTTGAGATCCTGGATATAGTGTAGCAGCAGAGTGCTAGCCAAGACAAGTTATACGATCCCAAACACGACGTGTCTATCTTAGCACAGGAGTTCCTATGGCCACCTTCCGACTCCATCATCAGATCAGCTCCATGGCACCATATTATTGCATTATCACGCGATATACATATGCGTGCAAAATTTCAGCTCAATCGGAAACCTGAAAGTTGGTCAAATTTAACTTCCAAGATTCCACCCGAACTTACATACATAAATCAATTGCTCCAAGTTAAATAAAAGCTTGTAATGAACATATTTTGTTGTTTTAAAAATCTGGTATGAATACTTCCTTACATTTCACATACAATATATTGACACAATACTTCTGAGAACTCGTACATAAATATTTTCCGGTTTATTATGAAGCAACCTTTTCTTCTCTAAGCTATTTGAAGGACAAGGAATTCTTAGAACACACTCGAAAACCATTTGCGTGAACTCAACCATCCACCATTGTTATGTTTAAATGAAAGACCCGAATTAGTGACTGAATAGGAGGAAACAACTTATACGACTCGTTGAGTCGACGCCTTTTGTCCGATGCAGGAAGCTGGGGGTGTCGTGTTTTTTACCCAGTTTCACTTATAAGTACATCAATTACAAATGTTTTACTCAAGGCCTAGATGTTAATGTATTTCACATTAAATCTTTTACTAATATATAAACTGAAATTTGTTTTTTTGTTTGTTTGAACTTGCTAATCTCAGGAACTACTGGTCTGATTTGAAAAATTCAGTGTGACATAGCCCATTTATCAAGGAAGGCTATAGGTTATATATCATAACGCTAAACCAATAGGAGCAGAGCACCTGTGAAGAATGTTTCAAAATCGGGGATTTCTTTAACTATTCCACGTGGACGCGGGCAGAAGCTAATTATATACATAATAGCATTTGTATGTCACGGACTACGCTTGCTATAAATCTTATAAATGTCGAACTTAAGTTTTACTTCAAAGTACCTAATGGTAAATGGTAAACCCATCCAAAAAAACAAAGGTAGGACTAATCATGAGTGCAAACCGTTAAAATTGCAGCTGTCAGGTCACAGCCAACACGCGGTTGGAGTGCCATCTTTTCCGCTATATCGGTCTATCCCTTGGGAACATTAATTTTTTCTGGATGAAAGGAACTCTGTGTATCCGAACCCTATTTTGTACCCTGACAAAGTGTATGCAAAATTTCGTGACGTTTAGTTGCGTAGTTAAGAGGTTAAACCGTCACAAACAATCAAATGCACATTGCTATTTATAATATTAATTAGGATGTACATATATTAATATCAAGTGATTAACTTAAGTTACAACAACTTGCCAATGTATAACTCGTTGTGTAATCTAACATTTTCTGTAAGCACGTAGGGGATTTTTTACTTTTATAAAGTACAGCAGACAAGCTATCCGGCCTACCTGTTGTATAGTGGTTACACTGGCTTATGAACATTTGCAACACCAGTGATGCTACCAATGACCTCGAAAGTGGGACTAGAACCTGGCCAGTGATGCTGGAACACACCTTAGGGTAGTTGTAAGGGAGCCTTACCAACTCCCGAAAACAAATGTTGTTATTCTTTGTCGTAAAGGCGACAAACAACCACAGCCAGGTGTAGGCATTGCCGATGGATGCTACCACCCTGTCTAGAGTATGTGCATAAACCTTGTTGTGTTCCGGCATTAGTGACCAGTTCAGCTCCTAAGAGAGCAGCAGGCATTCGTAGCACTTTGTGTTGCAAATGTCATAGCGATGTAACGCTGTCATCAAGTGGCGTCTGCCTGTCTGCTGATCTCTGCAATAAAAAAAAAAAAAAAAAAAATAAACCGATATACTTGAAAAGTATAAATTAAAATGTAGATACGTTTTTGATTTTTGATAAGTGATGAATCACCAGCTACTCTTCAACCCGTATAATAGGATAGTTTCCACCGGGATACAAATCTATAATATATGCGAGCGAAATCATAGAATTGTTTCAACTGTGATACCGCAAATATTTTTAGCACAAACAAATTAAGGAAGAATTTAAAAAAAATTAACACAAACAAAATAATGAAGAATTTAAAACCTTTGAACAAGTTTTTGGTGAATTCCTTACTTTTGAAAAACAATTACCGAGTTCCAAAATTATTGCCATAATATTTACGACGGAATCCTTCAAAACAATAGACGTAAATTGTTAAATTTCAAATATACTGAGACGTCCTTGGAAGTTAACAGATGTTTAAACAATTTTTAATGGACAAGCTGTGGAACCCATAACAAGGTAATCTTTGACAAATTTTGATGAAGATTTGAACAAACGACATGAAATTCATAAACAATGGATGAAGTTATTGAACGGACAAAATAATGTAAAATACATGTTGTCGCAGACGCATTATTGAAGCGTTATAACAGATGGCTATTAATCGAACACACTATGTTGTAAAATATTTTGTAACCTCTTTTGTACTTTTTCCTAATTAAATTCAGGACAACAAACCAATAAATACATCAAGTTAATAGAGTTTTACTAAGTATATCCTATGTAGATCATCTAGGACATCGTTACTATTAAATCTTAAGTCTCAAATCTCGGTTATGCTTGCAGAACGCACTTCGACTCCTGGTCATAGACGACAAACAGGGGGTCGAAGTCACCGCTACTCTCACCTCCTCCCAATGACAAAACGGAACCCTTGTGAAATCTCAATGTGTGTCCGTCCTTGCACATCAATACGTAGGCGGAGAAAGACTAATGCTTTGGATTTAGAAACTTGAACGTTACATTTTTGACTCAGCAGTTGTCTTTCCCGATATACATAAAATGATGAGTTTTGGTAACAACATTTCTGTACAGGCTCTCCCGCAGGCTTATTAGCCTATTTAGCCGATTTTGAAAATAAAATTGCACATCAAATCACCAATTAACCTTAAGTTCCTAATCGATACAGCCATATTCATTATCATCATAGAAGTACGATTAATTAAAATAATACCCACATTAAGGTCACGAATTGAATCTTATATTATATAGTTAGTGAATTGTTTTGTGTACTTTCACTCGTTACGATGACGGAGTTTCCAAGTTTCACTCTGTTGTACCAAGAATTAATATATTCATAAGTCGTTCAGTGAAATTTTAATTGATTACTCTGTTCAAAGTAAATAACGATGGCAGTACCTGACGAGTTGAAAATACTTGTTCCTTATATACATTTGCTACATAGTGTACATGATTGAATCCGTATTGATATAGCAATGTGTAAGTGACTTTATTTGGATTGTTTATAAGTTCTTAACAGTGTTTTAGTCGGGGATACACCGTCCATTTTTGCTACCGATTACTATCAAGCTTATTTCCGTAAGCTTCATTTTGATGAGGCACTTAACTTTTTCTATTACAAATATTTTTTGTTGTGGTAGCAAACAGGGGTAGGATTCTTAAAAATATATTAATAATTGGATCTTTTTTTGAGTGAAACTTCTATATAGACGGGGCCTCTTTCGCTCACGAAAAAGCGTCACGGCCGCTTGTGCTAATATTTACATTTTTAAACTCGTGATATCTTTCGAATGAAATGTCCGAATTGAATAATTCAAAATGTTATTTAAAGGTATTTAAGCAGTCTTGAATATGCTTATTGAATTATTTTGATAACGATGAATACCGAAATATAAATAATGAGCCGTTTCTAGCGGCGACATTTTAATTAAATTTTTACACTTCAAGTTCAAATTATGTTTCGATTTTGTCACTTGTTAGTTGAAGATTTTCCACTTGTCCGTTGCGATTCATTTTTCCACTCATCAGTTGCTATTCGTTTTTCAACTTGTCCGTTGCGATTCGTTTTTCCACTTGGACGTTTTTTTGTTAAATCTCAAGATAATTATATGAATTATCCGAAAAAAAATGTCCTACAAAATGTATTATTTGATTACAGTATTTACAACGGGCAACATAAGTTCCCTTTTTTGATCTATTAATTTCTATAAGACAAAAAAATTTGGCGCCCTCAAAATCTGCCGCTCTAGCTTTTTCTTTTTTTCTACCACTAACAATCAAAAATATGATTCGATTCCTCTTCACCTTGTAGATATAGGTAATACTTAAACTCTACGAATTGTCTATCGATTATTCGTTATGAGGGAGGGTGCTGGTTGAAGAAGTTAGAGAGTTGCCGCTTTGTTACTCGAATTATTCATGACTCGTTCGGTTTCGATTGATTATACTGTTTAGAGCAAATTAACTTGACGATCCGACCCTCGGGAGCTACAGTTTGTAGTAAACTGTAGGGACTGTTAAGTCATTTAACGCGTTGCTCTAATGATTTTCAATGGAGTATTTATTGTTTAATCAATTCAGTCTCTCAAATGTTTCAATACAGTATTGATAGTTAGTTTGTGTTTGGTGATATTATTGTAATACTTAATGCTTGCTAGTTTCAATGGAATAAAACACGTATAAGCAGAATTAACTCGTCGTCGACAGTCATTTGCAGTCCACTGCTAGACGTAGACCTCCCCAAGTAAGCGCCACTCATCCCTGTCCTATGACCTTCTCATCCAGCGCACCTTGCACAGGTCGTCGGTCCAGCGGGCTGGAAAGCGTCCGACACTATATTTACCGAGACGCGGTCTGCCACTGCCATTTGAACTTGTTAATTTTATTTTGTGAGCTATGTCGGTTACCTTCGTTTTCTTATGGATATCCGGATTTATAATTTTATCCGTAAGAGAAACACCTAACATAACTCGCTCCATAACCCGTTGAGTGACTTAATTCATAATCTAATTTTATACTAAAACTAGCTGTAGTTTTTTGTGGCAGGAGTTCAGCAGACAGGCAGATAGCCCTCTTAATGGAAAGCAGTTACCATCGCCTATGGACAGTTGCAACACCAAACGTGCTACAAACGCGCTGCTGCTCTCTTAAGGGAGACTGGAACCTAGTCCACTAATGCCGAAACACAATTTAAGGTTGTTATCGCGACATACTTTAGACCAGGGGTGGTAGCCATCCAGTCTGGCAAATGCCCTACCACCTGGCTCTGATGAGTAATAGTCATAATTTGAGCAAACTTTCTACTCTGTTTTCAACCTCTGAAGGGTTGAATTACCAAAGACACCGTTACAGGTGTACATTTATTTCTAAACAGAAGCAAGCAGGTATATATGTTTTCCTCCGTGCAGGAACGGAGAAAGAACACAATCCCTGCAGCGGCCTGTCGTAAGAGGCGACAAAACAACCCACAGCCAGGTGGTAGGGCATTTGCCCGACTGGATGGTAACCACCCCTGGTCTAGAGTATGCCGCCATAACAACCTTGTGTTGTGTTCCGGCATTGGTGAACAGGTTCCAGTCTCCTTTAAGAGAACAGCAGCACATTTGCACCTTTGGTGTTGCAAGTGTCCATAGGCGATGGTAACCGCTTTCCATGAAGTGGGCCATCTGTCTACACCTATGCAATAAAATAAAATATATTAATTATAATCAATATGATTGTGAAATCTATATAAAAGAAAGTCGTGTTAGTTACACTATTTATAATTCAAGAACGGCTTTACCGATTGGCTGAAAATTGGTCCCCACCAATTTTCAGGTTTCAGGTAGCTAGTACCAGGAGATGGACATAGGATACTTTTTATCCCGTTGGAATCGTTAGCTGGCGCTGAGATCGGGTTCTAGAATCCTCCTAAACACCTGCAGCGATTTTGGTGATTTGGTTTTTGAGTCATGAAACAAAGACTTTTAGGAATTCATAAAAATAGATATCTTATATCCGTGTCCCCAAATCTAGCTCCCCACCAATTTTCAGCTAAATCGGTACAGCCGCTCTTGAGTTATGAATAGTGTAACTAACACGACTTTCTTTTATATATATATATATATATATATAGAAATAAATCTAACCCTCCAAAAAATAAACATCAAAATATATAATATGAAATTTTACAAGAGTTTTCTAAGAATAATTATAAGTAATCCGATTGCTACCTACCTTGTTAGAATAGCCTTTATTAACAATTATTTCAAAGAAATGCTTACATAATAGCTTTTAATACTTAATCTCTAACAGACTTTGTTTATTAAGCTTAGTAAGTATAATATTGTTCGGAGTTAACAGGACTCGAATTAAAATGCCGTTACAATTATTAAAGAGTGTTTATTAGAACTATACAAGAAGTATAACACAGGTACAAATATAACCAAACACAACTAATCCAAACCTAATGCAGAAGCTCGTAATTCAATAACACGCGCAAAGTCCATCACTATAAGATTCCCGAAAGTACACACATCACGCCCGTATCGTAGTCGTCGCTCAACTGTCGCTCTCTCCATCAGGCTGCCGTTTTATGCTCCACAAATGCAAATATGCCCGCCGGCAACGTCACCACAGTTTCGTATAATTAGTTTTAACACCTGGCTAATGATGCTAATGAGCGAGTACAATAGGACAATAAGCTGTTCTCCACTAGAAACGTATGCCAATAAATAAGTGAACAAAATATAAAGGATACAAATTAGTTGAAATACCGACAGGTAATAAAATGTGCTTCTATAAATCTGTCTTTGTAGGGGCCTAGTTGTAAGAATATCGTGCCTTTTGTGGAAGAATGTCGTAAGCAACGATGATTAAATTTTAATAGAAAACTACTTTACAAGATAGATTTTCATACTTTTGCCAAATTTTAATAGATATATTCACAATTTTGCTATGAACGCAGATACGCGTTAATGGTAAACGCGTTATTTAATCCTTAGCAATATCATGATTAACTCTCCCATGAAAAGCGAACATAAATCTTCAAAGGCATAATATTCCCAAGTTGTCGCAGGCAATGAATAAGTAATAATGAAGCTCAGACCGGGCACAGTTTATCTGTACAAAAGCTAGACCTACATCTTATCTGACCTCTGGCCGGGACACTCATATTGTAATACAAAATATTATTTTGGTTAATAACTAAAGGAATTTCCGAGTATTCGTGGTATAAAACGTTTTGTAATTAAAATTAAGTCTCCTTTAAAGTGGCTTATAATAGCGTTGTTGACCTTGTCTGTTCACAGGGCAATACAAACATTAGGTTTCTGATATCAAAAGATAATAAAATTGGCTAATTGTGTTTCAGAACACGCGTATTTACATAATAATATAAAGTATAAAAAGATGGATGGATGGACGGTTGTATGTTGATGTTTATGTAATACTCGTATTATACTGTAACAGTGCGGGACTCGAATAAAAATGCCGTTGGAATTACTATAGAATTTATTAGAACTATACAAACACGTATAACAGGCACAAATATAACTGGACGCAACTAGTACAAACTGCACGATTCAATAACATGCGCAAATTCCGTCACTATATAGCTTATCGAATGCACACGTCTTTCTCGTATCGTAATCCTCGTTTGCT
This sequence comes from Dendrolimus punctatus, assembly GCA_012273795.1. NCBI lineage: Eukaryota > Metazoa > Arthropoda > Insecta > Lepidoptera > Lasiocampidae > Dendrolimus > Dendrolimus punctatus. Next base: position 19,352,806 of record CM022529.1, on the reverse strand, counting down.
TGCCTTTCCCCTCCGTTCGGGCATTATTTTATACTAAACTGTACAATACAACAATCGACCGCGTGGACTGAAGTTTCCAAGAAAATTTATTCTGCACACCTGCGGCCGTAAACGAGTACAATAACAATAGGATGTTTTTCTTAATTATAAATTTTAAACACAAAGTAAACAAAATAAGTCCAAATGCGGGAAGGGTAATAAACTACAGGTGAGCATGCACTTCATCGGCGTGTAGCAATACTGTAACAGTGAGGGGTAAAAGTCAAATGACACTGTCGAGTATTAATGTGAACTGAAGTGATTTATTTTGAAAATGGTAACCTTAATTACTAATTTTAACAAGTCGCACAGCTAGTACAATTTATAGCATAATGTGTGAGCAGGACGGGTAATTTGATGATAATGATGAGCAAGATAAAGCAACTATTAATATGTGCGCTCCCGCGTTGCGCTAGCCAGTAGTTTGTTGTCCGCTGCGATGACAAAACGTATGCAGTTCCCGTAATACATATCATTCAAATTGAATTACTTTAATTGAAAAGCACAGAATTGAAAGAAAACGATTGTATTCACTGACATTAAGGAACAAGTTTGCGTGAATATGGATCATTTTCGTTGACTTATTCAATTCGAAAGTCAATAATGAACCGTCTAACATCGGATTAAAGGTTATATTTAGCCATAGTTACTACAGAAATCCTTTAAAAAATGGTCCGCTTATGTGTAATTTGGTACACACATAGAACTATTGATACTGATACTGAGAGTGGGACTAGTCCATAAATTAAAGGTGCTCAACGAGCTATGGAGTGAGCTATGTTAGGTGTTTCTCTTATGGATAGGATCAGAAATGAAGGTATCCGTAAAAGAACCAAGGTAACCGACATAGCTCGCAAGTTGGAATGGCAGATAGTCGATCACATCTGTCACAGACCCGTCGGCTGATGAAGTAAACGAGCCCCAGACTGGAGATCGGGTAATGGTAAACGTAGTGTAAAACGCTCTCTATTCGGTGGACTGACAACCTACGTAAAGTTGCTGGCATGGGCTGGATGAGGAATACGGGAGACCGGGATATGTGGCGCAAACTGAGGGGGGCCTTCGTCCAGCAGTGGACAAAATTTGCGAAAACATTTAACTGATTATTTTTTATTCTTCTTCTCTCTCTGTTCCATATGAATCCGTCATTTTAATTTATTTATTGCTAAAACTTATGTATATTAAAAGGTTTTCAGTCTTATTATTCACATTTCTTAGAATCTATTTTCTATTATACACTGAATATTGCTAGAAGCATTACAAATATAGTCGAAATTAAAATGTTAAGCAATATCACCAATTGATATATCAATTGAAAATATTCTATTATAGCATATTTCAAATATATTTTTAGTTTATTTTTATCGTATTTAATTTTGCAGTTATAATAAAAATGTGCAGTGCAGCAGCAGTAAAATTATTAAAAAAGTGTCTATCATTTACATTAACTTTATGTATATCATCAACAATCTTTTGATAAAATGATTAATATTTCACATATTAAAAGCTAATGTCTTCATTTATGGATATTCGATAAAAAAATATAAGTTCAAGAATGAACTATAAAATGAATATGTTTATTTTAAATCAAAACCACCCAGTTTACTTATTTAAAGTCATGTGTCTACTTTCAAAAGAATTTTAGTTACTTACAGTTGAAGGAGAATTTATTTCTACTATTTTGTAATATCTAATATATAAAATTCTCGTGTCACAGTTTTCGTTGCCATACTCCTCCGAAACGGCTCGACGGATTTTGATGAAATTTTTTGTGCTTATCCGGTATCTATGAAAATCGGCCAACATCTATTTTTCATCCCCCTAAATGTTAGGGGTAGTCCACCCCTAAATTTTTTATTATTATTTTTTGTCAAAATTTTTAATTTCTATTTTTTTATGATACAGCATTAAAAGATACATACAACCCTAAATTTTCAACCCTCTACGATCAACTCCTATTTTTTACCGGGCAGGACGACGTCTGCCGGGACAGCTAGTATTTTATGAAAGTGTATACATGACTATACATGTTTTTTTAAAGTGATAACTTCTTATAGAAGAGTAAACCGCTGCGTTATGTAACGCGTTACGAAGCCAGTCTGTCTGGCTTTTCGAAAGAATAGAAAGGAAACCCAGGAAGGGGTTTCTGTCACGCAACTTAACACTTCTGCCGGGCGTCCCGAGACGCACACGTTTTTTTTTAATATTTAACCAGTTTAAAGGTTTAACCAATTAATTTGTATCTAATAAGTACCTTGATGTATACTTGCGGCATTGAAGTAATGATTGTTACGAAGCAAATTTTCGTATCGTCAAAACATGCCAACGGTACTTAATTGGATCGTGTCATGCAACATATCCGATCAAGATACCGACCCACACGTGCACTGTTAACATGTTGAGTACCAACTTATGCAAAATGAAGAATAGTAATTACTTTAATCAAACACAGTACGAGTAGAGGCTAATAATCATATATCTATATATAATTATAAAATTCATAATTATAAATTATATATTAAACTTCTGTTTGCATAGAATGGTGGGGCCTCATCTGAGATAAAGTTAAAGGAATAGGCCGCTTCACGCAGTTGAGTAGATGGGTGTAATGCAAAAAGTGACATTTATATTGACGTTAACTATCGACATATAATGTATATACACTAATGTGGCCAGGCGTTAACGATAGAATTTTTAAAATTTTAATAAAGACGCATTCGGCTACAGCCTAACCGGTCTTATTCATTGTAGGTTATAAGTAGTCATTGTAAGTTTGAATGCTTGTATATATTCTTAAAGAAGTGTTCAAAGTTATTCTAAGGCCCGCTTGTATAACGATCGCCTTTAAATAAAATAAGTTAATCTTTCTAAAAGTTCTTTAAACATATTTAGCAGCAAACTATGCATTGTGCAAGACTGCTAACTGTATTTAAGGGTGTTAAATAGGTTTTGTGTCTCTTATACAGATTTAAGTAACCTTATGCAAGTGGCCCTAACTCTATGACTAAGACTTAATCTTACTTACGCTTACGCAGATGAAGCCCCAACATATAGTGAGGTTTAAAACAGTCAGTCTTAATGTCTCGTATACCTTGTAACTGGAAGGCGTTTTCGGAGTTTTTGGTTCAACATAATATGAGTATTTGTGGTTTTTTTAAAGTTACTATTATATCAAAACTATGTTATTTTGTTGGTTACTTGAGCTTAATAGCTCATTTTAAATCACACGGTTTGATCACTTTCCAGGTTGCCGCGATTGAAAATCCAAAAGATTGAGTAATAGAAAAATTGGCTTATCCCATATGGGTCACAAAATCCCAGTTAACGTGAAACGTTAATAATTTTAAACACTAAAAAATTATTTAGTTTCATGAAAATTGGTTTATATCCAAACCCTTGAAGAAAAGAAAAACATAAATAAACAAAATTCTTACAGTCGTGTATTATACTATATTAATTCATATAATTATGAATTTCTATCTTAAAGTCATTTATAATATCATAGCGAATCAATATTTTTGGTGGGTAAAAAAGTGACATTAATATTTTTATAATTCAAAATTTGTTTTATACTTTTACAATTCTAAAATTTCTAAATCAAACAATCACCTTTGAATATAAATAAATGAAAAAGCGAGTAAATAAAACGCGAAATTCAATTTTGTACAATGCCAACTGAACTTTTAATCAAAAATGCAAAACAAAATTAGTTCATTCAATTTTCATTCAAAAAAATAGAAATTAAAATATTCGTTGAGAAAACTGGTATATTTGCATAAGTCCTTAAACGAACAACATTATTATTAAGATACAAGGATAGACATGGAATTGACTGGAGATCTTTTCTGCCGTTTTAATAGTCCAGTCAGACCATATGAAGTCCTATTGCAAAAAGACACGTATGAAATATTAAGCAAAAAGTAAATATATTATCGATGCTTAAATCCATGCTATTCCAGTCTATAATATTATAAAATTCTAAAAATTCCGTGTCTGTACATTGAAGGTATTTTAAACGAATACCTGGAATAGACTATATAACGATGGAGATTTTTTTTTCATTTCTTCCCTGTTCGGGATTCACGTAAAAAAAGTGGGTCGATTTTGATATGGTTTTCGGTGATCCACAGCAAATTCTTAAACTTGCGCTAAATCTGCCAAAATCTACGCCATCTTTTATAGCGAATTCACGCGGGAGTTTTTCTGGGTATGCTTAGAAATGGTCAAATTATAAAAACTGATTTTTCACTAGTCGATAGCAATTTTTTGTAATAAAATGTGTGATGATGTTTTATCCCGGGAATCTCACGGGAATATTCCCGGAAGCGGTTTATACTTGTAAAAATTAACTTATTCCGACATAGTTTTTACTAAAACGATAGCTTACATTATTTTTTAAATACTGCGATATTTTGAGTGTGGCAATCTCGAGGGAATTTCAAGCTTAGACGAAGTCGCGCATATCTTAGTTATTTATAACATTAGAAACTTTGTAGAATTTTTCAGCTAGAAATTAATAAAATCATTACTTGAGAAATTTTACTGAAATGGATTAAATGTTTTTATTAAAAATCATTATGAAAATCAGTAGTGATGTGTGTGTGTGTGTGTACACACATTACATACACGCACCATACACATTTGTACTTTTAATACTTCCAAACACATTGTATTTTTAATACTGCCAAACTTGCTCTTTCAAACATCTTAATTAATAGTCAAAAGTAAATGGTCTTCGCCAAAAGGAAGGTATGCACTGAAAATCAGCGTTGTGTCAAATATAATTCCGGCACAACAATTTACTGAGGCAAACCTTATTTGCTGAAAATGCGGCGTAAAAATTCTTCAAATAATGCCTTGTGTATAATAATGTGTAAAAAATGTAACTACGTCGTTATTTTTCAAATAAACTTTTTCTTTCTTTCAAATGCTTGGACACATTGATAACATGTAAACACGCAGGATGTGGAGTGAAATATTAATAATTATTATAGTGATGCCTAGTATTTGTCTTATTTTTTTTGTGCCGTGTTTATTATTTGAACTTTGATAATAATGTATAATGAAAAATAATTATAATAAGGAAATACCAATTTTCTGAAATAAATGAATTATTATTATTATATTTCTACTATAAAACAATTCCCACAATTTGGCGCCACGTATAAGTCAAATGTATATTTTTAAATTTTGATAAATAAATAATAATTAATTACCAATTAAAAAATCTAGTAGCTGTTTAATTTAAAAAGCTACATTATAGTTAAAAAACTACTATTACTTTAAAACTTATTATATTACTTGGAAACTCTGCTCTACGCCCATACAAACCAGAGCTCAACTTATACTGGTTTATCAGAGGGCCAGAACCCTTAATTCTTAGTTACCTATTGGTGCTCTAGTCTCTGTGACTGGGCCGCATTACAATCAGCCCCACGCATAGAGAGCTTGACGTTGTCGGGGGCTTGCACATCCTGGCAGTGGTAGAGATCTTATAGGCCACCGCCTGCCAGGGCCTGCGAATTGCTAGGCCAAATACTCGTTGCTCTGGCATAAGGCGAACGACGTAACACCGGCGAGTTTTAGTGTGTATCGCTAACCGCGGCGTGGTACTTCTTGCGTGCGGTGATAGTGCCACCCCAACATGACGAATTCTACACCCCAACGCGTTTTCTCCGCGGTGGATAGACCTCAACAACATTTAAAAAGAACACAACTCCAAACGCATTGTGCACTTTAGCAGACGCGAGCGGGTGAAAACTTTTAAAAAGGAATTCAATGCAAAATAGACGACAAACGGAGCGGCGGATGCAATCAACATCTCATTAGCGGACTCTTTAATTCTTGTGTCTCCCGGGCGCAGCGATTCTTTCGATAAACCGTTTATTACAATTCCCTTTCTCGCCCTCTTTCGGCCGTTGTCTCGCGAATATCAACGTTATCCGATCGGCGATTATGTTAAAAAATTGAACGAATTTAGATTGGATTCGATAGAAAGTAAATTGGGGACTCCGCGGCAAAAGTTTAATGAACTGACGCTCCACAAGTTTTTAAATTTTCAGAGTTTCTCATTGGAGTTTTTTCAACTCGATCGTTAAATTGAGTCTGTTGATACTCGTTTACATTATGCCCACTTCCGCGGCTGCCAGCGGAAAAACGGCGACGGAAGTGGGCAGCTCGTGACCACGGCCACTGAAGGGGGGCCAAAACGTCGGATAAACCAAAATCAAATAAATTACTGCGCTTAAAACCGTTTAAACGTAGTTTTATTATGTATACAAGTCGCGAAAATTTAAGAAAATATTATATAAGTAGTTTGTTGAAAAATCCACTCCTATTAAATCTTATACTAATATGTAAAGCTGAAGAGTTTGTTTGTTTGTATTTTATAAGTTTCCTCTTACAAAATGGCTACGTAGCTCTAATGATTAAATCTGTTTCACACTAATATAGTTTCAAAAACAAAATCACGTGATTCATGTAACTCCATTCATTTTCGAATATCGCATAAAAGCTGTAAAGTCCCTGTAATTGTCGGCATCATAATTGCAAACTCATTAAGAGGCTCAAAGGTAAAGCCACAAACTCTGAAGAAGTACTAATTACACATGCGCCAATGTTTGTTTGTTAATACTTAAAGCCAACTGACAGGCGTACCCGCACACTCGACTCATTTAATGAGTTCACCAGTTAATTGTCCAACATCTGGTTTCAACTGCCAATGTATGTACGCTGATTTTTGGTACGAAACCCTTTTTCCGATAAGCAATTTTTGTTCATGATATCTTCTTATCCTTCTATAAATTTATTGTGTTTATTATTATCTATATTGGTGGAGCATCATCTGCGATAATGTTACATTATAGACCATTTAACGGAGATGTGGCGATGGGTGTAATGCATTATTTGTGAGTGTCTATTATTGTTGTCATTAGTGGAGTCTCCTCTAGGATAGTGTTATAGAGCGTTTAACGGAGATGTGGCGATCCGTGTAATGCATTATTTGTGACGCAACATTTATTAAAATTATTTAGGACATTAAATATTGACATATAACGTAAACATATAAAATAATGTAATATTCGTTAATGGCGTTACTTTTAACGCATGAAATAAGGAGCATTCGGCCACAGTCTATATGACTAACATTATCGCAGGTACTAGGTCTATATGGCGATATGTCTCATTTATAATACTAAAAATTAACTATAGTCCGGCCGCTCTAAAAATGTTAGCGTTATGTTTAGTTTACCGTAAATTTACGTGGTGATATGAATTTTAACTATATATTAAATCGGTAATAAATACAGAAACTAAAAAATTTTTACCACAAATTTCTCGTCAGTACAATGTTATACGTCCATATGTTCACGAAGGAGGAACTAGGTATAAGTTATCATAAACTTTATTTTCTAATTAACCAGATATAAGACTTCATTACTGTCTTTCAATTTGAATGAGTTAACCAATATGATCCATATAAACACTAACTAGAATAGAAAGAAAGAAAGAAAAAGAATATTTATTTCTAAAAATACGACACTTAACAAAAATTTATAATAACAACAATAACAATGAAAATTTGTGGCGCAATTTGCGAACACACAGTACACACACGCGCACACACACCACACACACAACAACAACACACACACACACACACACAACAACACACACACACACACACACAACAACACACACACACACACACACACACACACTCACACACACACACGCACCAGTGTTATGGACAAAGCACTGATTTTCATTCATTCATTCAATGTCATTGAAAACGTCGTGTCCCTTCGGTTCTATGTCTTACAGCCAAATTGATTCCATTTGGTTAATCCGTCTAATATGAGCGTTATACTAACGAATCAAACGTCAAACATGTTTGATTTCTTACCAATGTCATTCCCAACTTTCAATGCTATTTTTTTTAATTTGTGGCTGCAATGCACGTAGCACTGATTTTGCCAATGACAGGGTATGAAGAGGCAGGTGAAAATAAAAAAATATAAAACTGAATCTAAAAATTTGGCCAGTAATTGATACTAGTTTTCTGAAAATCTAGAGATAAATAAATATAATATATAGGGATTATAATAGAATACAATATCTATACATGCCAATATAATTCGAAATATTTACAAATATTATAAAAACTATTCAACGCTCGTTATTCAATTCCGCAGGAATGTCAAGATATAAAAGGCACATCTAGTTTATAATAAAATTTATGAATCACTAATATTTGCCAGTGATTTCAACCATATTAAATAAAACAAAAAAAAAGAATATTGTAATATATAAGATGATTAACAGCGCTTATTTTATTCGTCACATTAATAGAAAATTAAAGTTATATTCATCATCAAATCTTAAACTCTAAGTGAACCGTGCTCTTTACACAGCCCGTGCGAAAACTAAAGATCTCGAGTCCCAGATGATAAATTGCACGATGACTTAAAGAATTCATAATATTCCCTAAGACGGCCATTTTTCAATGTACACCCGAAGTAGGTACAGGCTGATCTCAAATCTTTAAGGCCGGATGGAACTTGCATTCGTCGCACGTACAGCCCGCCTTGGTGTTCCGGGAACACGCTCTGCGGACATACGGGACCCTTTGAGCTACGCAAACTAATGCTGTATTTCTCATAAATACACTTTACATGACTTCTAGTGGGTTGGTTGAGAATTTGAAGTGTATCTGAGTGGAATATTGATCAAAATAGGGCCAATGTTGAAGTTGTAAATTCAATGGAATCAATTTTATTATCTGGGATCAAAATTTATTTTACAATCCTTGTAATTTAAAGTAAATTATATAAATTTACTTAGAAATCCATTCATACCCAAACCTGTAAAAAAGCAATAAATAAAAGTAAAAACCCTCAACCAAACTTAAAGTATCTTTTTTCTTTCTAGAAATAATATGCCCCACAGTGGGTAGCTTTCGAAGATTAATTTCATACTTTAAAATAATATTAATAACTTTAATTACAGCAGCTTTCGAATGGCATTATTTTGGTTAGCAGTAAAGTTGTATAATTAACCAACTTGGCAAATTATATAATTAATTACGTATAAATATAATATGATTATTATTTAAATACAACTCAAGTATAAGTAAAAGCCGTCACTGAAAATTTTTTAGAGTAAATCACAGATGTGAATACTGTTTAAAAAGGTAAAGGTAAGATAGTAAATAAAAGAATAACGAAAAGAAGATCAAAATTATCGGTTCCAAAAGATTATTCCGGGCATATAAGCAGCGTAAGGCACTCTTACCGGGCAGTTTAGAGTTAAGTTCAGTTCAAGTAGCGAAGCGACAAGTGCGATACGAAAGAGTTGGAAGATAAGTTTAATACAAGATAGTGTAGAGTTTAGTGGGCAGTTCAGTAAAGGAAGAGGTAAGTGTAATTTAAAAGGAGATTCAGAAGCGCGTAACGCGCGTTGTATTCGGAGGTGAGCACCGCAGTAGCAGGAAGTAGTCTACACAATATCGGCGACGGTATTGTGAGTGAGATATCGTCGTGACTGCGGAGAAGAATCACGTAAGTACGTACGTACACATACAGTTGTTATGCATAAAATATTAAACCCAACAGCGGTAAGGTGGGTATGATACGAATAAAACCAATAATACAATTAATACACCATTTATTATTCCTATATCAATATATTTTAATGAAAGACAAGGATCATAAAATCAGCTTATAGTAAGCCTATATTATAACCATTAATCTTACAACATACTCTTACAGAGTGTCCTTGCCACGTCTACGATCGGTATGGTTTTGCAGCAGGACAAGTGAGATTGAATGATTGTGTAAAAACTAGGGGTGTTAGCCGACACGTCGGGAACTCCTGCCAACGACGCTCTGGCTACGTAGGTTGTACCTCACAATCAATGTACCAGTGTACAATTGGATTAAGAAGTTTCAGCAAGGAGTTACTGTTCACCTGAGTTCACGTGTTAATTCATATGCTAGGTTAGGGTAATTGGACGATGGAGTACCCATCGTTGACGAAATTAAATCTACCACGCCTATGTCTATTGTTCAAATTGGTATTTAACAAACGTAGTAGTTGATAGAAATTCAAATGCCACATCGGTTACTTAGTATAAGATTCTACTCAAATTTCAAAGTACCGACCGTTAGTACACGCTATTATGATTAATCAAAATGATTGCAAACTTTTATTTAGAAATATTACATTGTTAAGAGAGTTTACCACCTAGGAGTTTAAAAAGATTGGACGGCGGACCGGGGCAACCTGCTTGGACCCTTATCTCGCCGAATCCGTGAAGACGCTCTATTTCCATTCTGGAATGGTTATTTTAACTGAATCATATTGTACGAATGACTAAGCGCCCTATCAAACAATTTGGCATTACTTACTTGTAATTTGGGCGAACGACGGCCGACTACACTTAACCTTATTTGAATATAACTGCTTCACACACACGCAGTATCTAGGATAAGTTGGAGATTTGAGAAAGGAAGATCAACGGCCAATTTTCTATTATATGCACGCGCCGCGTTAACTTCCTGTTTTTCGCCTACTGTTATAAGTGTTTTAACCTTAATCTCCAATCACCAAATTCTCTAGCTTATCAGCAAATATGTCAGTGATTTATAATCCATAATCGAAGGATGCCCACAGCACAGCAAGCAAGGTAAGCTGTGCATTTTTCATTTTGTAAACTTAGCCTTCTAAACCGTAATATATATATTATATAAGAACTTATTAGAATGTGAAGTGTATTTACAAAAACATACATTTCATAATACCAACGATCATAATCTTCAATAAAGAAACTAATATCTGAAAATCTATTTACCCAAACAGAGGCATAAAAACCAAAAAATCTGTAAGAAGGAAATTTAATAGTAAACTCTTAAGTTGTCCGTAGGTAATATCCCATTTCGTGAGTTTAATATTCAATAACCGCTTTTATACACAACTATTGAGGGTGAGATTGTGAGCCGGATAACCGGATATAATATTCGAATCACGTACGACGCTGTCTTAGCATCTGGATTGTTTTGTAACACGCTGTATAGTCTCCTGTCGTTGAGTTTGTTTTTAAAGTGGCAGCTGTCTAGACGGACTTTAAAGACTGAGTTGTTTCTCTATGGAAAGTTGAACTGCGTTTTAAATGATGCTTAGCATTTCAAAATACGCTTTATACTTAAAACTGCTACTTACCATACGGTTTTACTCAAGTGCATTTAGATATTTTATGTCACAGGAAGTCTTGTTGCACGAATATGTAGACTAAAAAAATCCCCTTATCATTTATGGCGGCCCATCCCCATCTTTGGTTCTTTTGCGAGTCGCTTCAGCACTGCTCAATTTAATATATGTATCCAACAGCTTCTGATAAAGCAGTCTATGACATACATAGTCAGACGGAAATGACAATTATATGAGAGTCACGTTTCTTGGTATACCCGCCAAGTTTGGTCAAAATACGAGATATAATATTAAACATATTGTTACAACGCAGGCGCCGACCAAGACAAATTTCACGATAATATTTGTAGAAGCACGGTTATTACCCGTCGGCATTTGATCTGATTGTATAAGTAAATTATTGATTGGCATACGTTGCTATAAAACACCCAATTGTTCTATCGTATTCATTTATAACCGCTTGCGGCCGAATCATTAGCCTGGTGTAGCGGATTAATTCGACTACGATACGGGCACATTTGTATTTGTGAGGTGTGAGGTAAATGACAGCCTGGTGAAGAGAGACGGTAGTTCAGCGACAATTATGATCAAGGCGTGACGTGTGTACTATCGGGAGACTAAAAGTGACGGACTTTGCGCCTTTTATTGAATTACGACCTTCTGCATTACTTTTAGATTTGTTGTGTTCCGTTATATTTGTACCTGTGTTACACGCGTTTGTATAGTTCTAATAATTAGTAATTTTGGGAGAAAAATTTAAGATTATTATTATATAATAATTCCAACGGCATTTTAATTCGAGTCCCTCGCAACTCGTAACAATATACATAAATTAATACTTGCCTTATATCAATGTATTAATTATTTATGCATACATATTTGTCGCGTCTGGTATCAAAACTCTAGGACCATGGGGCCCCGAAGCCTATTGATTTTATCGAGATCTATTATCGCGTTTGATAGAAGTCTCACGCGATAGGCCGGCCTGTGATTAGGGCAACGCTTTGGCGTTGCCATCCAGTGCACAAATGCGATCAACGGTTTTGGGCACGTTCTCAACCGACAGCGATTTGGAACTTACTTATTGTATATAATTTAAAAATTTATTTAAAATTTAACACTTATGTATCTTATTTACATTAATTTTCTTCGCACACCACCTGGGCTCTAATTCTGCTTCGTATGACAAACTGCCATTATAACACTAGTGGTTAACCATTCTGAAAATTATGTAAATATAATTTTCAGATTATGTAAAATATTATATAAAATTATGTAAAAATAGAATCAAGACCCTGGAGTGGAAATCGCGTCTCGGTAAACATAGCGTACTACGTCTTCCAGCCCGATAGACCGAAGATCTGTGTAAGATCGCCGGCAAGGGCTGGATGACGAAGGCAGGAGACTGCGGTGTATGATGCAAACTTGGGGGGCCCACGTCCAACAGCGGAAATTGATTGGCTCAGAAGAAGCATAAAAAGACCATCATTATACAATTGATTCTCTTTTTTAAATCCAAAACCAGGGTCATCTGTAAGAGATTAATCAAAATGATAAGGCCGCCCATTGTTTCTGCCGTTCCATAACATTCTTGTAAGTGATTGATTTAATGTGTACTTGTGTGTATGTGTGGTAAACAACAAAGTGTTTACTTTACATAATCTGTATATAATTTCTAGTATTAGTGCATCAGTATCTCACATCTGCCAATCCACCTTGGACAAGCATGGCGGGTGTTCTCTCTGCTCCTCTACAAAAATAGGAGACCTCAGCCCAACAGTGGGATGTTAATAGGCTGTTATTATATCCAAAGCCACGATGAGGAAAAGGCATAGAATCATTTATAAAATCTGACTTTCACATTACTGCATTAGTATCGACGGCATTATAATCTTATATACATTTGTTGCGGCGGCGCTGGATTAACCGATAAGTGAACTGTATCAAGTTTGCTGAAAAGAAGTGTGGACAATTTTTAAGGGGAATTTTAGAACGAGCACGCACTTACCTGATTAATGAGAATGAAATGGAGCTGTCCTCTGTTCCCGAGTCCACTTCACTTCACTTTAACGTACTTTTATATTTATCGTATTTAATTTTATTGTTGTATATTTATTTTATGTTCATTTACTTTATATTGATGGTGCGGAGCGATTACTTATATTTATGTAGAGCGGGCGTGGTATATTTTAAGTATTTTGTGTCATATATTATTAATATAATAGATATTTTATTTTATCTTTAAAGCGGAGCGATTTATTTAATTTAATGATACGTCATATAATTCACTATATACACTATTATAAAAATGAATAGTCGGTTTATTTGTTTCATATTTACGGCTTGGGAATAAACTATCATAAATATTGACACACATAATATGTTTTTGATAACATAAAGAACGTTTATCCGGACAAATCAAATCTTGTCCCGGGATATTATAGATCGAGAATTGACGCAAGTGCAAACACGTGGAAAGAGTTAGTAAATAAATTGAACAAACCTTTTCAAAAGGATTATAAGATAAGATTGTTAATAAATTTATTTTCGAGACAAACTGTTAGTATTTTTTTTTCGTCATAATCCTTTGACTCCTATAAACTTTTTTAAGGAGTTTTATAATAACAATGAAGGCGAGCTGAAGGGTCCTGTAGACATATCGAACTACAGCTGTTGTTATCAATAGCTTCGGAGCCCTACAACTTATTTAAACGAAGATTTCTCAAGTCTTAAAATAGTACTTACACATCAAGTTCGTTTAAATTAATTTTCTTTTGAAACTATTTTCTAAATTTTATCATCCTGAAGAATTTTTCACAATCTTCCACCTCATATTACCAGAATACAATTTCCTGCGGCCGAGCGACCTGTCGTAGGAGCCAACAAAACTAAAGTTTATTATGGCGACATACTTGAGACCAGAAGTGGCAGCCATCCAGTGGGGCTAATGTCCTTCCACCTGGCTACGGGTTGTTTTGTCGCTTCTTATGACAGGCCGCCTGGTCGCAAAAATTCGTATTTTTTCTCCGTTCCTGCACGGATATATATATAATTACATACCTACTGGTGCGGCAAACATCTTTGGGAAATGGAATCTAGGTTACCTGGACTCGACAGCTGCTGTAGGCTTCCTGGCCGGCGGCTGTGGTCTGATCACCTTTAGTTTTGCAATCGGCGTATGCGCGCGGGGGGTGGAAGAAAGATTGTGGCGTTACCGCCTACAGTGGTATCGTTTACATTTTTCAAACATCTTAAAAAAAACAGATTTTTTCAGGATTTTATCACATCACTATAGCGGTATCTCAGAGGAATGAATAAAATTCAGATTAATGAAATACTTAGACAAGAGAACAAGCAAAGCAATGGGCATAATCAACTATAGTCTTTCTAAACAAGAAAGGAGTTAAAACAACATAAATAATTACCAGCCCATTAGCTTAATGTCAACTTTGTAGAAGATATTCTAAAAAACAATTTAGGAAGTTTTCAAACATTCTAGACACAAATCACCCATAAAACAAGCGGTGCTCCGAGCAGACAACTCTATGATAATCATATCCATACACCAAAAATATAATAGAAAAGCATAATGAATTTTAAAAGATTCATTATTATATATCACTTGTAGATTACAACAAGGCGTTCGACTCCACAAAACATTACTATATTTGGGATGCTTTAATTAATCAAGGAATAGAAGGAAAATATATTAAAGATGGTTTACATCCTGGTTACATACATTAATTGTCAAAATACAAAAAGAAATAAAACTTGAAAACACTGGAACATTCAAAATATAAAAAAGGTGTTAGACAGGGAGATTCAACATAAGCTTTTCTCGATCGCTCTAGAGCAAATATTGAAAAAAATAGATGAGGATAAATAAATATGGAGTTATAAACATGGAGTTAATATAAACGGTGAAAAATTAAACCATCTGAAATTTGACGATGCCTAATTATTTAAAGCACAACACCAAACGAACAACAAAAATGAACTATAATGAATATGAAAACCCCTAAAAAGTAAAAAAAACTTGGACCTTACCAATGAAGAGTCAATTGAACAATTTATTTTCAAGTCCTGTAATACAATATAAGTAAAGTTTTCTTCATTGTACTAATAATAAAGGTAAAGTAAGTACATACATATATTATTTTGATGTATGTTTGTCATTGGGAAAAAATACAGATACTTAGCATCGTTACATTATAGTCCTTAATAGTAAGCTTTTATTCGCATTTAAATAAATGAGAGAGCATGCATTAATAAAAAAGTAAGGTTTTTTTAAGCTTCTATGAAAATGAATTTTCCACGAAGGAAATTGAAAGATAACAAATTCTAAATTAAAAATAAAAGAACGATGAAGTCTGTCCTTTTTGCTTATCTTTTAAAAATATAATCACGAATCCTTTAAGAAAAAGACTTGTTTCGGTTTTCTAGGAAAATATTCCTTACTAACATTTAAATTGTTTTTTCGTCATATCTTCAAACAAATAAAAAGAAAATTAAGTTTATAATACATACAAACATACATAACTTCACGCCAGGTCCCTTGCGGGGTAGGCACGCACAACAGAGCGCCACACAGGCCCATTCTTACTCACCTCACTTGCTTCTTTGACATTCATAGCTCTTGTCATGCACGCTCGTCTGTTCTTAAGGCTCCTAACATGTTAGGAGCCTAAGTTTATAATGAAACAAATAATTTAATTACTAAGTGAAGGACTGTTAAAAATATCAATCTATGAGGCAACCAAAACCAAAAAGTACCAGACTCCATTAGCAACGATAACTATCATTGCAGGGTCAGCCCGTCAAACTACAATCAAACTTAAATAATAAAAGCTATATCTATCTAAAAGTATCAAACAAACTACCCAAACACCAAAAAAAACCATAAGATTTTTTTACCCGAAGAATGCAATGCAGGCAAACGGTTCAATAATGGAAAGTGTTGCCGTCTCGATGTGGACGATGATAACATTTATTGAATTAATTAATTAAAATTAATTGATTTAAATTAAAAAGTTTTTATTCAGACATTTCAAATTTTTGAAGGCTAATACAAGTACCTACAAGTTAAATATTAACGGTCTTATGCATATTCGGTTAAAGTAATGTTACGTACGAGCGGGGGTACGCACTTATGGATTGAAAGAAAACACCAGTTTTTGACTAAAAGCTTTTATTGACTTACACAGCCGCACGGAGTACGTCTCGGCAGGGATGCCCCTATACGTACGACCAACGATGCACAGTTCCGACGATAAGTTGTCACACCCTCAATACCGTCGCCGATATTGCGTCGACCACCTCCGATATTATCACTTCTGGTTCCTCTCTCGAACTACGCTACACACCTCCTTCGCGTATCTGTCCACCAAACTGGTCACTAAATTCACCACTTAACTCGTCTCAGTCTTCTATTAACTTTCTCTTCCAACTCTTTAGTATCGCACTTGTCGCTTCACCGTCTTGGACTGAACTCAACTTTAACCTCAACTCTCAACTCTAAACTGCCCGGTAGGCGCGCCTTACGCTGTTTATATACCGGAAGAATTTTCTAGAACCCATTTATCTATCTTTGTCTTTCTTTCCCGAACCTTCTGTTCGGGAACTTTCGTTTATACATCTACCCCTTTCTAACATTTATCTATCTCTTTCTTTCTTTCGTTGTATATCTCTTTCTAAATCTATCTATCTCTTTCTTTCGTTTATCGTCTATCCTTTTCTAAATATATCCGTCCTTGTCTTTTCCTTCCAGAAATTTCTAGTTCTTTCTAAAAGTTCTAAAACTGATTTATGCTGCTGGGCAGTTCCACCCTCGGTCGCCACAGTAATTTTGTAGGCTTCTTTAAGAACCTTAAAGTAGCAAACTTACTCTAACTCAATATGAATAGGACCGCAAGTCTATTTCCTATTTGATGCCCTACACCGCTGTACACCGTGTTATCGCTGGAGAAGGAGCGATAAAACCTCCCCAATAAAACATAAATAAAAACTAACATACATTTTTGGTTTATTTATTTATAATTTAGTTTATGTTTAATCAGCTGTTTGATTTATTATTTCAACGATGTCAAGTATATTCCATTTGTCAACTATAAATAAAAATGATTTAAACTTCATGTTTGTCTATATCAGAATCCTTTTTTAAAGTAAATAAATATGTTCTAGAATTATTTTTCCGAAGAATGAATGAAATTGTTGCAAACAGAATACAGCAAGAGATAAGAAAATCAGTATCGTAATAATCAAAAGACAAAAAATGCACATTTCATTAAACACACAATGTTTGATAGACTAAAACGAAAAAATCGTATAACACTCCAAAATTGAGTTGTAAATCTCATCTGAACCGCTACCCAGTCGTTGACATCACTGCATATTTCAAAGCCAAACTTGAATTTCAAAAACAGAAGTAAAAGCTTTGTATCTAGCGTGACGGTATTGCGATTTCAGATTTACATATATACACACATGTGTATTAGGGTTGCGCAAAAAAAGACTTTTTTTAAGTCTTGAATGGAAAATATTAGTTTTTGATGTTTTAATAACTCCCTCCATAGGACAGCTCAAACAAAAAAAAATAAGAGGTCGCTCCTAATTCATTGTGAAAATCGGTAAAAACTGAATATTTTTCATTAAAAAATGTTTACTCGTTTCGATACAATTTTATAGACCAAAAATGAAACGTTTCACTTCAAAATTTGAACTTTAAATAATCGTTCATAATTTTTTTTAATTTTCTAGTGAATTATTTTAAATTTTTCGTGAGACCTCTAACTTTTTTTTGAGGTGTCCTTTGGAGTTAGTTCTTAAAACATCAAAGACTATAATTTTTTCACTGGAGGCTCATAAAAAAAGTCAGTTTTTAGCGCCACCCTACTGCATATATGTATTTTAGCGTGACATTCACTCGAGTTCACTGCCTTTTCCCTATAAGTGAAGAAGTTTTCACTTTAAAAAAAACACTATCACTAACAATTTTTGCAGCGTGATCTCGTGTTGAAAAGGCTGAAAATTGCCGTGAGGGAACTACATAACAAAGTGAGTATGAAAGTTAGGCCTGTTACAAGCGCCCATCCAGTCACCGAAGCCACTCTACGGGGGTCTGTGGACTTTTTAATTTCGTTCCGCAGCCACTCGCGGGAAACCTCGTTACAAGTTTAAATTGGCATTTCTCGGAGTAATAGTTAGACGCCCGTGGGTAACTTCCTCGCGGTGTCTCCTTCACTTGGTCGGGTAATTCTTATTTAAAATGTATGATGGTGTACGCGAAATTTCGCGATGAATTGGGATTGTTCACTTTTTTTTCAATTTAACTATTTGAAAAACCATTTCGAGGAATAGTGTCCCTAATCATTTCTGTCTAGTTAAAATTCCAAAAAACGTACGATCTTCTTGTATTTAGTAAGAAATGCGTTTGACCTTTATTTGACCTTACTAAATCCAATGAGGTGGCCGTCTGCCTGTTTGCCTGCTTCAGGTGTAAAAACATTCTAGCTGTACATTATTTGATTTAAGTTCTGTAACATGGATTTTCCCTAAAGACCACTTTAATTTTTTTACGATAACTATAGAAAATAATAATAGTTGAACACGAAAAATTATAAGCCTAGCGACAAAAAACACTAAAATGATCACGATACGTAATGAGAGTGTGAGACAGTGATAACAGTAGACATTTAAATAGTAGCACAGATTACTATGATTATATATAGATAAAACTTACTTTTATTATTTTTGTTTTCTAGGCAAAGAAACCAATGTAAACTTGTACCTTATGACGTCATCGGAGAAATAATTTTAAACTCGAATTATAAAAAAACTAACGCTTAAAATACAAAAATATTCAAATTAGTATCTTAAAATACCCTATTTTACGCAATAAAAATCTAAAATTAGAGGGTATTTTTTGTGAACAATCCCCATTGTGCCTAATATAATGAGTATCTGGCTATAATGCGTTCCCCTACTGGGATCTAACCTCCTTCAAGAGGGGATTGATGGTATATATCAAGCCTGTTAAAATTGGATTAACACCTATACAATCTTGTATCGTTGCAATGATTGCACATCTCGGAATATGTGCGATATTATAAGGAAAAAGAATTGCAAAATCTAAGACAATGCAATATTCGAAAATACGTGCTTGAAGCCATATAAATATTAGTGCCTTGTTCACTGACACCGAGACGTAAAAATAATCCTTTTATATGACATCAAAAAAACTCCATATCTTTTATGGAGTTTTTATTATGTCTCTATGTAGGTAGTCTCTCTATAATATTATAAAATTCTAAACATGCTGTGTCCTTACATTGAAGCTACTTATAAAACTGGATTAGATTATATGAACGACAGACAACCAGAATTGGATTTTTTATTTATTTTTTGTCTATTTGTTTTGGAGTCACGTAAAAACTATTCGACCGATTCGACAGCAAATTAAAATTTGGACTACTTTTTATTCCTGGAACCCCGAAGATTTTTTTGCGAATTATTTAAAATGACAAGACTGAAAAAAATTAATTGCAATGCAATTTTTTCATTCATTGACAGCAAATTTTATGTAATAAAATGTGTGATTTTTTATGTCGGGAGTCCCGCGGGAGTTTTCCCGGGAGTGGTTTGAAGTTGTTAGGTGCATAAAAATTAGCTTATTTCGAAACAGTTTTCACTAAAACAATATCTTACATTCTTTTTTTAATGTTGCGGTATATCGTATCCCGAGAATCCCGTTGAATTTCAACTTAAGTGTGGACGAGGCCGCGGAGTATTCTAGTTAAAAACCATATAATCCGAGTGCTGGGAACTGGTTTAAAAATATTTGGGAAAGAAACTTTGTGAGCGCAGCTCAGATTATGTAGCCAACGGGACGATATATTGCTTTCCGCTGATTCTGTCAAACGTGCAAACCTCTGGGCAGCATATTGCAAGACACAACTTTGTAATAGATACAAAAAATCATACTAAGCTTTTGAAGGAAACCAACAATGTAGCGATTTTTCTGAAAAACCAAATCCCTGTCTCAACAAGAGAAGGCCAAATATAATAATAAGTAAATGGCAAATGTAATACTTAAAATGGGATACAGATTAGAAGTATACATGAATGAAACCACGTTTAAACCATTAAGGTTCAATTTTATAAAGGATTATTCAAAAAAGTATATTATATTTTATTTAGACGGCTAACAACCTTAGTCTTACAAACTAAGTTGTAAGAGATAATTAAAGATGAGCTATTAATAAGGGGCTACGCGAAGGCGCTCGCCCCGAAAACCCCGGTAAAGTTGTGAGGTTTTCAGACCATAATATAACATAAAGTCAATTCCAATAAAAAAAACTATTTATAATCCTACACAGATGACAAAAAACTTATATAAAATAGCATCTAAAAGAAGAAAAAAAATTATATATACATTTCGAGAACGTGTAACTAATTAATTATTATTTAAATAAACTTTGTTTAATTTTCTATTCAAAGATGCTAGAGTATTCGTAAATATGTCAATGTCCATATAATCCGATTTGTAGAGTTTGGTACATTCGTTAACTATTCTGGCAAGAAATGAGTGGCGTCTGAAAGCTGTACATGCCAGGGCGACTGTAGTATTAGTATTTTCTAGAGCGTACAATGTAGTTTCAGAAATCAGAAATCATTTATTCATAATAAAGTTACACGTCAATTTCTACATCAATTCACAGGTCATAAATATAGTAAAACGATGTCATATTATGGGATATAAACTCCTACTAATTATAGAAGATGTGCTCGACTAAATTAGTATAGTCAATTTTGTTTCTCGATGAAACTAGTATAGTCAATTTTGTACTGAACAATTTTTATCAAGAAACGTATATCAGCAATACCTAAGCCATCGATATATGGGGGAACTACCAATGAAGCGGACGAAACGCTATTCTTCCACTTTTATCATACGCACCACTGAAAAGTGGAACTCTTTACCATCGTTTGTTTTTCTTGAAGAATACAATCTAGGTGTCTTTAAGTCTCGCTTGAATAGGTGTTAGCGTGCTCCACCTCAGACTACATTTCCGCTTGACATCAGGTGCAATGTCAGTCAAACGTGAACCTATTCATTATTAAAAAAAATATTTCTTCGTACTTTAAGGGACAGGAGATGGAATAAGTACATAGTTGTCTGAAGAGTACTGAAAGTATATGTGGTGAAAGATGTGTACCAAGATCATAGCAATTACATTTTCATATACTTATCCAAACCCTAAAAATAACAGGCTTGATAATACGTACATATAAACAGTATGTAAATTTAACACATATAAAGGAAGAAAGAACCTAAATAGAATATTTTTAAAAGTAAGTGAAGCCACATAGTTAATTTCAAGTAACTTCCCTTCAACAGGTTCATAAATGAACACGCTATTAGGTAACTAGTGCGGTAATAAAAGCTTCCCAACGACGCCAGTGTTGAGAAGTCTCTTTTACATGAAAACATTCAGTTAAATGATTTTATAATGCTAGTGCCTGATTTTATTTTTTAATAAAGCTTTATATTTCAATTTTAAGGTTGTGCAGTTAAATGGCAAAAACATTATACCAATTTCATACGTCACCTGTGTGCCTTTTTCTACTGTAGTCGTTTTATAAGAAGACTACCAAAATCAAAAACTTAAATGAAAAATCATCATGAAACAGCGACCAGTTGGTCGCCCTAGTTACCGCTGGATAGACGTAATGGAGGCTGACCTGCGTGAGAGCGAAGCCTGTATCATGTGACAAAAAAAATTTCAAACTGAAAGATGGATAAAAGTGAAATGGTAGGCCAAAACAGAAACGCATATTATGTAAAGGATAGCATAATGATTTTAGGTTAACGTCGAAAGTATACTTAGGGACTTACTATTAGGGGAGTACGATAGGATAAGATATAATGGTCCGACTCCAAATTCCTGGGATAAGGGAATGAAAAGAAGAAAACCATGTTAACAAAACAAAACCTCTATTATCTATCATTATAAAAAATGTTGCATAATGTAAAGAATGTGTAACATTATGCATTAAAACCATTTTTCCTCGTTTCTGTAACCCCTTTCTATGAGAGTTGGGGTCGCGGTGTCCCTGTAAGGCTATAACGCGCCTCGTTTATTGTGCCGACACACCCTACATACTGAGACACGCGTGTTATTTTTAAAATGACGTTATTTATAGCACCAACTGCATGCTTATGGGCCGTCGTTATATTCACATAAATGGGAATGTACTGTGCCAGGAACTCCCATAGCCGCGGTGGTTGCGTTATTCCCTCTGATATTATAAACGCGAACTGCACTAGAAACTCCTACAAAGTTTTGATGTCCGTGAGAAAGCAGACAAACTGGCAAGAGAGTTGCCTACGCTAGTACGCCATGTTTTAATTAAACCGGCTAGTTAATTGAGAAAGAGCAAGTGTCTTGACATCAACCTAGTAGAAAGGGTTTAATCTAATAAGAGAGGTAGTCCCAAGAATTGAACGATTGATGAGGTGATAGTATGTACTAGAATGAGACCCAAAGATATGCCACTAAATTGACATAAGCATTAAAATTTGCTCATAAGACTTCTATCCTATGAGCTTATTAAAATAAGCTTATATACCACATTGCTGCCGGAGGGAAGCGTGTCCAGAAAACGGGCTGCATTACTATCGTTACGAGTTGCGAGACTCGAATTAAAATGCCGTTGGAATTATTTTAGAGTTTAATAGAAATATACAAACACGTTTAACACAGGTACAAATATAACTGAACACAACAAATCCAAACGTAATGCAGAAAGGTCGTAATACAATAAAACGCACAAAGTCCGTCACTATGAGATCTGCGATTATACACACGTCTGGCCTTCATCGTGGTTCTCGCTTGCCTTTACCTCCCTCTATGGAGCCATTGTTTTATATTGCACAAATTCAATATGTCCGCCCGGCAACATGGACTGAATTTCCTACAATCAGCTTGTACTTTTAAATCCGTAACACCTGGCTAATGATTACAATACAGTAATAGGCCATATGCCAATAAATAAATAAACAAAAGAAGACGATCATAAAAGAATTACAATAGTTTCAGTGTTCAAATCCCGACGGGTAATAAATGTGCTTTTACAGATATGCAGATGTGATTTTTTTTGTCGATGCCTAGGTTGTTCCACTATACTGGATAGAAATGCTAAATCGTTTTGTAAAATATAAACTAGCTCTGGTCATAGATTACATGTAAGTTTTTTCTGCATATTTTTTGTATAAATTCTTCGCAGATTATCTCACCGACCTATTGCATCAAACGAACAAAATATGTATCCTCTCTAAGGATCCATATTTGCACCGTTTCAAGACTCCAGCTGCTGAAGCCTGTAACGCAGTCATTGTAATATGTGACGGGCGAGACAATTAAACATTACGAAACAACTGAATCCTGGATTTATGTTTGACAAGTATTTTTAAGACTGTTTCAAATAGCTATTTAAAAGTGTGTGTATATATAACTTTAATATCCAAATACATGTGAGCATAATTACATGATTGTTGAACCTTCCACTCGCTATCCGTAGCCCGCTTCAGCGCTTACACCAAGTTCCCGCCTACCAATTATCGACAAACAAATTAAAGCCCAGACGAATTTCAAAGTAAAGTAAGTCACTCGAAGCAGGGCAACTGTTGCTGGCAGCAATAAATTGCTGCTAATTTCTTTGCAGCAAACTCGATACCGAGTCCATTCCGGGCCAAACCAATATTGTGATTACAGAAGGAAGTGCTCAATTTCACAAACAAGTTTCGAAAACGAAATATGAGTTGTTTAATTTAGTGAATGTTTAGGTTTTTTCGAAACTGAAACGAAAACCTGCGTGTAATGGATTTTGACTTTTCTTGTCTCGTGGTTTTGCAGAGGTTTCTTGAATAATAAGGACCTGTATGTTTATTTTAGAGCTTTATATGGGTACGTGTTTACTAGTGAATTATAACTAACTAACTCTATTGGCTCAGCGACCCAAAATGTTTCTTGGCCTCCGAAACGAGAACACGCCACCTGTTCCTGTCCTGTGCGATTTATTGCCAGTTAAGGGCTTGAAGCTCACACAGGTCAGCATCCACTCTGTCCCTACACCGGTACTTGGGGCGACCGATCGGTCGTCGTCCATCCGATCGTCCCAAATAGGCCCTCTTCACACTTCGATCCTCTCCCATCCGTTCCACGTGACCGATCCAGCGGAGGCTGTGAGATTTTATTTCTTCTAGTATGTTAGGCTTGGCCACGAGGTTTACAATTTCGACGTTGGTTCGGACCCTCCAGCTGCCATCGTCTCTCCTCGGTGGATCCAAAATCTTACGGAGAGTGAATAATAGCGGTGGTAACAAATTGTCATTTATCCGGATAAAAAGTGTTGCCACGGAATGTAAGCTAGCTGTGTCGAGTTTTGTTGAATTCGGTTTAGTAGTTTTGACGTGATGACTCTATCATACACATAGAAAGATATAAACCTGTCATTAACTACTAAAACTCCCACGATTTTTTTTTAAATTATTGCATGAGTTCAGTAGACAGGAACACGGCCTAGGCAGATGGAAAGCGGTTACCATCGCCTATGGATATTTGTAGCACCAAAATGCTACCAATGCGCTGTCGCTATCTAAAGGGAGATTGGAACGTGGCTACTAATGCCGGAACACAGCTGAAGGTTGTAATAGCGGCATACGCTAGACCAGGGGTGGTAGATATCCAAGCGCGAAAATACCCTACCACCTGGCTATGGGGTGCTTTAGTCGCCTCTTACGACAGCCTGTCCGGCTAGAAGAAATTGGATCTCCTTTCCTGCACGGATATATAATAAATATATGACCTAACAAGTATGGCACAAGTATTTTCTATCTATGCAGTATTCGAAACAGCCTATACACTAAGTATTAACCCTGTTATTTAAGAAGGTAATCAAAGGAACGGTAATTACATACAATTGGTTCAGGTGTTGCTGTCTCTCTAAATATGCCGGTTAAGCTATGGGCCAAATTTAATGGGTCCACAATTTATGGGGTTAGGTAGTTAATACATATAATGACTAACATAAGTAGAGCCCCTTGTAACGAACTAAATTGTATGTAACCATTAATAATTTGCTGTATTAGTTAGAAATGAAACTAATTTCACAAAATCTTCTATATTCCATTGACTAGCTTTAGATATTTGTGGTGTATTTTATTAAATGATTTTTAAGGGTAGCAGAAGAAGAGAACAGCGGACTAATTCGGTGTGAAACCCTTAAATTTGCTTAATATTATACCCACTTAGTCTATTTATTTGTTAGGCTTGGTGTGCTAGACCTTTTTATCCACTTACATTTTTTTTCCCTTCCCTAAGCTATTTCGTACAAAAATCTTACAAATACAATGTAAATGTCCAAAATTAAGATAGAAAACGATTAACGTTTACTGTTATTACAAACATGGCTAAATTTAAAATATATATCATTTAAGATTTTGTTAAATTTAAGGTTATACATAATTATAAGATTGAAACATTAGTAATAATAACTAAAACCAAATAAATACTGAAATAAGTATATACTTATATAACTACTAAATAAGTTACAAAAATATTCTGCGCCCACCCGCAAAAAACATGTGATCTTTATAAAATAACAAGAACATAATATGTAATATATATATACAGCGTGTTTCAGATCTTACGACAATAAATCAGACCACGTTTGCTTCATGACGTACTCTGCCCAAATACAAAAACGAATGAAGGTAACTTCTTTGGTTTAGCCACAGGACCTCATTTTTCATTTCAGAATATTACAACAACATGTATCAGTTATTGTGTCTAAAGCGGTAGATTAGTGACCAATTTATCATGTTACCAGCTCGTCTCTTCATCATTAAACGCGGAAGTTGTTCATTCTTACGCTCTCGCTCGCGAACCAATATTTACAAGATGTTCTGTTTTTATTCCCTTTTTATCGTAATTAATTTGTTCGGAAATTGCTTTTTTTAAATTTTGACTTTACGGTTGATTTAATAGTACCAAAAAGTTTGTATGGAGTACGACCGCTAAAATTATGATTTATTGTCATTTGTAATGAAACAAGCTGTATATTTATATATATATACAATGAGTTATTTCATTTAATTTGATAACAATTTTAGGGATAAAAAAATCTGTCCTTTTTGAATTTTCATGTATATTTCATTTACATTTTTCTTTGCAGGAGTTCAGCAGACAGGTAGAAAGCCCACTTGATGGAAAGTGGTTTCCATCGCCTATGGACATTTGCAACACCAAAGGTGCTTTAAATGCCCTGCTGCTCTCTTAAGGGAGACTGGAACCTGATCGTTAATGCCGGAACACAACTCAAGGTTGTTATGGCGACATACTTTAGACCAGGGGTGGTAGCCATCCAGTCGGGCAAATGCCCTACTACCTGGCAGTATCTTGCAGTGTTCTCAAGATACTATAATCCAAGTTCCACATGAGCTGGCACAAAAGCTAGTAATAAATAAAGATGCCTAGAACATTACATCATATCTCACGTGTTCATATTTTTTTAATATTCTAGCTCAAAGAATTTTTCTCGTAAACGACACCTAAGCTCACTGAGACGAGACTGTAAACACCTCTTTATGATTTTCAAAGTAGATCTTTATCGTTTGGTTTAGATCGCAAAGGCTATCCACACTTCACACCTAGAAAGGTGAAATAACCAACCATGAATTCCTAGTAAAAGACGTCTATACTCCGCCAAAAGAGTGGGGCGAAATAAAACAAAAATGCACGAAAACGCGGTCAACGTTCTCCAGAAATTTTGGAAGAAAATAAAGCGCATCTTATATTTGAAAGTACATATTTGATAAGAATTTTCAATAATTTTATCAGTATACTAATAAGCGAATGTAAATACGAGTATGAGCTTATTTGTATAGCACCTATTGCGTTTAATATATTTTATTTTAATATTATATCTTCCTTAATATACACGTTCAGTAGTATGTTCACTAGTATAGATCACTCGCGTTAAAAAGTATATTATATATGTCATGAAGCGGGTGTACTATAATTCTTAGAAATTTTGAATTTAACGTTTAATTCATAGTAGGTAATGACTAATAAGTCGTGATGTGTTACATAAAATGTAGGTATTTTAAAGAAATTGTGGTAGAAGTAGCCAACGAATCTATAATCCTGTTTTTGTAAATCATCTTCGATTTTACTTAGTAAAAGATCAAAGGTATATTGTGTCATATATAGTAAAAAAAATTGTCGCGGTAGTTACACAGTTTTTAGTATAAAATTACGAATTCGCCTTCACTGGATCTCAACATGTTAATATCATGTACCCAACATGTTCGATACCATTAGTTAAGTGGATGAAATTTGAGGATAGTGCTTTCAGTAAGAAGCAATTTTTAGATAATTTTGAGAGAGACATTTTGGCACAGCAAAATATACGACTACAACCACACTTTAGATCACCAGACACGAGTTTTGTAGCCAGGCAGTATGACCAATAGGGTGATCCAAAAAGATTTTTTTTTCCAAACAGGCTCAAAAGTTTCTTTTGGGTGTAAAATAATTTCTGAGAAAAGATGAGCCCTTAATATTAATATTAAGATTGTCCTCATTGCATTTTTTTAATTCCCATAAGAATAACACAGGAAAATATTTTTTTGCTTCCTTTGATTTTTGTACCGTTCATACTACTGGTTGAATGATAAATAGCTGTTCCAATCTTTATAGAGAATTGAACACTCTACAAAAAGGTCTGATAACATTTTTATTTGTCGTTTTTGATTTTCGCTACAGTCGACTCACGCCTTCAACAGGAACGCACGACATACGTGCTCGTGTACAAACGCTAGTTTTGGCGCTCGCTGCTTGCTTCAAATAATCTTCTGAACTGTATTATATTGACAAAAAAAATGATCCTTATTTGACACTGAAACAACAGTTCGTGTAATTTAAAATTCGATCAATTTTGAACAATTGAACTTTGATATGAATAACTTTTAAACGCGTGATAATAAAAAATGTTATCAGACTTTTTGTAGAGCGTTCAATTCTCTATAAGATGGAACAGCGATTTATCAGTCAACTAGTCGTTTGAACGTACAAAATCAGAAGAAGCAAAAAATTTCCTGTTATTCTTATGGAATTAAAAAATACGATGAGGACTATCTTAATATAATACTAAGGCTCATCTTACACAGAATTTTTTACACCCAAAGAAACATTTGAGCCTATTTGGAAAAAAATATTATTTTTTTTGATATCTAATACATATGTATCGAAGCATCTCGACAACTAAACTTGCCTGTTAGCTAAACTCTAAGCGTACCACCTGAGCCTTGTCCTTAATAAGAGCTCAAAATTAATCCACCGCGCCGCGACGTGTGCAAAACTTTAAAATAATTAATTTAGAAGAAATGAGATTGTGATTCTGGTGCCTGGCGCATATAAGCTATCGAAGGGCACTGCAAATTGTGCAATGTGCGTACCCTTTATTTAACAAATGCAAAAGTTTCAATACAGAACTGATATTATCCCAGACCAACACGCAGGAAAAGCTCAAGTAACTTGATAATACTAAAAAACTGTTAAGTTCTAATTCGCTAAGTGAAAGCTGAGTTACCATTAAGTTAAGGAGAGCTAATAAAAGCCAATGCTTGTACCGCACTGTGCAGAACACACTAAGTCACTTAAGTTTATTATTGCTTACCCTTAACGTTATGGTTCCTTCACTTATATATCTATCGGAAAGTATATTTTTCTTAGATTATGTTTTTATTCATTTATTGGGCAATGAAATTTTTGACTCTCAAAATTGATTTATTCAATTGGATTAGGTATGATTAATTTTAAAATTCGATTGTATAATTTTCCACCGAATAGACCGGTGCTTCTCAATTAGCGCAAAAGGTTCTGTATATGTGTAGTCCGCGCCTAATAGTTCCACAGATATGACAAACGTCCACTATTTTCGTTAGTTAGCTACGGAACCATAAAACCAGCAAGCGTTTAATCAAAATTACCCAAAATAATAATAAATATAACAAATACCCGCAGAGGGCTTTGTGGCGAAGCCTTAGATAAGTAGCGACACCTCGGACCTCGGAGCTAAGAGTCAAGCTTCAGAGGTGGAACTGATAAATGGCATCGCGTCAGAAGTTACTTCGGTGAACCTGCAGCCCACCTCTGTACACCCCTTAGCCACTCACACATCAGCAGTCGGAGCCATTTTTATGGCCCGTAGTCTGCAATGACATACATGTTCAATAATATATTAAGGTTGAAATAATTTTGAAATGTTAATGAACACCTCTGTTACAGATCCACCTGGTGAAAATGGAAATACGATATCTGTTTGTTACACCGTATTTATTTCTCGATTAATAATAGTAAGTAACTGAGTGCGCGATATGGTCTACAGTGTGGCACACTGAGGTTGCGGCACGTGAAATCCCGCGACCACTAAGTAAACACCACATCAAGGAAATTTTCAGTATGCATCGAAAAAGTTAATAATTTTTTGATTTTTTTCACTTTAAACTTTCATGTCACTTAAGATTAAGGACCTGAGGACTAGAGAGCATTACAAATATTTTTTTGTGAGTTTTCCTGCACAATCTGTACCCTGAAACTCCATACAATTACCCACGCAACGGAACTAATTCCACATAGCATATAAATTTAGACTGCATTTTTTTTCTCATAATCTATAATACTCTAGAGAAGTGAGCGCATGACGAAATTATGTCCACTTTGGATTTAAATTCCCTAGATTGCGAAATTTCATGCGTGATGACCCAGACTATTGGAAAAATTTCATGTACCATGGAAGGCTAACACGTAGAGGCTTTTTTAATTTTAAATGTCAAAGTGACTACACCAATTATCCACAAAAAAAGTTGCATCGTCCACATACTCCAATGTCCAAACTATCATTTTCTGGTGCATTTTTTTCGCTGAACACTAGTTTGCAGTCAGAATTGCAGGTAAATTAACAAATAATAGAGAAAAAGTCAAAATCGAGCGCCCCGCCGAATATTTGCTCATTGACCCCCAACTAAACAAAAAAGTACGCCAAATAACTATAGTCTGACACTCAGGACACACAACTTTTTTTGCAGACGTTTGTTATTTTTGATAATTTTATGAACGCCTTAAAAATGGGCTTATAAAAACTAATTTAACAGTTAGTACAACATTTGTATTACTAATAAGTGAGGTATAGATAGTGAGTAAGTATCTGGTTACGCGAATTGGTAATTGTTACCCATATTCATTTCATTTCGATGTAAAACCACAATGATGGAAATATAGCTGCACAGAACACGGGGAAATATGGGCAGTTATATAAAGGAAGGATGGCACAGTACCTTTGCGTAGTGAAGCTATGGTTTGTCCGTGATTCTTGAAGTTAGCACGACGCGCACAATTTCACGAAAACTAGTAAAGTCTATGTATATAAAGTATATGGACGAAAATAGTTTATAATGTTCAAAAGCGATGCGTATGCGTTGCAGTTCGTAAGCGAGAAGATCAATCCTATACGATGACCACTATAGCGATGCAGTTGACGTCTCATGCTGTCTCCTTTCTTCTGCTTGCTAGGGTATGTACCGGAGAGGAAAAAAGATAGGATGTGGTTTTACATGATTTGAAGTATTACGATTCGTTCCATTACTTTAAGAATTTTCAATATAAATATTAAATGAAATACGCGCGACCAGTATCTAAGGGCCAATTTTCTTTATACCTTATACTAATACATAAAGCTGAATAGTTTCTTTGTTGGCTTGAATGCGCTAATCACAGGAACTACTGGTCTGACTTGAAAAATTATTTCAGTGTAGCCCATTTAACGAAATAGGCTATATATCATCACGCTAAGACCAATCAATAGAAGCGGAGCACCAGTGAAAAATGTTTCCAAAACGTGGGTTTTTTTTCTTTTTGAGAACTTTTGTTGCGTAAACGGTTACAGTTTCGCAAAAATCATATTGACAGAACGTGTGAATTAGCGTTAGCCCAAAGTAACTATGCGGACGAAGTTACGGGCAGAAGCTAGTTTTTGATAATTTTATTAATCCTATTAAAAATGGACTTAAACTAATTTAACAGTTAGTACAACATTTATGTCACTAATAAGTGAGGTATAAATAGTGAGTAAGTACCTAAGGGTCAATTCTTAGTAAATGATTATATTTTCATCATTTAAACACGACTAAAATTTCGCTTAAATAATAACACTACAATCAAAGGCGAACCCAAGAGGAAACGAGTTTAATTTCAAAGCCTGCGATTCATGATTAAAATTTGCTCGTAATCCATCTTAAGCCGTTAAATTTACGCCTAAACTTTATTATATTTATTTATCTTCTATAATATTGTAAGGTTAGATGAACAGATCTGTGTCTACAATTTTTTTTTTTACTGCAGTAGTTCAGCAGACAGGCAGACGGCCCACTTGATGGAAAGCGTTTACCATCGCCTATGGATATTTGCACCACAAAGGTGCTACAAATGCGCTGCTGCTCTCTTGAGGGAGTCGGAACCTGGCCACTAATGCCGGCCGGAACACTACTCAAGGTTATTATGGCAGCATATTCTGACTAGGGGTGGTAGCCATCCAGACGGGCAGATACCCTACCACCTGGTATTCTACATTCTACATTTTTACTTGTTTTATAAAAAATCTACTTTTTATCATGCATTTTTCAATGTGCAAGTTATTCTAATCTTAATGTTAAGATATTCGGTACCTCAATATCTTGCTTTTTCCAAGGTTAAAAAAAAAATCAATATTTTGTAGATATTTTAATAAAAAGAGACAAATACACTCCTCACATTATTACTAAAAATGACCGCCTACCAGTATATCTATAATACATTAATTCACACAAAAAGTACTGGGACTATATAAATGGGATTCGGCAGCTAGGTGAATTTATATGTCCTCACATAAGGGAGCAATGAAATCTTAAAAACAAATTATATCGGGCTAGATACCTTATGTACGTTTGTATAATCACTGAGAATCAATAGTAACTTGAAAGTTTTTGGTAAATTATTTTATAAATATGATAGCAATCACATTTTATAGTTTAATATAGCAGAAGTAAGAATAAAACACCAATGATCATTTTAGAGACCCAGGAAAATCCATACCAAGCCAAAAGAATCTTGATAAGCCTATTTCTCCTATTTTAAGTCGATGTTCAATCGCTTGAATAAGATAGCTGATAATGTCAGACTTGTTAAAAGCTTTTTGACCAACTTCAAAAGGGAGTTTTTTTGTTTGTTCCTTACTCTATTTCTCCGTCTTTTGTAGACTGATTTTCAAACATTTTGTTTTTATCGAAATAATCTCGAATTGGTCCCATTGTCATCATGACAGGTTCTAATGAGTGCATTCGAGGGAAATGGAGAGAAACTCACGAAATTTGTTATAGACTTCTTTACTATACAGTATCTTCGTCAATTGTGGAGCGATTTTCAATTTTTATTTTTATTCATAAGCTATTTCTTTGTTCGAAGGAGTGTACTCCAGAGATGGTCCTCCATAAAAAAATTTAAAGATACATATTTTTTCAACAAAAACAAAACCGACTTCAACGTGAAAACTAAAAATTAATATTTGAGCGAATTCTTTTGACAAAATCTACAACTTCGATAATAACTGGCTCAAAAACATCTGACTGCTTGTATCTGGACTGGATGGCTACCACCCCTGGTCTAGAGTATGCCGTCATAGCAACCTTAAGTTGTGTTCCGGCTTTAATGACCAGGTCCCAGTT
Organism: Dendrolimus punctatus; assembly: GCA_012273795.1. Lineage (NCBI taxonomy): Eukaryota > Metazoa > Arthropoda > Insecta > Lepidoptera > Lasiocampidae > Dendrolimus > Dendrolimus punctatus. The sequence continues at coordinate 19,319,739 of CM022529.1, read as the reverse complement.
TCCCTCAAGAGAGCAGCAGCGCATTTGTAGCATCTTTGGTGCTCCAAATGTCCATAGGCGATGGTAACCGTTTTCCATCAAGTGGGCCGTCTGCTTGTCTGCTGGACTCTAGCAATAAAAAATAAAAAATATCTAAGGATCGGATAGAGCACCCGCAAGCATGCTCGCTTTCAGCATGCTTAGCGGGATTGACTTTCATATTGATAAAACCCGACATGAGAGTTTCCTCACAATGTTGACCTTCTGACAGTGAAGTGACATCTGGAATAACACACGCGATTCAACGCCTCTAAGCAACCACACAATAATTCCAGTAAAATATTATTTTATGAATTCCTGTAAAATAATATTTTCTTAAGTTTTCGCGACTTGTATACATAATAAAACTACGTTTTGACGGTTTTAAGCGCGGTAATTTATTTGATTTATTCGACGTTTCGGCCGCTTATCAGTGGCCGTGGTCACGGAAGACAAAGATGACATTTGTCTAACGTGTATTGTCAAAGTTTTATTTAGCCTACCACCAACTTGTTCATTTTAATTATTTAGTTTTTTTGTTTATGGATATTATTCACTCTATGGGAGCCTAATCTACTTTACCACCGCTTTACAACATGTTGTGGCTTGAATAGAAGAAGCGGCGCAAGAAATCAAAGAGGAGAAAAAAAACACGGGTAAAAGAACACATTGCTTACATAAAACACAAGGTCTATGAAGTCTGTGATCAGTGAACACGCTGGATAAACCCAATCATTACATTAGATTCGATAACCCACAAATCCTCGCGAAAGAGAATCGTTTCATACTAAGAATGATGCGTGAGGCTATTGAAATTAAAAAACACCCAAATTTCAATAGAGAAGATGTTTGGCAGGTACTACCTGTTTCGGATCCGATCATCAGAACTATTAAGACCCAAACCCAGAAAAACCAACTGTCAGACCTCAAAACACTGTGAGCTCTCTCTGCGTGCAACGAAACACAAACCAACTCGACTGATAATTTGTTTTATTTTTCCTTCCACCCATTTTAATATTATATAACTTTTTATATATATATATCTATCTCCAAAATAATATAATCTCACTCTTGAGCCACGTCTATAAGAAGGAATCGTCTTGCCAGAAGACTTGACGAAAACTAAAAGGCTAAATAAAACATTGACAATACACGTTAGACAAATGTCATCTTTGTCGTCCGTGACCACGGCCACTAAAAAGCGGCCAAAACGTCGGGTAAACGAAAATCAAATAAATTACCGTGTTTAAAACCCTTTAAAAAGTAGTTTTATCCTGTAAATTATGCAATATAAATGCTTATTTAATAATAATATTCTTTAGCCTACCTCTATCTGAGTGCAAAAGACTAAGATATTTACGTTATATCCTATGTAACAAATAGCAATATCTGGTAATAGGTCCTAGTATTACGTAGTAAGACGACAGTCTAATAACCCAGACTAATCTGGTGCGGGATTTAGCGCACTGAGACATAGGAATAAACGGAAAGCCAAGCTTACTCGTTCTCCCGTAACAAATATGTAATTTGTTTCCTTAGGTCACATAGAAAAATATCTAAACCTCATCCTTTATTGTTTGTGTATACTCATATTACAAAGAAGAATGATTTGTATTTCTATATGTTTGTAACAAACGAACTCAAAAACTACTGGACAGATTTAAAAATTCTTTCACCATTCGAATGCTACATTATCTTTGATTAATATAGGCTATACAAAAATATAGGAATCTCTACTAAACCTTCAATTATGTATGTATCAATCTAAACAAAATACTTAGCGCTGGAATCGGAACCGGTAGCTGGCGCTATAAAAAATAAACTAAAATAAATATATTTTTATAATTAAATATATAGTATTAGTATCTATATTAATAATTCAGTCATAATTTTCATTCACTTTTAGAGATTATCCCTGAAATATTTATATATATATATAGTTAAAATATATTAAAATATATTATTATGTAATGAAAATATATATTTTTTATTGCATGAGTACAGATGAAAGGTAGACGGCCTACTGGTGGAAAGCGGCTACCATCGCTTATGGAAATTCACAACACCAAAGGTGCTACAGATGCGCTACTGATCTCTAAAGGGAGACTGGAACATGGCCACTAATGCCGAAACAAAACTCACGGTTGTTATGACGGCATGCTCTAGACCAGGGGTGGTAGCCTCCCAGACGATCACATACCCTACCACCTGGCTGTGGGTTGTTTTGTCGCCTCTTACGACAGGCCGTCCGGCCGTAGGAAATTGTTTCCTTTCTCCGTTCCTGCACTGATAAAATACATAAATTATTAATTATGATCTGTTATTTGCTTATTTAAATGATTAAACTCCTCCTAAAACATTCCCAAAATGTCCTTTGAACAAATAGCTATAGTTAGATACATTCTCTTTATGTGTTAAATATTTGCAGAAATTTGCGAAAATGTTTCGGATTATTTTCTTTACAATAGCTGCCAACAAACACGTCTTATCATTGTATGTTTCTTCGTACCTAGCTCTAATACGTTTGTATTATGTGCGATATATGGCAAACTTCAGGAATATTTCTCCGAAAAACTTCACACGTATAAATTCTGCGAAAATCGTCCTTTTCTTAAATGCCCTTACAAAATATTATTCAATGCCTTCAAAATATTATTCAATGTGCGCAACTGCTTTTATAAATGTGGGTCGCCAAACTTCAGAAAAACACAATGCACGATTACAAAAGTTTATTTCACCTTCCATTTCTCAACACAAGTCCAACAATTGACTTTACACTTCAGTTTCACCTTTTCTGGAACATAGATCACGATCCAATAATTGTTTCCAACAAACACTAGCTGTTTTATATTTTTGCACTAAAAGCCACTGATATCCGTAAAATGGACGGTATATCAAGTGAAAGAAGTTCGCTATCTTTAAACAGCGATGGCCTTACTTATAATCGTTTCTTAAATTTTAAGAAACTACTCAGCAACTGATTAACGAAAATCTTACCCATAAACTCCTCTTAACGATAAGAGGTGGTGGTAAAGTAACACATAAAGAACTGTCGCAAATAACCAATGTCGAGAGATAGTTTAAGTGACTGCTAAGAGGCAAGATGGCAAGTTTTATTTGAAACAGCCATTGATTAAGGGCTTAAGAGCCTCTTATTTAAGAGATGGCTAATCCTTTCTTTGCGAGATTATTATAAGTAAGGCCCCGAATGTTTGGGGAAACAAGGTTTTACAACTGTTAAAATTATACATCGTATACAATTACTTAGATAGTTACTACAAGTATAATTTCATTACATCTATAAATACATAACATCTGTCAAAATAAAAACAGACAATCCTTAGAGATGTACCTGTACCTTCAGGATATACATTAGGGTGGTTAAAAAAATGATTTTTTCCTATCTTCTCATATACTTTTTTGCATTAAAGACCACCTCGATGTATTAACTCTGCAAGACGCACAATGATTTTTCATTTTCATAAAGGTTCTATATTTTTTCACATTTCCGATGGGTAGTTTCTTATAGGAAATTTAATATCGTAAAAAAAGATCGGATATGTTTTCCCGTAATCATTGATATATAAAAAATACAATTATATATACAAGAGTTTTATATATCAATGCCCGTAATCCTAAAAGAGAGAAAGTTACCAAGCTTTAAACTCTAGTGGCCTTACTTATAATCGTTTGTTAAATTTTAAGAAACTGCTCAGTAACTGATTAACGAAAATCTTACCCATAAACCCCTCTTAAGGATAAGAGGTGGTGGTAAAGTAACTCATAACTAACTGTCAAAAATACTCAATATCGAGAGGTTATTTAAGTGACTGCCAAGAGGCTAGATGGTAAGTTATTTGAAATAGCCATTGATTAGGGGCTTAAGAGTCTCTTATTTAAGATATGGCTAATACTTTCTTAACGAGATTAACATAAGTAAGGCCCTAACAGTCAAGTCGAGTTGCACGTTGTGCAAGTTACTTTATATCCTTAACAGTACCGACATTTTGAGAAAATAGGACTATATAATAATTACTTAAATACTAAAAATAGATTAACCTATACATATAAATATGAACTACAAACTATACTATGAACAAATATTTTTTAGTATTTAAGTAATTATTATTATTTTATAATTATTAAACTAAACCGATTTGATATAGTATAATATAATTATATATTACGGACCCTAATATATATATATATATATATATATATATATATATATATATATATATATATATATATATATATATATATATATATATATATATATATATATATATATATATATATATATATTAGGGTGATACAAAAAAAAATTATTTTCCAAACAGGCTCAAAAGTTTCTTTTGAGTGTAAAAAATTTATTTGAAAAGATGAGCCCATAATATTAATATTAAGATAGTTCTCATCGCATTTTTTTAATTCCCATAAGAATAACACAGGAAAAATTTTTTTGCTTCTTCTGATTTTAGTACCGTTCAAACGACTGGTTGACTGATAAAGCGCTGATCCAATCTTTATAGAGAATTGAACGCTCTACAAAAAAGGTCTGATAACATTTTTTGATTATATGATTATTATGAGAAATATCTCTATTTGAACAAAATACACATTTTATGAAATTTTACTTCGAAAGGCGATTGTGGAGGGGGGGTCGTAATACACTATATATAGGCTTAATCGTTAATTATATCTAGGGTACGTCGTCTTAGTTTGTATTCCCCTCTATAGGGATCGAGCCTAGCTCCCGCCGCAATTGAGCTTAGTGATACTTAATCAACGTACAATAAGGACCATCCACCACCCAAGCACCACACTAAATCAAACCCCACATTGACCATGAATCTAACAAAGAATTTAACGTATCTGGCTATATACCCTACGTTGACGATAAAGGGGACTTTATAGCCATTAATGTGAGTGCCATTGCAGCCATATCCGAGACGTGCAGGCAATGAATGCGTTTTGTGGTCACTTGGCGTCGTCATATAGACTTAGTTGGAGATCTAGTGAGGGATGAGAGGTAGTTTTATTGGCAGGATCAATCGACTTTATTCTTTCCAAGCATTTTTAAAGTGACAACTTCTTATGGGAGGGTAAACCGCTTCACTACGTAGCGCGTTTCGGCACCAGTCTGTCCGGCTTCCCTTTCTCTCACGCACACGGCAGCGGTAGGCACGCTCCTCTTGTTTCAGTCTAACCCACAGCGCTAGCTGTATTTCGGTAATTAGATTAAATAATGATACTAATACACATACACAAAGTTCTTATGTACTTACTCTTACTTTACTTTACTTACTTTGTTCTGATAATTTATGATTTATGTATGGTAAATATTTTCGCATCTGAGGCAAAGTTGCAAATTTAATCAATATCACGCATCAGCATACATGATTAGTATATATAGTTCGCGCCACGTAAAAAGAACGCTGGCTCTGAACCTGCGCAGTGAGCGTTTTATTGATCAAATTGGTGGTATGAAGGGGCCGAGACGGGGTGATACTATATATATAAGATACGACTGTACACCTGCGCAGACACATCCCGTCCACTACCGTTCAGCGTTCTTTTTATGTGGCGGGACCTATACCTTGAATGTAATCGTTAGTAATATGGATCAAAATAAAGTAAAGCATTCCAAATTAACAGGGAATACTTGACCAACAAAGCCTAGTTAACAATATTGTGATGAACAAAAGCGCTTATGCAGTATTAAATTATTGTTACGAGTGCGGTACGCGAATTACTACACGATTCAACAACATGCGCAAAGTCAATCAATATATAGCTTATCGAATTTATACGTCTTGCTCGTATCGTAATCGTCGCTTGACTGACTTACGCCTCCGTTCGGGCATTGTTTTATATTAAACTAGACAATACAACAATCAACTGCGCAGACTGCATTTTCCAAGAAAACGTAATCTGCATACGTGCGGACATAAACGAGTAAAGTAACAATAGGATGTTTTTCTTAATTACAAATTTTAAACACATAGTATAAAAAAGAAGTCCAAATGCGGGAAAGGTAATAAACTGCAGGTTTGCATTCACTTTGTGGGCGTTTAACACTATATTATGTGATTTCATAAATACTTGTTCATATTATCTTCATCTGATTTTGTATCGTGGTTTTAAATATAAGACTAGAGATTTCTTAAAATCATTACTTCAGGCTTCTGTTTCATTCAAAATTATTATGGAACTGTTAATAAGTAATTACCAAAACATTAACGACAACTGTAATTATGATAAATTGCAAACAACGCAACCCTTAATCGCAAACGCTTTTCGTCGAATTTGAAGACGCGTTTAATGAAAGGCGTATACCCTAAGGGTGCTTGCTCCAATGAAACAGAAGTTTCAATTATGCAAAAACGATCCCGAACACTTAAGAAAATATTCGCAAAAAGTGTTTTTTAAAACTGTACAGCCATTATGCAAAACTTGATTGTAATATCACATAACTACCTCCTGCCCTCTACTTTATCTACATTATTTGGATCACTAGAATCAATGTCGTTTGATTTAAACTTTGAGACTGCATCTTTTTTGTAACATATATTGATTCTTACATAACTAATAAAACTACATTTTAACGGTTTTAAGTGCGGTAATTTATTTAATTTTGGTTTATCCGACGTTTCGGCCGCTTTTCAGTGGCCGTGGTCACGTTAAAACGTAGTTTTATTATGTATACAAGTCGCGAAAACTAGACTAAAGATCATGGGCCATGAAAATGGCCCAGACTTTTGGAGGGCTTGCATGGGGCCATAGGAAGGCCAACACGTAGAGGTCCCTTGACAATTTTAATCTAAATGTGGCGTGATACCGACCGGCGATTGTCCCTATCTGCAAAATGCAACCCGGTCAGTGTAGGACTATTGTAAGAAGTCAGAATAAAAGGTACCGGCCTATTGATATGAACAGCTAGTGAAACTAGGGATCTGTGTTATGGGGACTACGGCGTGTGCCCATCGCAATGTTCGGGAAACATGAAATAATTGGCAGACGGTGACTCGCCACTCCCTGCATGGGCCTCAAAAAATGCCATACAAGGTTGACGAGGAGCAACATGAGTATGACTGGCTAAGGGGTGTCGAGACGTTAGGCCTTTTAATACTTCCACCTCTTCAGCTTAAGTCTTATATCTAGCAATTTGTATTGGCTCTGTCTGCTGCATCGTTGGCCAGTCTGCGGCATCCGATGGCCACCAGAGGCTTTAGGTGCTTATCTGTACCGACATAGGCTGTATCGCAAAAAAACAATATTAAATTTAATGTAGATTTAGAGATATGACAATACCTATTTAGGTTTTTCTTTATTTAGAAACAAATGCGTAATTCAGCGTTCTTAAAAAAACAGCCCTGGAGGTAGAAAGTTCACTAAAAATAAACGGAGAGTTAGCCGAGGAAAACAGTATAAGATAATTTTCCTCTTCGTAATGTTATTCGATTTTTTCTTGTAGTTAAAAATAAAACTCCGAGCGCCTTAAACAAACAAGTACAAAAGAGGTAAATATAATTAAAAGGCTTGAGAGCTGTACAACATGAAACTTTTACGGACCACATGAACATAATGAAAATGCTTATTTCCATGTTTAATGTACTAAGTAACTTATTTGCTCTCAACATTATACAGACCCACGCATTTAAAAGCCGTTCGCTGTCACGAGTATCATTTTCTCTTTAGCTTTGGTGAGTGTGTTATTATTACCTTATGCATACAAGATAGTCTATCAAATTTAATGTTACTATAAGATAATTAAACATTTAAATTTGGGGGGAACAAATGTCTAGCCATGCCGCCTCCGCCAGGACCTGGTCGAAGGTGAAGGCCCAAGAAACTATCTTGACGTTGTGAAGGATGACATACGTGCCAATGGTCTCAAAACGGGGGATTCTGAAGATCGCGCGAAGTGGAGTAGAAAAAGTAGGAAAGCGGACCCTGGGCGTCGGAGTGAACGCTCCGAACGCAATCGGGATTTAACGCTCGGATGGTGATGATAAATTAAACATTTAAATATAATCTAACTAGCTTCTGCCCCCGCATTCGTCCGCGTGGAGAAGTTTAAAAAAAGTAAGTTAAAAACCCCCGCATTTTTTAACATTATTCATTGACTCTCCACTCCCAATGGTCTTAGTGTGATAGATAATATATAGCTTATAGTCTTCCTCGATAAATGGTCTATCTAACACTGAAAGAATTTTTCAAATCAAACCGGTAGTACCTGAGATTAGCTTGTTCAAGCAAGCAAACAAACAATTTCTTCAGCTTTATATATAAGTAAAAGATTAGTATATGATAAGATTAATTACAACTAAAGTAGATTATGTAGCAGATAACTGCCAGCAGATAGTGTGTCCAAAAGTCTGGCTGCCACACTGTATGGCATTACTTATTTGTTGGGCGAAATTCATATTATAAGGCCCGCTTGCACAACGATCATCTTTAAATAAAATTAGTTAATTTTATTTAACTCTCTAAACGCGTTTAACAGTAAATGCATTTACGTTATCTTGCACGAGACACTCTCCCATGTCATTTAGTAAAATGTATTTATGCCATTGATAAAACAGCGAAATGTGTTTAATTTCACGTGGCGATACGTTTTATCGAACAAACACACGAAATTTAGCTCAAAAGTTAGTATTTCCTGCGTAAAAAGGATTTTAGTTGGCCAATCTCAAATTGACATTTGAAATTTTGTTCGTTTGGTAAGTTTATTTCGGAGTTTTTAGCGGCAACCTGAAGAATGATCTTTTGCTGTGCGGTTTTATTTTCGATTTTATGGGTATTTAGCATTGAGATAAATAAAGCAAACATAATACGAGTGACAATCTGTAATTGACTTTTTAATAACTTACAATTTCATAAAGAATAATAAGCATTAATTTATGAAAAGAGTTGTTGAAATATTGTTTAATGCAGATTTTCCTTCCCATCTCATGTTCAGGGTCCTTTTTATAATCAAAGAATTTGAGACAAAGATCATAAGTTTTCGCTGCTTCCATTATATAGGCGTTCTTGTTCTAGAATCTTATCCGTCATGTTTGTCTTCATCGGAGTTAAAAAGACAGTCAATTCTTAGAAATTGTTGTAAATTTATATCATACTAGCAAACCCGGCGAACTCCGTTTCGCCACCAGATCGCTTCGTTTTCTGTAACATTTCGTTTGGTGATTAAAAGATGAAGAAAATTTTTTTTTTGTTTTATATTTGAAAAGGAAATTTTTTATTTCATTTCACAACAGTAATGAATTCATTTCGATTACAAAAATGAAGTGTTATTTAGTTGAACTTCTAAATTTATCCCGCAAACACTAAGCGATTGGCCTTGCGACTTGTTAATTGTCATTGCGAACGCAAGGCGAACTGGAAATTGCAATCGTTTGAAGTCAAACGGAAGATCAGTCGGAATCATTGGTATTCGAGGAATACATACATTTTCACCTGCGTACTTTCCACTATTAGTGGTTGCCTCAATCAAATTCGGCATAAGTCTTTTTACCGAAAGTCGAGTACCATTGCAAAGTCGCGGTGGATTCAAATTACGCAATATCATAATAACTGTACCAACTTTGAGTTGCAAGTTATGTGGTGGAAATCCTGGTAACTCCAGAGAGTTCAAAAACTCCGTTGGATAATTTACTACATCATCGGGATTTGTTATGGAATCAACGGATTTGTATGTCACCAAATCGCCAGCAATTTTTGATTGAATGGTGAAATTCAGTGCGTGTACATCATTATTCTTTGCGGCAAGAATTGCTCGTTGACTTAACCAAGCATAATTCTGATAATTCTCACTAATGTTTGGGAAAACATTTTCAATAAGAGCTAATTGAGAGTCTATAAATCGGCAAAAGTCGTTGGTAAGAGTAATTAATCCAGATGTCGCATCAACTTGGACTTTTCCATTTCCAACAGCTAATAATTGTTTGGAAAATTGTGCAGCACTTTGATCATTTTGAAGTTGAACTCTCATATTAGTGGTTAGCGATAATGTTTTTACGTTATTCCATAAAGGTGATGCTTCAGGCAAGCATTCAATTCATCTGCAGGCGTTCCACGGGGAATTACTGGCAACGTCTGCCTGAAATCGCCTGCCAACAATATCATCAAGCCGCCAAAGATGTTGTTATTTCGCCGAAGATCCTTCAGTGTGAAGTTAAGTGCTTCAAGTGATTTCTTATATGCCATTGTGCACTCATCCCAAACAATGAGCTTGCATTGCATCAAAATTTTTCCCATTGCACTGGTTCGGGAAATATTGCATGTTGGAGTATCAATTGTGTTTAAATTGAGTGGCAACTTAAGCGCAGAATGTGCAGTACGACCGCCGTCTAGAAGAGTCGCCGAAATTCCAGATAATGCTAACGCCAAAGCTATGTCACATCTTGATCGAATAGTGGCCAAAATCAATGAAATGACAAATGTTTTCCCTGTTCCTCCAGGTGCGTCCAGGAAGAATAGACCACCAGTATTATTGTCCACCGCTTGCATTAATGTTTCGTATACTTGTTTTTCACGTATGTCGTCTTTGTATTTGTTCCATAACTGAATTGGTTGTGAAGGAAAACATGTGGTGATGATAATTGCGAACAGCGTTAGTATTTGGTACGCATTTGATGAAACAACTGAATCCGCAAGTGTTAAATCCCAATGAGAATCGTTCTCCAGCAAATCCAATAGTTGACATGCTTCTCGATATGTTTGGCATTGGTGGCCATTCACAGTTTTCAAATGCGCAAATGATTTTGGTCCACGTACATTTACCAACAGCAGTCGCAAATAAAAACATTCATCATTTCTAGGATGTATCAGAGATGGCGCTGTATGTGAAAAAACATTTTCCCGCTTTTCTGTTGAAATTTTTCCTGAATTTTCTTTGCTATAAACCTCACGGAGCCCGAGACCTTTCCAACGAATGCAAAACCGTGGAAATCGGTTCGTGCGTTCTGGAGTTATAGCGTCAGGAAGGAAAACCCGACTTATTTTTATATAGTAGATTTTGCTTTAGCATCTGCACCATCAAATGCTGCAGGCTCATCGGGCTTTTGAAGTTTTCCTTGCAAAATTTCTTCAGTGCCGGATTTTGTCCTGCACGCTGTCTCAATACGATACCGCCAAGACTTATAATTTTTATCATCTAGGTGCATTTTTTTTACCTTGAATCCTCTGCGATCGCCTTACCCATTGTGAATGTCAGGTCGAGTACAATACTAGAATATTGTATTTACTCTTTCCTACTTAAAATATCTTTACTGGATCCAATTCCTTAACTTTATTACTCTGCTACCACGTTAGTTTGTACGAATAATGGGTATTTAGAATTGAGATAAATAATCAAAGAAAATAATATACGAGTGACAATCTGTAATTGACTTTTTATAAGTGACAATTTCATAATAATGACAATGTTTAAACGCGTTTAAGGCGTTAAATAGCCATTTTTGGATGATTAACTTTGACAGTTCTGTAAACGTATTTACCGGTAAATTTAGCGTTGTGCAAGACGCTTAGCGTATTTAAGGGTGGTAAATGCGTTTAGTGTTTCTTAAATGAAATTAAGGTACGTCATGCAAGCCGCCCTAAGGCTGGCTCATGCCAGCCTTATAATATGAAATATTATGAGAATTTTCTCTGACAATATTATTTGCAGTTTTACTTCTACTGTATGCGAACTGCATACAAATAATTTGATATTTTAATTATTTGTCATTTCAACAAAATTCTACGACCTCAGTAAACAAACAAAATCGAACAACAAACATAATTAACTCTGTCCTTTACGTATCAAATCCGCGGATTACCGAACATAAAACGATTTCTAAAATCGTTAAATCCAAAAGCTGTTCTTGTGCGGGTTAAAAAAAAGTTTAAAAGCGAAACGTTACTGGAATGGGTGTTTCCCTATATGTAAACAGAACACGTAACGCAAACCGAAGGGACCTTTACAAAAATTATGATCTCCAGTTACGGGGCGTGCGTGCTTGTGAATTTTATTCCAATGTGCGTATGCATGCTGCCGTTAAAGGTATCGATTGGTACAATTAACGAGTTGTTCTACTGCATTACTTTTTACTGTTCTTTAGGTAAAAAACACCTGAACCCTCGCGTGCTCTGTGTATATTTACCAAACTCTAAGTTACAATATGCATGTTCAACCCTGCCGATGCATCATATTCCGAAGACACTTCAAATGGAAAATATGTTAAGAGTTGATTGATGAGATTGCAGCCAATGATGCCCACGGGAGATTTAGATTACCCAAATACCGTTTTAAAGAATTATGATGATTTCTTAAATTGGGTCGTGTTCACAAAATCATTCAAATTATCCATTACTAACATTTTGATTATGAGATAGAATTTTTTTTTAAATGTAGTTAACAGGGCTGAAACGTACTTAAAAAATTAGATTAAAAAAGTCCTTGGAGTAGTTTCTGAGATATGGGATTTTGAATATCGGCTTCTCTAACATAAACATAACCCGTTCTGGATAAGCTCCCCTTTGGCAGCAATCTGTTACATAGTCTTTAATCACTTATGTTATTTATAACTTACTTTTTTTAGCATTTAATTGTATTTATTTAAGTTAGTTGAGTTTCCACTAATATTTAGATTGGTGTATAATTGACTTCCTAGCATGGTTTTTAAAAGTCCAAATAAGGCTTTTTCCAATTATAAGTTTGCGTTTGACCCTGATCTCACCCGATGTGAAGAAGACCTAGAAGGGACCTATTCACACGGGACTTGAAGACACCGAGGTTGTAAGTAACGCAAAGGACAAACCCCAATGAGTACCACTTTTTCACTCTCAATTATACAAACAAGATAACTTAACAAATACCGTTTTCCTACTTTATCAGCAACACATTCCATTCCCTCGTTTCGTTCGACCGGCACAATTTGTTTGAGTTTTTAAAATATTCACATGTTACGTAGGGTATGCTTAATACGTTGCTCATTTACATAATGCAATATTTCGTAACACCCACCCGGCTGCTACATTTCTGACTTTTAAAAGGTGTGGAAATGTTTCACTCTATCGCGGGACAAGAGAAATAGTAGACTGTCACACGAGAGGTGACCTACTTAGACGTGAGACAGTAGCGATAGCGCTAATAGTTCGAGTGCCTAAATAGGCTTTTCACCCGAGGTAAACGTTGCTTATCATTTCGATTATGAGGAAAGTAAATAAAAACAGATTAGTTAAACAAACAACTACTTATCTAATACAATCAGGCGTTAAATCCTTCAAAACCTGACGACCTTATTCAATACGTGACATATAACTAAATATGAAACGTCAAGTAAATTTCTTTTTCTATGGTATTCTCTCAGGGAGTATTTTTTCGTCACTGATGATAGTAGACATTTTAGCACCTTATATAAATTACATAATAATTAAGAGAAAAGTATTTTATAAGTATAAAATGATGTTACAAAATCGTTGATATTATTTTATTACAAAAAATGTCGTGATTACATACTGGTTGTAAAAAAAATTTGGACATGAGTCGTATCTATGTATTATCTATGGTTCGCATATGTTTTAAATTATTTGACAGCGGGGAAAATCGTTTCCTAGTTCCTATGAACGAGCAAGTCAAGCGTACTTTCAGATGACTTGGGAACCTCCTTTTTGAAGATGGTTAAAATAAATTATATAGGTATATCTTAACAAGTTTATCTTACTGCATATACCCGATTGTATAATGATAGATGATAAGTATCATATCCAATCCAATGAAAGATGATTAGTACCATAAAATATACACTGTACTGTATGTATGTTGGATTATTTTCACTCTTTTAAAAATATTTCAACTCATAATATTCAATTATCTTTGTGATTTAAGCATTTATTCCTGATTCAGTGGAAACATCTCGACTTTGGTTTCTGAGATTGTAAATTCCGCAAACGAAACATCAGTCATTTACTACGATCTGGCTTTCTGGAATCGGCCTCAGATTCGTCTGTTGTATATTATTAATTATATAAATATATATAGTCCTCCATGACTATTCGTCAACCACGAACTTTGTTAGCTCCGTCTGTGTGAGCACATGTGTTCCCAGAGAGAGAGAGAGAGAGCGTTACGACTTCCCAGAGAGGTCCGCCTCGTTCGGTAGCTCCAGCAATAATGACAGTGTTTTTTTTTAGAGCTGACCAAGCTGAATAGCCGCTGATACCTGTTTCAGTGGTAACGAACTTTGGGGGCTTCCCGACTACGTGGGAGCGGAGGCGTTCAGCCCGGAAGCAGCGCGCTCGAGGAGACACCTCCTGTGAGGTTCGACCTCGGCTCGACCGCTGCGGGGGATTGACTCTATATTGGGAACAAGCCGTAAAAGGCTGAATGAGCTAAGCCAACAGGCTGAAGTGATTATTTGGGGACTCGTCATCGACTCCGCCGGCGGAGCCGATCCTAGTCTATCATTACTACCGCTTCACAACGTGTTATAGCTGGAGGAGAAGAAGCGGCGGAAGAAACTCTCCAGCAACATGCCTAAGCTAATCTTGTATGGCTACTTGTCTCCGTAATGAGTGAGTTTGATTGGTGGGCCTTACATTTGTGTAAGAGGATCCGAGCCGGGGGCTCTCCGGCTCCTATTTTGTCTGCGTCTGTTATGCCAGGCTGATTTTCTGACCCTCGGGGGGTTCATGATCGCGAAGAGACGGGTAATTTTGTTGGGCTCGTCAATGAGTACATAGCGAGGGCGACTCGTGGGAGCATTCGGTGTGGGTTTGTAGTTGACCGTTTCCGTCATCAGAGGGTTCGGGTGATGCGGGGCACGGTCAAAGAATCTGCGCGATAGAGTGGTTACTAATAATGACAGTGTCGATAGTGCGGCCGTATTTATAGGGCTCGGAGCACGTGTCCGCGCACTTGCACTTGATCACAAAAAAAATCGGGTTAAGTATTGAAATTACAAAAAAAAACGTCGTTTTATGTTAATTTCACATTACAATAAATTTCATAATAATTAAATAAATTATTAATAAATTACTATGTAAATAAATATACAACTCATCATATACACGTTATTGCTACATTTTTGTTTAGTTCAAATATCATAAATCCACATATGTGTTACGCTACAGCCACTTAGCTTGAGTGGGCTAAGTCTTAGCCGGCCGAATTCGCTGGAACGCAGAGGCTTCGGGTTCGATTCCTGGCATGGTAGATTTTGTAAACGAACTTTCCAGTTTACTGTGGTTTGGGTGTCTGGGATCGGCCCCAAAGTGGTCCCTTATATTTTACCCATAATACAAGCGTACTTAGCTAAGCTTGGGGATACAATGTGTGTATTTGTCTGCCAATCTATTATTTAAAGACAGTAAAAAAAATCTTAGATTTATGTATGTACTACTGTATACCTCTAATGATATTTAAAAAGATAAACATCACTTAAACCAATGTAGTCGATTCACTGGCGTTCAACAAAGAAAAATCGGGCACAAATTTCACCCTAGCTTTATAAGGCTAATCAAGTAATTTATGTCGTGTATGTGCCCTTTTATGTGAAAAAGCTTCAGGAATAAAGTAAATAAAGGATCATAAATGAAATCGTTTCGTAAGGGAAATGAGCCATATACGTACATACCATCACACCAAAGAGACAAGGGATCTCCACTTGCTAAGATTTTGAGGCACACCTTTCACCAGGTTTGTTTGAGAACTTTTACTTGACTGCCCTCTTTCTATAGTACTAGAATACCCTTATTTTATCTGACCAATGTTTTTCTATAGTACCTAGAATACGCTTATTTTACCTGACTGTCCTCTTTCTATAAGTACTAGAATATACTTGTTTTACCTAATTGTCTTCTATATCTAGTACTAGAATATACTTATTTTATGTAAGACGGGCGATCACGTGGCCGTCCTCTTTCTACAGTACTAAGATACACGTATTTTATCTGACCATTCTTTTTCTATAGTACCTAAAATACGCTTATTTTACCTGACTGTCCTCTTTCTATAAGTACTAGAATATACTTATTTTACCTAATTGTCTTCTATATCTAGTATTAGAATATACTTATTTTATGTAAGACGGATGATCACGTGGCCGTCCTCTTTCTACAGTACTAAGATACACGTATTTTATCTGACCATTCTTTTTCTATAGTACCTAAAATACGCTTATTTTACCTGACTGTCCTCTTTCTATAAGTACTAGAATATACTTATTTTACCTAATTGTCTTCTATATCTAGTATTAGAATATACTTATTTTATGTAAGACGGATGATCACGTGGCCGTCCTCTTTCTACAGTACTAAGATACACGTATTTTATCTGACCATTCTTTTTCTATAGTACCTAAAATACGCTTATTTTACCTGACTGTCCTCTTTCTATAAGTACTAGAATATACTTATTTTACCTAATTGTCTTCTATATCTAGTATTAGAATATACTTATTTTATGTAAGACGGACGATCACGTGGCCGTCCTCTTTCTACAGTACTAAGATACACGTATTTTATCTGACCATTCTTTTTCTATAGTACCTAAAATACGCTTATTTTACCTGACTGTCCTCTTTCTATAAGTACTAGAATATACTTATTTTACCTAATTGTCTTCTATATCTAGTACTAGAATAAACTTATTTTATGTAAGACGGACGATCACGTGGCCGTCCTCTTTCTACAGTACTAAGATACACGTATTTTATCTGACCATTCTTTTTCTATAGTACCTAAAATACGCTTATTTTACCTGACTGTCCTCTTTCTATAAGTACTAGAATATACTATTACTAATTTTCTATATCTAGTACTAGAATATACTTATTTATGTAAGACGGACGATCACGTGGCCGTCCTCTTTCTACAGTACTAAGATACACGTATTTTATCTGACCATTCTTTTTCTATAGTACCTAAAATACGCTTATTTTACCTGACTGTCCTCTTTCTATAAGTACTAGAATATACTTATTTTACCTAATTGTCTTCTATATCTAGTACTAGAATATACTTATTTTATGTAAGACGGACGATCACGTGGCTGTCCTCTTTCTACAGTACTAAGATACACGTATTTTATCTGACCATTCTTTTTCTATAGTACCTAAAATACGCTTATTTTACCTGACTGACCTCTTTCTATAAGTACTAGAATATACTTATTTTATCTGACGATTCTTTTTCTATGGTATCTAGAATATTTTACATGACCCTCCTCTTTCTATAGTACTAAAATACATTTATTTTACCTAAACATCCTCTTACTATAAGATTTATAATACACTTATTTTAACAGCGGTGAATAAAATTTTAATATTGCAGATTAAATTTCCGAGTCACGTTATTCCGTATTAATAATATTGTCTGTGTAACGGGGGCATTTTTAGAAACTTTTGGCCGCAAAATTGGAAATTTTTAACAAACTTTCGTCTTAGGGATAAGCGGGATTTGGCGATCACAGTTTGCGAGTGAGATGAGTTTTTTGTGTATACTACTGTGCGATATTTTTTTAGCCGCTACTTTCGTTGCACGATTTTCTCATTAAAATCTAAGTTTTATCATTGAAATAATAATTCAAAAAAGTGTGTGTGCATTTTATGATGAGATTGCAGATGTTAAAGCCAAAGCCTTACAGCAAAAAAAAATATAAACCGCAGTGACAGTGACGTGTCACATTAATGCAGTATTGGCGTCCCCGCACCGCTCCCTTCTCTTCCCGCGCCCGCGCTGATATTGCACTGCGCTGCCCGCTCCCGCAAAATTTATTTTTTTCATAAAAAGTCCAATCCAGGGTGTTGTATCAAGTTGTGTGTGGTGTCAAACCAAGAAGATTCGAAGAACACGGGCCGGCCCAAGAAGCTTAAAAACATCAAAATTCAAGTGAGTCATAACAAAGTTTCCCAACCATTTACCTACAGTCCATTGTTTTCAACCAGCAGAAGTGAAAATTCTCTTAGACTATGAGAATGAAATAAATATTGAAGCGTAGGAAGTCTTCAATGAAGCACCTTTTGCTCTTAAATTGCGTATATTTTGATTTTATGCGATTTCACATTAATTTTTGTTGCGCGTACAATAAATCGTCGTCGTTCGTAGTGAATTTTCGAATATTGGCGGTTGGCCGTAGACAAAGAGCGTTTTCATAGTAAAATTTAATATTGCGCATACACACCGGCGCGTGCGTATTGCTTTCATGTCCGATTGCATTAGTGTGTCTGTCACCCTTCGTAAATCGTGCCGCAACAAATATAGACTATCAAGAATATTTGGATTATTATCGTAATTATAAGGTTTGTTATTTTTATAACATTATTAACCAAGCTCCATAATTATTTTATATTGTAATGCAAGATATTACATTGCGTATATTAGGTACATATCAAAGATATATTATGACACATATTATTCAGATTCCATATTTTCACTTTGAACAAATGACACGAAAGGCTTATGATAGCTAAAATAGGAAACAAATGCTCTAGTTTCAATTCGATCTATAAACTTCAAAAGTATTAAATAAAGAAAAGCTACGAAATATTTCTGTATGAGCATAGAGTTCAAACTATTATTGAATTTACGGCGTCACGCTTTTCGTTCGCATCGAAAGAATTCACTTTAATTTGTGACTAAATAAGTTTCACTTCAAAAAATGGGTAAGTTCGTGATATTCCGTGAAACATGAAGGGTTCCGTCGGGGTGACAAACGTCACCATTTGGTAACGGAATCTCAAAAACGCATTTAATCAAAAGTACCCCTTAATTTCAATGAGCAATTTTCTTGAAAGTAAATTTCGAAGTCACCTAATCTTTTTCAAAATTTCCCAGTTCTGAGTTTTTTCGAGGTTTTACTACGCCATTGTGTAGCGCTATTGATACTGAGCCTTATTTTAAAATTTGGTTCTATATGTCTACGGGACCCAAATAATAACAGTTATTTGCACATAACTTATCATTGTACTATATCAAAGTGCTAGACATATGCAAGTATTACATTTTATTAGATGCAGTATGAAAAAAAGTAATATAAAAAATCTACTTATATAAGAAGTGGAAAGGAAATAAATATAACGTTCGCTATCAGATAAATATAACAAAGTTTGCACAACGTTCAGTATAAATTAAATATTAAAGAGAAAATTGAAATGAAAGTTTTCCCTTCTACGTCTGAAATATACTTACATAAACAAGCGTTGTTTACATTTTACGTGAAAGAAAATTTCGATATGTATTGAATTCACTAACTGGAAGGCAAGACATGTCCTTTGATATACGATAGAAGTTTCGAGTGAATAAATAAGCGACATTCTTGGCTCCTATGTCACACACTTTGCTGGACGGATCTTAGTTGCACTAACAGTTGTTCTCAAAGTTTTAAGTACTCAAAGCTAATTTAATGCGCCTTTATGCCTGTTTACAACTAGATGTATTCCAGATTTCTATAACTTATAGTCCATTCTTTTAGCTTAATACTAACAAGTTGCACCCGCGATTTCGTCTGCGTGAACTATTTTTTCGTGGAATCTTTAAAAAAGTAGTCGGAACATTCAGACAGACAGAGAAGCGTGTTAAATGTCAGTTTTTGGTTAAAGTGACGTTATATACTTTCACATACATTTAGTGTGCCTTATACCTATACCAATCCATATTGTTACGAGTTACGGGACTCGTATTAAAATGCCGTTGGAATTACTATAGAATTTATAAAAATTATACAAACACGTATAACACAGGTACAAATATAACTGGGCGCAACCAGTACAAACGTGATGCACGATTCAATAACACGCGCAAATTCCGTCACTATATAGCTTATCGAAAATACACACGTCTTGTGTCGCTTGTGCCTATCGCCAGACTGCCTCCCCCTCCATTCAGGCATTCCTCTATACTAAGCTCTCTATACAATATGTCTCGACACAATACTCGACCGCGCAACAATAATTACCAAGAATCACACCTGGCTAATGACTACCACAAAGGATTACAATTCACAATAGGCTGTTTTTCTAATTACACATTTTAAACACAAAGTAAACAAAAGAAGTTCAAATGCCGAAAATGTAATGAGCTGCAGGTGTGAATTGGTCTTTGTCGTTCGTAACAATATTATCCTATACTAACTAAAACTAATTCTTTATCCGGTTAATTTATTTAAAAGTTTAAGCATCAAATCTTAGGTGCCTACTTATTGGTAGCTTCTACAAAAACCATTCAACAGAAAGGTTTATATGAACGATTTTTAAAATGTTACTTTCTTAGATCATGAAAAAGGCTTCTTTCAATACAAATCTTGATTACCTTGATAAAAATCATATAAAGTACAAGGCTGTTCTTTAAGTATCTACCACTTTTATATTAGTATCAATGGAACCTTCCATCTGTCGCTTCGCTAAAAGGAATCCTGTACTTTGAGAATCTTAGTCCACTTGGGCAGTTATTGAAATTGCGAGCGTTGAAAGAGTGCTTTGATAGTATCACCGCTGTACAAATTGCTACTGGTACTACATTCCTATTCCTTCGTTTCGAAACCATTTTAGTTTCTTTTCGCAAAACGTTTTCTAGGTATCGATAAAAGAATTAACTACAACAATGAAACGCTTCCTCGTGATTTTATTCCCGATTAAGGTCTTCTATAAAACATTCAAATCAGAATACAACACCTGCAGACTTTGCTTATCGAATAGATATGAAAAATATATAGCAAAAAGAAGAAATTGTAGATATTGGCTGACAAAACATATCTGATATACTGTGCCTGCATTCCTGATCAAAGCGGTGAGTGGAGAGTAGCGGAGCGATTATAGCGGATATACAACACATGCATAGTAAATAATAAGCTACAAACGTAATCTGGTTATTTGAAATCAATTCATGTAAGTAACGAGTGTTTTTTAACCGACTTCGAAAAAAGAAGGAGGTTCTCAATTCGTCGGGATCTTATTTTTTTTGCTTTTTTTTATGTATGTTCGCCGATTACTCTGTGAATTATGATGCGATTTTCGTGATTCTTTTTTTGTTCGACGCGAAATATCTTCCTATTGGTCCCCTAAAAATTTGACATGAATGAATTGACATAGTTCCAGTAGTTTCATTTTACGAACATTTTTTGTTCTCGTTTCTTGGGACTATATTTTTTAAGAAGCGCGGCACCATTCGTATGTCCACCCATACATAGCTAGACACTAAAAAGTAAAAATAAAAATAAAACTTCGTTTAAAAAACACTTCAAAAATAAAAATAAAATGTATAAAATAACTTATTCTAAAGATTATAAATATATATCTAAAATCTGAATCGTAAAAAAAAAAAAAAATAAAAAACTAAGCAGATATGATATAAAATAACTTAAATAGTTTTTATACATTGAGTTTTAGTTTTTGAAGTCGGTTTTTTTAAACGAAGTTTTTATTTTTTTCACATCATATATTTCCTCCCCGTTTCACTTGTCTTGTCCGTTGTCGCTACTTTTGAACTCACTAGTCCTCCAAATAAACATATATTCTACTCAGACGTTTACACACTATTACAGAATTGTATTGAAGTACTCCCAATGATAACATTATAAAAAAAAAGATTGATAAGATTAGTAAGGAATTGCAGCTTCATGCAAAAAGGCGCCACGCCACGCTTGTCTCTGGTATCGCCGTCATTCGTCATTCGGCACATTGCTAAGATCAGAGACGCTGCCCCAAAAGTTGCACTATTGCATATCAACCAACTAATTGTCACATTTAAAATGATATAAGATAGAAACAATAAAATAACAGGGATCTTGGAATACAATAATATAAATAATCGTAATTCAAACATACATAACTAATCTGCATAATAAAAATAATAAATAGAAATACATATCGTATAAGATATATACACAGATAATTAACGTGATTAAATAATCTTAACAAATAAAAATATAATTTAAGAATATTTAAAATATAACAATGATGTAAAATATATACGAAGATAACAAACGTAGGGTAATGACAAAAACACTTGACCCAAAAACAGTACACAATGCCCCAGACTAAGTTAGAAGGCGCCGAGGCTTATTAGACCCGTTTAAAAATAATAAAATAGTTCATATATTTTAAATGTATTTAAAACTTGTTGTTTTATATGTTTACTTGTAGACTAGCAAACGGTTTCGTCGCCCATGGACATCTGCCGCAGTAAGGAAGCCGATGCGTTGCATACCTCGTTGAGACTGTAAATATCTGTTAACGCCCTTTTTGAGGAACTCCACATTATAGCGCTATGGGAAAAGGGAGTTCAACACATAGCTTGCTCACGTCAGGCATAAAAGAGCGAGCGCCTCGTACAGTGGATGACTTTCATGTGTCAAGGAAGTGTGGACGAACTCCTAGTCGCCGGCGAACAGTGCGGTGGTAAAATGGCGATGTAAGAACCAAATCAAATAGCTCATCAGAACACTCCCCGTTGTACATATGGTAAAACACGCTTAGAGCATCAACGTATCTCCTTAGACTTAAAGATTCTAAACCGTCTGTAAGACCGGGATCATCGACAATCTGGACCGCTCAGCGCTGCAACCTGGTGAGACCTAATAAATAAGTCGCTGTAGAGTAATGGCTAGCGCACGCATCCCAAATTCAAAGGGCGCGGTTCGATCCTGACCGGAACGCATGCACTATTTAGGCAGTTTTCAGACCTAATGTACATATTATTACAATTACGTCGTGCTAACAATGGTGAAGGAAAACATTGTGATGCAACCTGCACATGAGATAACCGATGTGTCAAACCTGCCAAGCTACCTTGGACCAACGTGCCGGGGTATCTGTCCGTTCCCGCTATAGTGGGAGGCCCGAGCCGAGCCATAGCAGTTGGATTGTAAAACTGTAGAGCTCGAATTTTCTATACAATGAAAAAAAAATGCTTAAAACCGAGTCAAGGTAAGAAGTGATTTTTTCATTTTTTTTGTTTCTGTTTGTCTGTCTGTTTGTACGGGCTAATCTCCGAAACGACTGGACCGATTTAAATGAAATTTTGTGGTAGCTTATATCCCTGCTCACCATATAGGAACTTTTGATCCCGAAAATTAAAGTGTTCCCGTGGGATAGTTAAAAAACCGCACCACGCGGACGAAATCGCTGGGCTCGCTGGCATCAGCTAGTTATTTATATATTAAAACATGAGACCTGTCTTTACCCTAATGATAATCCGTTGTCGACGCAATTTCGTTAATTCTAAACGTACTTGTATTGTGAATCTTTTTCGGCGTCAAAGTGAAATATCTCTTTGTAATCTCCATGAATAATATTGGATTAAAGGATTTCGTTACTAATCCCTATCGCCGGTCCGCATCCCTTTTATCCTATTGCTTAGCTCAGCGTAGTCTTCGTGAACTTAACTTACAAGATTTCCTCTAGGCCTTTTCGCAGTTCGATTGAAGACATACTTTTCAATATCGCACTGATAAGACAGAAGATAAATGTTACTATGTAAGTTTAAAATCTTATTATTTAACGGTAGTTATATTATATATTATTCAACAGCATTCCGACGAAAACGAGTATATACATTTTTACCTATTCGATAAATAATAATATTATAACTCTGGTCCGAACAAAAACAAAATCCACCTGCATATCTGAAACAGAGTACATTTATTTTCCCCATCGGCATTTGAACTAATACCATTTACTCTCCCCGCAACTTGCTAATGCGCTGGAACCTTGTCAAGTTAACATTCACGTGACGTCACCAGCAAATCGATATCTACGCATACTCGCCGGCCAGTGATGCTAACAGTACTTTGTGTTCGGCTATGGTTACTTTATCAAAATGGCGGCTAGGCGCAATAGCAATTTGCGGGGATAATAAATTATTGTATGTTCGTCTTCTTTTGTTTAATTTTTGTTTAAAAACTGTGATCAGAAAACAGCTCATTGTAGTATTGTAACCTTTTATGGTAGCTATTAGCCAAGTGTGTCGCATTAAAGTCGACTTAAATACAGAGACATTGCAGCTGCGCAGTATAAAACGATGACCTGATGGAGGGGGGAGGCAGTCGAGCGAGAACCACGAACGAAGCGATACGTGTGTACTATAATCGGAAAACTTTTAGTGACGGACTTTGCGCGTTTTATGTAAAACGACCTTCTGCATTACGTTTGGACTAGTTGTATTCTGTTATATAGTTATTTATACCTATGTTATAAGTGTTTGTAAAGAAACTCTACAGTAATTCTAACGACATTTTAATTCGAGTAACAATAATATCAGCCCATAAATGTACCACTGCTGGGCTTGGGCCTCCCATTATAGGGGGAACAGACAGTATACCCGCCACGCTTGTCCAAGACGGCTTGGCAGGTTTGATCGATTATCTTGGTGTGCAGGTTGTATCACGATCCAAGCCCAAGATCAAACCCGTGCTCTTTGAGTTTGGGGCGCGTGCGCTAGCCATTAGCTACGACATTACTTATACAACTAAATTAAATAAACAAATGACAGCTTAAATTCTACAGTTTTATAATTAAAGGAATTACGATATTTTCTTAACGTTTGCAATACATAATTAAATATGCCTTTTAACGGTTTTTAACGCGGAATTTTTTTTTATTTCGACGTCATAAGTTGTTGATACAGCTCAAGGGAATCACATAGTACATTAATAATTGTCTCCCGACTCGATTATTCAATTATGGGATATTTTTTTTTATATAAAATTAAAAATGCTAAAAGGAGAGTACAAACAGAATGCTTACTATAAAATGGAAACGAACATTGATATAATAAAAATCAAATATATTACCGCGCTTAAAACCGTAAATAAAACGTACTTTTATAATTCATTCAAAATAATTATTGTTCAAATGATAATTAAAATAATTCTATAATTTTATTAAAACGAAAATATGGTTATTATTGTTCTTCTTCAGCCAATCTCATGCAGTGCTGGATGTAGGCTTCCCCAAGTACGCGCCACATATCCGGTTCCGTCTTCGTCATCCAACCCCTACCGGCGATCTTGCGCAGTTCGTCAGTCCACCGGGCTGGCGGGCATCTAACGCTACGTTACCAGACGTGGTCGCCACTGCAGGACTTGTTTGCTCCATCGGCCGTCGGTCCTGCGGCAGACGTGACCGGCCCACTGTCACTTCAGCTTGCTAATTTTGTGAGCTATGTCGGTTGCCTTCGTTCTCTTACGGATTCCTCATTTCTGATTTTATCCATAAAAGAAACACCTAACATAGCTCGCTCCATTGCTCGTTGGGCGACTTTGAATTTGTGGACCAGTCCCGCTGTCAGTGTCGACGTCTCGGCACCGTATGTCATGATGGGTAGGTATGTTATTATTGATTGTAACATAGATAGATAACACTTTATTGTACACCAAAATATACAATTACAAAAACAGACCATGTTTACAATATTTTCTAAAATAAATATACAAATACATACATATATACATAGTCATATATATACAATAACACATAAGTTACTATAATAAATAAATGTCTTAGCATTATTATATTCCGTAAATCAGAAATAGCTATTTGTGGGCAAATAGTGTTTTCTGAGCAAATTTCTAAATATTGGTAAGGATTTGGTCTCTCTGAGAGTAAGCATATTCCAAAGTTTAACAGCCTGCACCGTAAAAGAATTACATGGGGTACATGATGTAACATAATACATGTACCCAATTTAAAACTACACAGTCCTACGTTAGCGCAGAATAATATTATATTTGAAATTCATAACACAATAAACAACACATTCCGAAAACAGACAACTCAATTCAAAATTACTAATGAGCAAAATCTCAAACAAAATAAATTCTATAAAGTATTACGTTTCCATGCGTTCATTTGTAAACAGAAACATATTATTCAAATTCAACATATAAATGAGTGTAATTAAAGTTCAAAATTGTTTAAAAGTTGGAACAGAAATGTTTTGCACACAATCGTATAAAGATGTTCGCACACTCTCCAAGTTGTAAAGAGGGATTTGGTATTAAAACATTATGACAAAATTATAGCACACACTTGAGTGCTATGAGTGCTAAAATGTTTGGGACGTGACGTTTTAGTTGCGGACCGTACTAACGACGAGTATTTGACTCGGCTTGAACGACATACTTAATTTAAAGCCAGTACATACGTACAGCATAACGTTTTAAAAGGCGTATTCTTGAAGCGAATTTATTTATAATTCAAGTTTAGTAAGAAACTCTAGTATTTGAACTTCAATGATGGAGTAAGCTTTAGAATTATTACAATTAAGTAATTAACACTAGACTTTGTTGGGTTTTTTTTATACTACAGACAGACGATCCACTTGATGGCAAGTGCCAATGTGCTGCCGCTCTCTAAACGGGGACTGGAACATAATTCAGTTAAGTTATGATAGTAGACTCTAGATCTACCGTGGTAGGCATCCAGACGGGTAAGTACGCTACCACCTGGCTGTGGGTTGTTTTGTCGCCCCTTACGACAGAAAATTGCATTTATTGAGTCAGTTTATTATTTAAAAAATTAAAATTTCTAACGAACCAAAAGGTTCTTTAAAAACATTTGAATTTATTAAATTGGTTTGTCCGTCACATCTTGTCACGAGTATATTTGACAAGTTTGAAGAGAATATTTCAAGTGAATTATTCTAAAATATATTCCAGTACGAGCTTGACTCGTTTTGAATAATTTATTCTCAGAATACATTGCGAGTATGACGTATGAATAAAATTCACAATTTAAACAGCATCGTTTTACTTTGAGAAACAAATGTTACCATAATATCTAAAAAACTTGAAATAAATAAATTAGTGCACTTTAGATTCATGAGGTTATATGATTATAAACCACATTTTAACAGATACGAAGCGTGATTTTTTCATTTAAGTAAAATATTTAATTTGCTCGAATTCGGTCAAGGTTTGAGACCATATTATATGATTGAAACTCGTGTAAGCCATTAATGACCTATTTCTGTATCTTACTATTCATTCAATTGTTCTATCGTCAATTGAATTTTGACATTTGTATGGAGCCGAGGTTATTTTTTTACGTTATGTTTGGAACTATGTGAAAAAATTGTCCTATATAAAACTTTTTTTATTGCAGGAGTACAGCAGACAGCCAGACGGCGCATTTCATAGAAAGCGGTCACCATCGCCTATAGACATCAAAGGTGCTACAAATGCGCTATTGCTCTCTTAAGGGAGACTGGAACCTGGTCATTAATGCCGGAACACGACTCAAGGTTGTTATGGCGACATACTTTAGACCAGGGGTGTTAGCCATTCAGTCGGGTAAATGCTCTACCACGTGGCTGTGGGTCCTTTTTTCGGCTCTTACGAGAGGTCGCCCGGCCGCAGGTAAGTGTATTCTTTCTCCGTCCCTGCACGAATAAAATTACCTAACACATATGTAATTAAATAATTTAATTTTTTTAATCCAGAGTTTACTTGCATTAGTAAAAACCCATAATGAAAATGGAAGTAAATGTATTTGTTTCAAAATGGAATCTTCCAAATTACTTATTGCAAGTCATAAGTCTACCACCACTTATATAATAGATATCTTCTAGACAAGCCTGCACCATTCTCGAGCGCGTCATGATTCAACATCAGGTGAGAGAGCTGTCAAACGTTTAACTGCTCATGTCATATCAAACTATTGTGGCGACCGAGGGTAGAACTGTCCAGCAGCGTAAATCAGTTTTAGACCTTTTAGAAAAAACTAGAACATTCTGGAAGGAAAAGACAAAGACGGATGTATTTAGACGATGAACGAAAGACAGAGATAGATAGATGTTGGTAAGGGATAGACGATGTACGAAAGAAAGAGATATATAGATGTCAGAAAGAGATAGCTGTATAAACGAAAGTTCCCGAACAGAAGTAAGGAAGAGACAGAGATAGATGGGTTCTATAAAATTCTTTCGGGTATATAAACAGCGTAAGGCGCGTCTACCGGGCAGTTTAGCGTTGAGTTCAGTCCAATACGGTGAAGCGACAAGTGCGATACTAAAGAGTTGTAAGAAAAGGTTAATAGAAGACAGAGACGAATTAAGTGGTGAATTTAATGACAAGTTTGGTGGACAGATACGTGAAGGAGGTGTATACCGTAGCTCGAGAGAGGAACCAGAAGCGAGCTACACGCGATAATATCGGAGGTGGTCTACGCAATATCGGCGACGGTATTGAGGGTGTGACAACTTATCGTCGGGACTGTGCATCGTTGGTAGTGCGTATAGGAGCAACCCTGCACAGAGGTTTTGCGTGCAGCTGAGTAAGTCAATAAAAGCGTTTAGTAAAAAACCTGGTGTTTTCTTCCAATCAATAAGAACGTACTCCCGCTCGCACGTAACACTGTTATCAAATTTTTTGCCATGCTGGAATCATTATCTTGATTACAGTTCTTAGAGTCGGCTAGATCGATCAGGATACCACGCTCTCACAATATCAGTGTGAAATGGTTAAGCCTTGTGCTAATCGTGTTTCGTATGATGAGTGAGAGTTCCGATGGCTCACTACCCCCTCCTCTTATCGTATCTTCTCTGTCTCTTTCTTTCTCTATTCATTTCTTTCTACCCTATCTACTTTATCACATCCTTCCTACCCCACCCGAAAATTTGATTACGCATTGTTTTGGTGTGGAAGAGGTATATAGACGATCTTAACCACTTTTCATCAGGTGGTCAATCCGCTTAACGTCGCGATAAAAAAGCTATATGAACGAAACACAAGAGTCAATTACGCTTCTGGGGCGTTCTTTGTAGAGTCACATGGCGTCAGGTTCCCGCGGTACAAGCATCTCATTTTGGCATTAAAAGTCCGCATGAGTTTATTATAGTCCGGTCTATTTAAGCCTAAAATCAGGAGGAAGGTTACATAAATTCCCATAAAGCTGAATATTGGCATAGTTGTTCAAAACATCATTATAAAGAAAATCTCAAAAGTCCTCATCGTTCCGAGGTGTGCTAAAAATTTGGCACGGGGTCAAAGGTCAAAAAAATGAGTTTTTTGCGATTTTTAGCGAAACGGTGAGTTTTTTCGCAAAATTACCCCAGTACAAAATTGTAGATCACGAAATTCTCTACAAAAAATATATTAATAATTTTTTTCCTAAAAGCCACCATTTTGGAGATATAACGTTCCGAAAAGTTGGATCAGTCGTAATCCCTCTATTTTGCACACGTACGCCACATATGAAAGTCACTAAAGGTGTAATAGAACTAAAATAAGTTCGCTATTATTTATTGTAACTTGCTTATGTAAAATATAAGTTAAACTACGAGAATCTCAGGTATAATGAAACCCCGTTCCTAAATTTGTACGTCAGTATAACCTTGGGATAACATCTGTCTTTTATTCTATTGTCCGCGTGGCTAGGGTCGTATACCTGCTTTATGTTGGCATGCCCAATATATGAAATACATACCGTTAGTCTTGAGTGCCACTGCGTAGGGAAAACATGTGCTTATCTTAACCTATCTTTTAACCTATTTTGTGCGTTTTAGATTTTTATAAGAAAAATGTCAGAATATTGTTTTATTTGTACTCATCTTTTAACTGAAAGTGAAACTGTAACTGTTGATCGTGGTATGAAGACACTGATTAATGCAAGTGCTGAAAGAGATGATGGATACTCGGAATTTCTTAAAAAACAAAAATCTGTGACAATACATAGCAACTGTCGTAAAATTTATACGCGGAAGTGCTCTATTGCTGCTGCCATCAAAAGAAAACGCGAAGAACAAGAAGCTAACACATCTACAGGATCTACAGTAAGTAGTCCTCCTCGTACTAGATCCCGTTCAAGTGATTCAGCTTTTTGTTTTAAAAAACTATGTTTATTTTGTGGCAATAAATTGAATGAAGAGTTGCAGAGAAAAAAATCCTTAGATCGTCGCAGTAAAATTTGTCAAGTAAGTACACTCCAATTCAAACATTCAATTTTGGAAGTAGCACGAACTCGTTCCGATGCTATATCGAAAGCTGTTGTTGCTCGAATCGAATTTGACTATGATTTAGTTGCTGCTGAAGCAAAGTATCACCAAGAATGTTATACTTCTTTTTTGAAACCGACTACTGGCGGTACAGTTGGTCGTCCTAAAGATGAAGCAACAGATCTGGCAATGCAGGAAATATTTACATACATTGAGAGTAGCAATGACTGTCAGTTTACTTTGGCTGAGTTAAAAGATGTTAGCAAAATTTTAACTTTAGATAACAGGACTATTAAGCTGCGACTTAAACTGAAATATGGCGATAAAATTATTATCACTGAAAAACCGGGAGCGTTAACATTTGTATGTTTGATAAACAGTCACCATGAAATTTTAAATCAATCTTGGTCCGAAAATAAAAAAATTAATAAACAAGAAGAACGATTAAAAACTCTAGAAGCAGCAGCATCTATTATTCGAGAAGATATTCAATCCTCGGTATTTGATAATTCCTACTACCCTCCACCAGGTCGAATGTTTGAAGATTTAAATAATGACATCCCACAGTCACTGACATTTTTTTTGGAGCAAATGATCTTAAAAAATAAACGATCAAATTTCGATCATTTAAAACTAGTATGCACCAATATTTGTCATAGTATCATGACTGCTATTCGACCAAGATCGTTCAAGTCCAAATTACAGTTAGGTCTTTCAGTTTTTTTTCATCGGAGGTTCGGGTCTAAGCGTCTTATACAAATTTTGTCGTCTTTTGGTTTGTGTGCTTCTTATAATGATACATTGATGTACGAGTCAGCAGCAGTTTTTCATCCTCTTCCTCATGTCCTACCACCTGCCTCATGTCCTACCACATGCTCGAATGTTGAGTCACCAACTCTTGAAGATTCGTTTGATACCGATCAGGAATCGCTATTGGGGCAGTTTACGTGTGAAATAGAACAAGAAGAAGAAGAAGAACAAGAGGATGAACAGGAAGAAGAAGGAGAAGAAGATCAAGAAGAAGAAGAAACAGAAATCTTGGACAGTTATGAATCAGACGACTAACTTTTTATTTTAAGTATTTTATTTAATTACACCGCCGTTGTTTTTGCCCACTATAATATATAATATTATTTTGCAATAGTTTTAAAACATATAAAATCTCAGCAGACCCGTGGAATAGGCCTACTGGGGAAACCACGTTAAAAAAAACGCGCTTTGTACACTACCTCATAGGTGGCGTGGAAACGTGTGCAAAATAGAGGGATTACGACTGATCCAACTTTTCGGAACGTTATATCTCCAAAATGGTGGCTTTTAGGAAAAAAATTATTGATATATTTTTTGTAGAGAATTTTGTGATCTACAATTTTGTACTGGGGTAATTTTGCGAAAAAACTCACCGTTTCGCTAAAAATCGCAAAAAACTCATTTTTTTGACCTTTGACCCCGTGCCAAATTTTTAGCACACCTCGGAACGATGAGGACTTTTGAGATTTTCTTTATAATGATGTTTTGAACAACTATGCCAATATTCAGCTTTATGGGAATTTATGTAAACTTGAATGTGTAAATAGACCGGACTATTAAGAGTAAAACATTTTTAACGGTGTAGAATCGGACGTGGACTGTAAAGTATATAAGTGGGGAGCTAAACATAAAGATCGTTTGGACCTTTTTGGGAGTGCTCACAACAAAACATTTTCTACATTCGACAGGGGGAGGTCGGCACGCGCGTTATTCACGGTTTAATTGAGGGCACGTCCGTCTAAAATCCACATTTGAAACTGAGACCGGTACATTTTCCATTTTTGACATTCTAAACACGATCCAACGAGATAACGAGGAATGCGAGCGTTTAGTTGTTTTAGCGAAATACCTTTGCCATACTCGCCGCACGACGTGATCATAGAATATTTACAAAAGGTTTGCTTTGAACAGGAAATTGATAGTACAAAGTATATTTGATTTTCTGTGTAAGATTTCGTAAAATAAATTTTAAATAATTCTGTGTTCTATGATACAGATATTACTGCAGCATTTAGGATAAAATCGGGCCACATCGGAACTTGTATAAAAACTTTTGAATATGAACAGATAATAACAATTAAAAAGGCGATAATAACTTTGTGTATTTGTTACCTTTTTACGAATAAATACCTGAATATGGAGACGAACTGTGTACTGATGTAGAATATAACCTTGTGTCCTAAATAAAAACAATATAATATAGATGATGAAAGAGGAGATGAAAATGTATACAGGCAACTGATAATACCTCAAATTAAAAATATAAAAATTAATAGTTCGTATTTTGGTAAATAATAAAGAAATGCGAATTTCAGGTTTATTGTAAAATATTCCATGAAAGGGAAACAATATAGGAGATAAAATAATAAGTTGTTCTTCAGATCCATGGTATATAAAACAACAACATACTTATAAGTAACATGTTTATAGTAGTATTTAATTTGTAAGTTTTTGTTTGTAGTGTAATCACTATCATCATCATCATCATCACTATCATCATCATCATCATCATCACTATCACTATCATCACTATCACTACATAGTATAAAATAAAGTCGCCTTTTCTGTCCCTATATCCCTATGTGCGCTTAAATCTTTAAAACTACCCAACGAATTTTGATGTGGTTTTTTCCAATGGATAGAGTGATTCAAGAGGAAGGTTTATATGTATAATACTAAGGCAACATTGCTAATTTTAGAGGTTTCTATGTAGTGATGCCCGTGCAAAGTCGGAGCGGGCCGCTATGTTTTTATATACAACGTTCATAGTTTTTCTGTAGTGTATTTAATTTTGTATCAGCATTGCACCCGTGCGAAGCCGGGGCGGGTCGCTAGTTTACTTATAATTTAGTTTATTATTCTGTTGGTTTAAGTTATCATTATTACTAATGTTTGAGCTTAGATTATTAAACAATTATTTATTTAATTTTAATATATGTGGGAATTTTAATATATTTTTTTTCATCAATATTTTTTATTTGATTATACAATTAACAACTAAAAATAATCTACGTTATAAATATTCAAAGCTATTATAGACTGTGTAACATATTTAATTAATATGTTTGTGAATGTTCTACGAATATATGTGTGTTTTCTACAGATTAAATACTTATAAGTATACTATGTTTGTATGTTCTATGCCTAGCACTTCGGTTGAGAATAAATCAAACCTTCCTGTAGTATTTTGTGACGCGGCTCCCAGCCAAGCCCGACGACCGACGTCAGTGTTTTAAGACCGTTTGCTCAGCTTTTAATTTTCTGAATGTCTCCAGAAATAAACACGGTGCTCCTTAGGGGATGCGAAAATAAATGAAGCGCTGATGGCAACTTAAATATGCCGCGTTTAGTGTTGATGCTTAATTTCCTTGGAGATTCAAAAATTTAAAGGAATTTCGTTTTGAATGATTGTCAGGGTGCCCGAAAAAGTTTGCAATATCCAGTTTTGCGACAAGATAATAAATTAGTCACGAAATCATTTTGAGGTGTTATATTCATTTTTTTTGTTTTCAAAGCACTAAATACACATAATTCATTTTAAATGCGATAAAGATATATATAACCATAATTAATTTATATTATATGTATATTGAGTCCACCTTCATTATACGCACCGCAAAGGAGTGGAATACACTGCCGGAGTCTGTTTTTCCCGAAACCTACAACCTGGGTGTCTTCAAGTCTCGTGTGAATAGGTACCTTCTAGGTAAGCGTGCTCGATCTTAGACCATCTCTCCGCTCAAATCGTGCGAGATAATGGTCAAACGCGAACCTATACGTGATAAAAAAATATATTATTAAGGTTCCGTTGTCAAAGTCTATATTTCTTTAATCACAGATTTCGCCAAGGCTGCACTGTTAATTTGTTATGAACAATAAACAAAAGAGTATATATGCGTGGGTGTGTCAAATACATGATAGTGTGTGTAATGTTTCAGTTTTTTTATTGATATGAAAAACTTAGCTTCACGTACATAATGATTTTATAAGTATTTTGAATGATATAAATTCAAACATATAAAAAAAAGACTTCAGATATTTAAACGTGTGTTCACTTTCTTGTGTACAGTTTCTAAATTTGCTTCTGCTTTTGTTAATACTAGTGGTGGATACTGGCAGTTGTTTGTTGTTGGAGTGCTGGTTCTTTCTTGTAGTAAGGTGAAGCAAATACACCTTCTTACTTTTAGGATTTATTCTTTCTTATAGCAATAGTACTAGGGTTCCTGTTCCCTAGTTGCCGGTTCAACTTAACGGTGGTTGAAATCGTATGTTACGACTATTACTTATTACGACGCGACCTCTATGTTTGAACTAGCTAAGCCTTTGCCGGCTTATCTCACCGCAATGCAGAGGGTCCGGGTGCGATTCCTGGTATGTTAAACTTCGGAAATGAATTTTCTCCTTTATTTACTATGGTTTGGTTGTATGGGATCAAATTCAAAAGTTTTTATTCAAAATAAGTTTTTTTTTCTATTATTGCATGAGTTCAGCAGACAAGCAGAGCAGTGGGCCGTCCACGTGGTAAAAAGCCGGCGCCATCACCTATGGACATTTGCAACTCTAAAGGTGTTACAAATGCGCTGATGCTCTCTTAAGGTAGACTGGAACCTGGCCACCAATGCCGGAACACAACTCAAAGTTGTTATGGCGGCATACTCTAGAGCAAAGGTGGTAGCCATCCAGTCGGGCATACACCCTACCACCTGACTGTGGGTTGTTTTGTCGCTTCTTACGACAGACCGCCCGGCCGCAGTAAATTGTGTTATTCCTCCGTTCCTGTACGGATATAATGGTAAATGATATAACGGTTCCACTGAAGAACACTTTATGAAGGTCATACATGTAAGTTAAAATTAAATTTTACTTCCTATTCTATGTACACCGCTTTGCAACGTGTTATTGCTGTTAAGGAAAAGAAACGGTAAGAAATTCCCCACCAAAATGTCTAGCTAAAATTTTATTTCTTTACATTCTTATTCTATTTATATCTCAAGATTTTTATATACGTTTTATACAGGTATGTTACACAATTACTTTTATCGGTACCATACTTCATTGTATTACCCATAAAACAAGCTCAATTTATTTAATTTAGGGATATACAATACGTGTGTTTGTCTACCTGTTATTATTTATTAGCCAACTCGATCACAAAACATTTATTGAGTGATATTTATAGTAGTAATATTAAAATATCCCAAAGTAGGCCTGCCTGAAAAACACTGTACGTTGAACCGTGCGCTCATTTCGTATTAAATCTGGATCTTATGTTATAACATTGATTTACGAATAGATTTTTTATTTGCTTCATGGCACTTCACACAAAAGTGAAGTTCGATTTACTGCATTTACGAATCGTGCAACAACTTATGAAAAAATCTATTTAACAAGAATTGTAAGAACTTATTCAAATTTAACGTAAAATTAAAACGAATGGTATATGTAACTGCTAAGCAGGGTCGCGCCGCCCCTATGTGCGAAGTGTGCGGCGCACACAGGCGCCAAGACAACAGGGGCGCAGCCGTCGAAATTAGTTTTGTTATACTTACACAACAATATAATTATTCTTTTTAGTGAATTTTTGCAGTAATTGGCAAGCGTAATCGAACTGGTTATACCTATTTAGGAAAATATTATCTAAGTATATAAACCTGGAGACCATTTATTTCGGTAAAAATTAACAAATAATAAAAAAAATAAGTTGAAATATGGAGCTTCGGGAAAAAAGGCGCTTCATAGTTTTCGCACACAGGCGCTGTGGGGGCTCGGCGCGGCCCTGCTGCTTAGCGTACTGTTTCAGCTACTGAAGGCGACAATACAACAGTTATTGACACAGTTTTAAATAAGTGATACAATTGAATTGCAATTCAATACAATACAAACGAGACAATAAGATCCTGGGTGAATATCACTTACAGAATAGTGTTGTACTACTAATGAGTTACTCTAAAAGAAGACTCCAGTCACAGCGTTCTCGTTATTATCGTTTGGCAGTGTATTTGTATTGCATAACCTAGCCTTTTCTTTTATAATTATATTGAAATTCGGAATGTTTACAGTTCTAAAAATGTACTTTATTAGCCGTACAGGATCGGAGAAAAATACAATTTCCTGCGGTCGGGCGGCCTATCGTAAGAAGCGACAAAACAACCCACAGTCAGGTGTAGGGTGTATGCCCGACTGGACGTCGGCTACCCCTGGTTTACAGTATACCACCCTTATAACTTTGAGTTGTGTTAAGGCATTAGTAACCAGGTTCCAGTCTCCCTTAAGAGAGCAGCTGCGCATTTGTAGCACCTTTGGTGTTTTAAGGGGGGTTCCCCTAACATATTTTTGATAGCATAAATAGATCAGGAATTTGAATCTACCTCGTTTTTCATGTTCCATTTAATATGAAATAAATTAATCAATTTACCTTACCGAAGAAAATAGTGAACTGGTACAGAACATTGAACGATTTGTTCATACTTTCTTCATGCAAGCGTTGAAATTCTGCTCAGAAATGGAATGCAAATATTGAAATCCGCGGAGCTGTGCACTAAAGCTTTTTATGCAGTGGTACATCTGAACTAATATTCCTACGTACGTACGTTTACCAAAATATCAGTTTTGTTTTTTCTTGCCTATTTCTCTGATGTCACTGTTACGAATATCTGTTTATAATATTATAAAATTCTTAATATACTGTGTCTGTACATTGAAGCTATTTAAAAAACAACTGAAATAGACTATATAAACGATGGAGAATACGATGCATTTTTTTATTATTTCTAGTCTGTTTATCTGTTTGATCGAGATTCACATAAAATCTACTGGGCCAATTCCGATGCGATTTTCGCTGTTCAAAAGCAAACTCTTCAAATCTACGTTACTTTTTATTCTAGGAATCCCAGGAGACTTAATTTGGGAATAATTAAAATGACCATATTTAAAAAAATATAATGTTATTTTTTTACTGATTGACAGGAAATTTATTGTAATAAACATAAAAACAATAAAAAATTCCGTTAATATCGAAATACTTCATACTGACTGTAGTTCGGAAAAACGCAGAATGGCTTCAATCACCAGTAGTCGTATTTGCATACGTAACCCACGTCATTCATTGAGCAACATTGATCGGATTTCCTGTTTAGCGTTTAAAATTCTATATCAATATTATATAATACAAAATGCAATTTCGTCCAGATACAAAATGTACTATAATATTGTCAATATATTGTTACGAGTTGCAGGACTCGAATTAAAATGTCATTGTAATTATTATAGAATATTATTATTAGAACTATACAAACACGTATAACACAGTTACAAATATAATAATATAACTGTACACAACCAGTCGCATACCATACGTGCAAGTGCGTCACTAACGCTCTGCTTCGCTTGAGGCTATCGCTAGACTGCCTCCACCCTCCATCAGGTCATTGTTTTGTACTGCACAAATGCAATATGTCTGCCATATCTAACTCGGCTTATTTCGCCACACCTGGCTCATGACTCGGCCGCAAGCAGCCATAAAAGAGTACAATAACAATTTACTGTTTTCTAATCACAAATTTTAAACACAAAGTAAACAAGGGAAGACGATCATAGAAGAGTTTCAATGTTATAAGCTCTAACGCCGACGGATAATAAATTGGTTACAGATGTGTAGGTAGACCAAATTGTAACAATATTGTCAAGAATGTGTTTTTAGGGTTCTTTACCAAAAAAATAAACAAAAAAAGCCTTACATAAATACGTCATATGATTATGTCAATGTGTTATATATATTACAGCTATTTTGCTCAAAGAATTATTGCTCCATTCTCCCTATTTTAATGACGGATAGAAAAATGTGTGAGTAAAGACGAAAGGAAGAAAATATTTATATCTAAACGCGATACACACAAAAAAACAGAACAAAAATACATACATCTTTTATGAACTGCTATTTAATGGTGAAACTTCAAAAAGACTTAAGCTGCCGCTATATACTCGCAGTGTAACTTATGCCAACGTACTGCACATGAAGACCGGTACAGGCTGTATACACAACAGCTAAAAACCTGAGACTAGAAAAAAGCTAAACATGCTAAGAGATCCCTGCTTTGTGATGGAGCTCCCAATTTTTTAATACAATATGGCCGTCCAAGAGCCTACAAATGATCTGATTTACCTATTGCACATCCGTTTCCCGTTAACCAATGTTAAAAATATGTAGTCGATACATGTAGGTTAAAACAGCAATGATCGTTATGGCATGAAATTTTTCATTTCAAAATACTCTGGTAACGATATTCGATGAAATGTTCGCTGTGCCAGAATAATTTTAAAATATTTTACCTAATAGGGTGGAAATTTTAACGTGCTATGACATGACTTTCTCATAATAATATATTATCATACTGTACCTGATATATCTTATCATTTTCTTAAATATAAAAATGTAGTACGTTTATTATTTTGAAGTTGTAACATCTTATGGGAGGGTAAACCGCTTAGTTACGTAACGCGTTACGGCGCCTGTCTGTCTGGCTTCCCTTTCTCTCACGCATACGGCAGCGGTAGGCAGGCTCTCTCATCATCTCATTCTAACCCATAGTGCTAGCCGTATTTCGGTAATTAGACTAAATTATTATACTTATAAAGTACATAAACACAATGAATGAATGAATGAAAACACTTTATTGTTCACCAAAAATTAAAACTACGTTCTTAAAACTAAGTACGATATACATGTTGAACAAAGGGCGGCCTTATCGCTTAAAGCGATCTCTTCCAGGCAACCCCCTAAACTAAGGAAACATTAAGACAACAGTGGCGGTGAAAAACAATAAATAATAAGAAACATACAAAAAGAATAAATAAATAAATAAATAATAATATACTTTATATACTATACAAAAATAAGACATATCATACTATATATAAGATCAGCAGCATGTTTTAGACTTGCGAGGACCAAAAATATTTAGTAACCATTACTTTAAAAGACAATATAGATTTAGCTTGTCTGATGTTGAGTGGTAGGGAGTTCCATAAACGGACAGCCTGTACCGTGAAAGAGTTATCAACAAAGGAAGAAGAGTGTACAGGTGTCATTAAGGAGAGGTTATTACTAGAGCGCAAATAACGGGAATGAGAAAGATGTAGGAAATCAAAACGTTCCTTTAAATACGGAGGGGTACGAGGATCAAAAAGGATATTGTACAAAAGAGAGAGTAAGTGAACATTCCGGCGAAGGCGAATAAGTAACCATTTAAGCTTCTTGCGATATTCGGAAACATGGTCATATTTGCGCAACCCAAATATAAACCGTATACAGACATTTTGAAGTCGATCGAGCTTGTTTAGTTGTTCTTGTGTTAAGTCGATATAACTGGCATCAGCATAATCAAGTATGGGTAATAACAGAGATTGAGCAAGCATTACTTTAGTAGCAGTAGGGAGGACATTTTTAAGTCTTCTAAGCGAAGCTGCCGACGCAAATATTCTTCGGCTGAGATTGGTCAAGTGAGGCCTCCAAGACAGTTCTCTGTCAATGACAATCCCAAGATTCTTTATAGTTTCACTAATATCAACTACCTCGCCATCAAATTCAATCTGAGGAAGATTACACCAGTCTATCTTAGAGATTAGCCTTGAACTTCCGACTAATATGACTTTTGTCTTTTGAGGATTTATAGATAGACCGTAAGCTTTACTCCAGTCAACTATTTTAGAAAAGTCTCGGTTAGTAGTTGCAACTGCTTTATGCAGACCGTCTAAATTAGCCTGGGTGTAGATTTGCAAATCATCTGCATAGAGGTGGTATGACGAAGAAAGGTTATTGGATATAGAATTGATGAAAATAGCAAATAAAAGAGGGGATAGAACGCCGCCCTGAGGGACACCAGCAGACAAGTCACACCACGATGAGTAAACATCATCAATACGAATTCGCTGCCGGCGTCCAAACAGGTAACTACGAAACCAGTCAATAGACGTCGGAGATATGTTAAGAGAGCATAAAATCCCGAGTAAAATGTCGAAATCGACATTATTGAAGGCACTGCTAAAGTCAAGAAGCGATAGTATAGTTAGCAGACCGTTTCCCATACCGTAACGAATATCATCAGTGATCTTTACTAATGCAGAAGTAGTACTATAACCAGGGCGAAAACCGGATTGGAGAGGATTGATTAAGGAGTTTGTATTAAGGAAGATGCTGAACTGCTGATAAATAAGACGCTCTAACACCTTGGACAGGAAAGGAAGTATGGAGATGGGACGATATTCGGAAAACAGGACAGGATTTACCTTTTTTGGTAATGGAATCACTTGTGCTTGTTTCCAGGAGTCAGGAAATGTACTAGAGGTTATAGAACAATTAAAAACGTGAGTGATCACTGGAATGATAACGTCCAATATGGGAACTATCATATTTCGATTTCACAATGTACATATTCAAGAATTTCAACTAAGAATAAACTATAATAAATAACTTTAAGTAATAACCAAAGCTTTTCTCAAGTTAAACGATTTTAATATTAAATATTTCAACTTAAATTAGTTTAAGTTATCACTTCTGTTGGGCGTCCCGAGATGCACGCTTTTTTTTAATAATCGACAGACAAACACCCATTGTATATCCCCAAGCTAAGCAAGTAACGTTTGTGTTATGGGTTTATGTGTTATACAACATACAACTCGGGTATCGATCCCAGACACTAAGACCATAGAAAATAACAGAAAGTTCCATTCCTAAATTTACCATGCTAGGAATCGAACACAGAGACCGTCAAATCAAATATATGAAATTTAATTGCTCAATCATAATTTAAATATGAAAGTTGGATGGCTAGTCTGTTTATTTTTTAAATCATTATGTTCTAACATAAGAAGTTTAAAATAAATTTTGGTAATCTTAAGCATGTGGTCAAGTGTACATCCATAGTAAAGGGTCACATAAATCCGATGAAAATCATTTATTTATTTTATTTGTCATAATCAACATTTGTACGTAATTTAAAATGTATGTGGTAACTTAAAAACATATTTTGATTTTTCAGTCTAATATTCATTGAAAGTAAATAAGTTCATTCCTTACATTTTACTGAATTTTCAACATTATGAAAAGTTAGTGGAAGAACAAGTATTTCGTCCCGTCTAATGACTTCATTAGAAAAAAATCAAATTATAGACATGCACCCTAATTTTTTGAACATGAAATACAAGGTGCATCTTTAGTTTTATCAATATAGTGACTTGGACATACATTGGCAGATCTACAAAAAATGGATAGCTGGCCACTGCGATTTTACAACTGTTCCGTAATCCGTTTTTCTCAAAAAATCTACAAAACGGAAAATTTAACGCTCTACCATAATACCCCAATATATTGCAATTGAGTTATACAATTAAACTAAATAAAACTATATATTTAACAAATGGGCTTCATAACAAATGGGCGTACAGACAAAAGTGCAGTTTTGCACAAGGGACAAAATTCTGAATAAAACAAAACTAGTTAATTGTATAATGCTGAAATTTACAATACTCTTCTTTTTATGTACACTTGCATACACGTAAGGCTTTATTTACATACATAGTTTTTAGAAAACAAGAAAAAAATGTAATTTTTGCGTATACGCCTGTATATTATGAAGCCCTCGAGAGAGAGAGAGATATGTGTATATATATATATGTCGGAGGGAAGCTATAATTGGATGTATTGTTGACTGGATGTATAACGCACAATATCATTTGTTTACATTTTAATTACTTCTAAAATTCTTAATTTAATTTAATTTGGTTTGATGTCTTAAATGTTTCTATACCTAAAAGATCGTTCTAACCCAATAAAAGTTATGAATATTGTAATTTAATAAACGACCAATCAGAGCAGAGCATATGGCGGAGCGGGGTCAAGGACGCCCTCTATACTTGAGTAGTACCTACTTCTACCTATATTTTTTTTAATTTATTCAAACAAAAACATACATATTTTTTACATATATACATCTTAAAACCCCAAAGCGTTTGACTAAGATGCTAAAACTCCGCGCTTTATGTACAATTAATAAATATGAGGTAGTTAGAATTATTAAATGTACCCTCTCTGCATTCTTAGTACCAAGTGAGAGAGGGACAGTAAACATTAACACATGACCTTGTATATGTATAAATGTTGTGACCAGCTGCTGTTCTTTCATTACCATAAACCCTTGTGAGTGGTTGCAAGTATTACAGATTTTTTTAACAAAGATGCCCAAAAATCGAGAATGAAAAGAATAATCAGCCGCGAACACGTCCGTACAACCATCGGGTTCACGACAAGATTTATACAATGCGACATACATACGTACATCGTCGAAAGAAAATGTCTTTCCACGACGAACGCTTTTATTGAAATTGGCCGCATTACCATAATAATATTAGAGGGATTGGCAGCTATCGGCGGAGTGTAAAATCTCGGGATACCACCCACTGTTCTCTTATACCAATACCCCGTAATTTACATATATTACTCTACCCAACCATTATAGGGATTCAATTACCCAGTCTTTTATTTTCCCGAGCTTCTTTATTCTTATTGCCTTGAAGGTACATGCTTATGGTGGTATACCTAGTATGGAGTAGCCAAAACGCTCAACCCTAATCTATAAGTTTTTTTTTTAAATGGAAGCTTGTAACAATTATAGAACCATGCAAACGACAAAAATAAATAACATAGAATCAATTTGACTTATTTCATAATAATTTTTTTTTCAAATATTGGGGACAAATAACCTCGGAGCATATTTTTTCGTCAGTAGGTATAAAATAAGTGGATATCATAAAACCTACTTGTTTCGTTATAGTTAACTAACCTATGGTCTTTTCTATGTTTATATTTACATACACATATGTTTTATAACCAGTAATTATGTAGTTTTATAACTTACTAGTGGTCGCCCGTGCTCGAAATTCGACCATAATAATTAATGTCATAGACTACACTTCTTTAATCACAGATTTCACCAAGGCTATTTTATCTGTGCAGGAACGGAGAAAGAATACAATTTCCTGCGGCCGGGGGGCCTGTCGTAAGAGGCGACAAAACAATCCACAGCCAGGTGGTAGGGCATCTGCCCGACTGGATAGCTACCACCCCTGATAAATAACAACCTTGAGTTGTTTTCTGGCATTAGTGACCAGGTTCCACTCTCCCTAAAGAGAGCAGCAGTGCGTTTGTAGCACCTTTGGTGTTCCGATTGTCCATAGGTGATGGTAACCGCTTTCCAACAAGTGGGCCGCTGCCTGTCTGCTGAACTCCTGCAATAAAAAAAGGCTACTCTGTCAATTTGACTTTAAAAATAAACATAGATATATACATAACGTGTGTGTATGTTAAATATATGGTAGTGTGTGTAATTTTTTTTTATTGATCTATGGTCTTACTTATAAACGTTTGTACTGCTCAGCAACTGATTAGTGAAACTCTTCTTTAGTCGAATATTTGGGCACAACCTACGTCAATCATTCAAATTTCGTTTATCTGTGCTCCTCTTAGATAAACAACAGGTAATACACGTTA
Source organism: Dendrolimus punctatus (assembly GCA_012273795.1). Classification (NCBI taxonomy): domain Eukaryota; kingdom Metazoa; phylum Arthropoda; class Insecta; order Lepidoptera; family Lasiocampidae; genus Dendrolimus; species Dendrolimus punctatus. Next base: position 19,276,232 of record CM022529.1, on the reverse strand, counting down.
ACAAGTGAAAAAAAAGATATATAGTAGTTTAAATGTGTAGACTACTACAATTAATTACTAATGATGATAAGGATAAATTTGGATTCGTTAGATAGCTAGAAAACGTCTTATATCGTAGACATAAGTCAAGTCGCCCTTACGTGACATGACATTCTATTTATATTCCTTTGGTGGAGGTTTCTGCTAAGATGTAAAACCTCCGTGTTACAGATAATAATTGATTAAGGACAGATTCTGATTCTCTTACTTAAGAGATGTCTATTTGTTTCTTAACGAAATTATTATAAGTAAGGCCGCTAGTGTATTTATCATGCATAATTTTTAAAAAATATTAGCATTCGTCGTGCGAATTTACATACTCCTCTGGCCGCGCAATTTTTGTTAAAAGGGATGCATAGTTTTTGCTTTACGAATGAATATGTAGATATATGTATATTCATAACTATATTATGTTTTTAAATTAACTGTAACACCTGCTACAACATAATGCAGAGATATCATGTCTGGAACCATTGAAGACATGATATTTCTTGTACTTATATAATACAAGAAATACTAGCTTGATATTGTGCATACTAGTGGTATAAGGGTTTGCTGAAGATCGCGTGAAGTGGAAATAAAAAGCAGAATTTGTACTACAAAGCGGTCGTTTCAAACGCATATGGAAGTCCTCGCTAGAGCTTTCTTAAAAATCTCCTTAGTCATCGGATTGCCTGGAAGAGATGGCGTCCATTGTTCTTATTGAAATTTCTATATTATTTGTAAAGGTTTAAGTTTGTAGTGAACAATAAAGCGTTTTCATTGATTCATCATTTATGTAAGGATATTTCAAGAATACTAAGACGACTCCTTATCATGTTTGTCAACGCCTATTGCTCTAGGTGGTAAAAGGTTATTGATATCGATGTACTACGTTTCGAATAGTATTAGGGTATAAGAATAAAACTTTTTATTTCGTTCTTTTTCTTTAATACAATTACGCCTTTTTGTTTTAGTTTTATGACAATATTAAGGTTACTACTAGTTTTTGTTACGAGAGTTTGGTCGCGTGGGAATTGGGAATGGTTATTTTTTATTTGCTCTCACGTCTCACATTTTTCATGGATGAGGTTACCGTTGGGATTTCTGATGGATGTTTGGCCCCATATATCTTGGAGTTTCCATTTTTACAGTTGTTTGGTTCAAGTCTCTGTTAGTAGGGACTTATGAGAAAAATAACTCCTTAAGCCACTCAATGTCAATGAAAAATAAATCTGTAAATAAAAAAATACATCGAATCTCTCGAATCGAATCATCTCTACGTTTTATTGGGCAGTTGTCTAGAGCATATAGACATAGTTTCTTTGTTATTATTATATCTAAAAGTCTAATTAAGTTTATGTGTAAGTAAAATAAAGCTACTGTCTAGTATATTTTAATAAGTGTTGTAACTTAAGAACACAACGGGTCATAATGTTGGGCCACTAAAGTGAACAGCTCAATACCAACGTCTCCAATCAACTAAGATGAAAATGGTGAGATGGATGTATGGTGTTACAACAATTGATAAGGTGAGAAATCACTAAACAAGGGAATCTTCGAAAGTTGCACTTGTGATTGAAACATTAAAAGGAAGAAGACTATGGCTATCGTATGGGCATGTAATAAGGCATGATGTAAGTCACGTGACAAAAAGATTTTAAACTGGAAGATAACTCAAATATTATAGTAAACCCAAAAATAGATGAATGGATATGTAAAGGATGAAACGATGATTTGTTATCAAAAGTTCACAGAAGACTAAACCGGAATTGAGGAGTATGGAAGTTATTGTATCGGCCAAATGATTGAGAGAAGAAAGACTTTTATTATATTAACGGGCTCTGTGGCTGAGCGGGCTCAGCCTTTGCCGGGCTACCTCACTGCAACGCAGATGCTCCGGGTTCGATTCTGCTATGGTAAATTTCGGAAAAGAATTTTCTCCGTTATTTACTATGGTCTGGGTGTCTGGGATCGGCCCCAGAGTGGTCCGTTGTATATTACCCATAACACAAGCGTAACTTGCTTAATTTGGGGATATACAGTGTGTGTCTTTGGTCTGCCGATTAAAAATAAATATTTTATTATTCGTCAATTTGTCTTGAAATAAATTTCCTTCTGTAGTTTTAGAAAAATATTATTAAGATTAGATATATATGACAGGTAGTTCTTAAAGAATGAATTCAATTCTTACTTAGAAGTCTAGTAACTATTATATACTAAATTGGCAATACATATACGCAGTTTTATTACAGTTTTACTACGTGTATCAGACGGTAGGTTCTAGGGTAATGGAGCTTACGTACGGCTCAGTTTTTTATGGACCAACTAAGTGAATCGTGACTGGGTTAACCGGGCAAAAATGGACCACGTTATGTAGCCATATAAATTTAAAAACAAATACTATGTTGCTTTGAAGTAATACTGAGGCTTACGACGAGGATAAATGTAATCTATGTATAACTAGTCTGGCCATAAATACTGTTATTTAAAAACTTTTCTTTTTTTCAACTTTTTAATTATTTTGAATTTGGAACACGTATTATTTTAAAAATTTCTTTCGATTTTGCGCCATTTCCACATATTTTTTCGTGTTAATTATCAAATTATAATATGGAATTGGGTGTAAAAAAAATAGGATTGCAGTGATCGCCTTGCACAAAGTAGGTATGGAGCCGTAGGTCATATTCAAAAACTTCGTATCGGTTTTATGTTCGTATATCGTACTATCAAAAGATACAACAACACTTAGTCTGTCGAAGACCAGAAAAGTTCGGGGCGCCCGCGTGATGGTAGAATTACAAAGCTTATTAATGCTGTTAAAGCCAGAATTCGTCGAAACCCCATTAGGAAGAAAAAAATCTTATCGCGAGAAATGAAGATTCCAATAGGACTCTGTCGCGTATTATATGACAAGACCTGAAGCTCGGTGCTTATCGTCGATATACAGGACATGCCCTAAATCAATCTTTACATTAAAGAGAGTGGATCGATCAAAACGCCTTCTGTCGCGATACGCAGGTGAAAGGCACACAAATACCTACTTTACCGATGAAAGAATTTTCAAGGTTGAAGAACAATACAATAAGCAAAATGATAAAGTGTACGCTCACAGTTCTTAAGAAGCTGCTCAAGTGGTCTGAAAGGTACAAAGTGGTCATCATCCTGCGTCAGTGATGGTTTGGTGGGGCGTGTCTTATCAAGGAGTCACAAAACTATTTTTTTGTGAAAACTCCAGCCAAAGTGTATCAAGATACAGTCTTGGATCATGTTGTGAAACCTCTCACAATCTCTGAATTGAATCATCAAATCATGAAATAAAACTCTCAGCCATACAATTTTTAAAAATATACCGTGGACTTTCCAGCAGGACTCTCCGCCTGGTCACAAGGCACGAACTACCCAAGCCTGGCTTGAAACCAACGTTCCGGACTTTATAAGAGCTGAAGACTTGCCCTTATCTAGCCCAGACCTCAACCCTTTACACTTCAAATTATGGTCAGCTTAAGAGGACATGGAGTGCTCTAAACGACACGGCCACATTGAGTATATTAAAAAATGTTTGGAGCAAGCAGTGGCGAAATTTCCCCTGGAAACAATGCGTAAATCCGTAGATTCGTGGCCAAACAGATAAAAGGCCTGTATTAAAGCCAACAGTGGCCATTTCGAATAGAATATTTTTTTATTTTTTGCTGAGACTTTCATTAAAAAAATGCATTTTCATTTGTAACAGAACTTATGGCTGGACTAGGTATATAATTGACATCCACGTATATAGTGACTCATCACGATATCTCGGGAACTATAATACCTATAGACTTGAAATTAGGCACGGACCTTCCTTTCGCCAAGTAGAGGTCAGTTAAGAACGGATTTTACAGCACGCGAAGCGGGCGGGTATAGGCTAGTTCTTTATATATAGATAGATAGATAACACTTTATTGTACACCACTACAGAAAAGCTTACGAACTAGTATTATTATAGTAGGGTACAAAGGGCGGTCTTATCGCTAAAAAGCGATCTCTTCCAGACAACCCTATTTAACCTGTATGTATCATTTTACTAAAATATAAAAGAAAACTTTACTTAGTTATATTGTATTCAATCCATAGTACTTCAAGACTATAAATAAAATACTTAGCCGAGGTCCCTGTCTTCTATGGGTAAGGTGCCCAGAAGGCTGGCCACGTTTTCTCGCTGGACTCGCCATATAGATCCGCTATCCAAGGCAGGCTCCTGTCCTCTGATCACCTGAAGAGTTAATGAGTCGTTTTGATAGTTTTGGTAGACTCATCATTTTATAATACATAAAATAAGTTTTTAGACTAAAACGATCTTTTTTACAATTTCATATTACATCTTAATCTCTATGCAAGAACATTTTATTTATTTTTAAAACTTACTGTTTAGTTTTTATTTGTTAATTAATTTTTCATCCATATTTATAATTAAAGTTTATTATTAATTTAACTATTATTATTATAATATTATTATTTAACCTATTGTCATAATAATATACTCTTATGACAATAGGTTTGTTGTCAACTGGATAGTTGTCAGTCTACTAGTTTAAAATAAAATGACAAAACGACATGCCTGTTAAAAGAAACATTTTACATATTCTAGAACTATATTGGTGAAAAATCCATCGTTTTATCATTTGATAACAGCAGACTTAAAAAGACTCCAACGTAGAAATATTAATTTACAATACTGTGTTGAAAAATACCAAACTGTTTAAATTATATATTATCTAGCCTATATAAACACATGCAAAGACATTCGTCTTATCTCCAAAGAAATCACAATATTGGCAACAATCCCTACAGCGTTGTAAACGTATTTCACTTCGGGTATATGTCACTCGACCTCCGTCCCACCATTACTCATAACAGAAAAGGACCCCGGAAGGGAAAAAAAAGAATAAACACAACTTACATCTGAACAAATGGCAACACTTTACGTGTCTCACAACTTAAACGGGCTTAGAAAAATGGAACGCCAGATAATGTTTCCATTCGTCTCGGCTTAATGCGATATTATGTCTTGTGGACTGTGTTACCAGGGTGGTTTCGTAATTTCTCATTTCGTATTTGAGAATACCTTGTTATTTATATCACCTTTCTACCTTGCATTAAAGGACTTGAATAAACTCTCCTCAATTTATTTATAACATAAATTTCATTTTCCTTTATACCATGAAAATTATGTGTAACGCAGAAATTATCCCATTTTCTGGTTTACAAATATAATCAGTTAATTAAATAAGGCCCGATTTTTTTATCATCAGACAAAAATTATCAGTTGAATAAATTATAACCTCACTAAATTCAAATAGTGAAACAATTTGTTCATTTGGTATTTTGTGTTCTATTCTGTACAGTAATAAAGATATTCAGATTTAAGACAAATATAATATAAGATATAAAGGATAAAACAACCCACACGCCCCTGGTCTAGCGCAGGCAGCTGTAAGAACCTTCAGTCGTGTTCCGGCATCGGTTCCAATCTTCTCTTTGAGGCCGGCAGCACATGATCCTAAACTTCTGAATTGGAGTTTTTGTCTGGCACATAATTATACTGAATACTATGCGTGGATATTATTGGCACATTGATCAGTACTACGTGTGTACACATACTTAGCTGGTTTATTTTATCTTTAACTTTAACGTAGGCAGGTGGTAGGGCATTTGAATAAATAAAGGAATGAAAACTCTTTATTGTTCACCATAAACTTAAATCTAGACAATTGATATGGATATATTTGCTTTAGAACAATGCGCGGCTTTATCGCTTCCAGGCAACCCAGTGTCTAAAGAGATTTCAAAGGAAATTGCAAACGATTTTTGGTGGTGTACTAAACTAAAATAAAAATAATAAAATCACAATCAAATACTATTAAAAAAATAAAGTAAAATAGAAATTAATATATACATACTAGCTGTCCCGGCAGACGTTGTCCTGCCCGGTAAACAAAAAAAATTTTGGGGTGGACTACCCCTAACATTTAGGGGGATGAAAAATAGATGTTGTCCTATTCTCAGACCTACCCAATATGCACACAAAGTTTCATGAGAATCGGTCAAGCCGTTTCGGAGGAGTATGGCAACGAAAACTGTGACACGAGAATTTTATATATACATATATAATTAATAAAATGATATTATAAATTAGATATATATATATATATATATATCGCGGGCTTCAAGCCAGAGGGGCGTAAGCCAACTTTTCAGGAGATACAAAAAACTTTTTTTTCAATGTATCTCTATAACTGAAAATTTGGATGTGTCTATGAAAGTACTTCCTTGATTACGTGAAATGCTCTTTTTTAATTAACCTACTATTAAGAAAAAAACAGAGGTGGTGTATCGATAAAAACATAAATGATAGACGAAATAAAAAAAACGCATTTTTTTATACGCCCCTCTGGCTTGAAGCCCGCGATATAAATACATTCGGACAATAGATACATTCATGTAATGCAACAATTTTATTTAATAGACCAATAATGGTAAGTCACTATATGTTCTTCCTATATAAAAGATCAATGGCAACAAGGAGCGTGACCAGAAAGCTGCATTGCCATGCTGTATGGCGATACTTATTTGCTGTGCGAAATATGAGCCAGCTTTTTGATCACGGTAGTGTCATAAAGAAACTTTGCCGACGGACCCCGCGGGCCTATTGTTTCAACCCCAACCGGCACAAATATGTAACCTTTTCCTAAGATTCTATATTTGCGCTGTTTGATGGCTTCAGCTGAAGCACAGTTGGGTCGCACTCTTTTGGAGCTGGCAGGATATTGGTAGTATGTATGACCCTCGCTGTTGCAAATATCCATAGAAGACGGCAAGCGCTTTCCATCCGTCTTCTATGCACTTTCCGAAATAGAAAAATTATGAGTTAATTTCTATCATAATACTCCGGTTATAGTTTAGATTTGTTTACATTATTATTGATTAGTTATTTTAACTGAGAGAAAGCTGCACAACGCCCTGGCAAGAATTTTCTTGAAAACGAAGTCTCTGTACATTACTCGGACGTGCGTGAAACACAGATTAATGTACCAACGAGCCCATCTAGATTTTCATAGCTTACCTTGAATATTTTGGCATAATTTTTCAATTTCACATTGCTTATTGCGATTAAATATTAGTATTTTGCATCCTCATTGTAATAAAATAATTCATAAATCAAATTGTGATATTCAGTGATATAGCAAAGGTATTATAAGTACTACATCATAGGTGATAGTATCGAATACTCAGATCTTATATTTAGACAGGGCTCCGGGCTACTAGTTAATTGGAGTACCAATTACACAGAGTACATCAATGTCAATTATTCATGAATATTCAAGTTTAGTAGTTATATTATTGGGCCTATTTTCAATTACTAGATAAAAGTTATTCATAGAATAAACTTGCAAAAATTAAATATGCAGTCGCATGAATAAAACAGTTCAATGATTTCACTTTTTTTTTATTCACTCAGGTCATAATATTATATATTCGGCTCATAGCCATGGTAAATGCCCATCAAATGAGTCAACCAAATTGTATGTCTTTGACTGATGCAAAAAAGGGAGATCTTCTTGCAGCTTGAAAAGTTATCTAATTTCATCCTAAACACATAGATTCCTTGTTCAATAATTATAAATTATTTAGAGACAATAATTTTCATAGGATACATAAACATTTTTTTTAATTGGCAAACCAATAATAATATGGATAAAATAAGAAAAATGTTTGCACTGAACTAGGGATCTTTAACTTCCATTTAATTAAAAATCTATTCATAATATTTTTCACATTTATTATAGAGCGTGGATGTAGGTAGAATATCTTGCTGCAAGAGCCATGGCGATCGTTCGGAATTTTCCAATTTCCTCCTTGAGAGAATAAGTGGTACGAATGACCATTTCTTTGTTTATCTATACCATCATTATTTACAGCCCATGTGTAAGATCACACGGAAAACAAATTCTTTTTTAAATGCTGTATGTGTAATTAAGTAAGAAGTTATTTTAGATATATAGCTAATTAATCTTATACTAATATATAAAGCTGAAGAATTTGTTTCTTTGCTGGTCCGATTTGAAAAAATATTTCAGTTTTAGATAGCCAGCCCATTTATCGAGGAAGGCTATAGGCTATATACATCATCACGCTAAGACGAATAAGAGCGGAGCAAAATGAAGAATGTTTCAAAATCGGGGTGTTATTCAACTATCCCACGAAGTTAAGTATTAGTTGAAGTCGCGGGCAGTAAAACCTCAAAAACCATCATAGACCTATTTCATATTTCCAACTTATCTCTATAGATATTAAGTGGAAAGTTTTGTATTTTTGTAATAAATAGACTCGAAAACTACTGGACCGATTTCAAAAATTCTTTCACCATTAGAATGTTCATTAACCCAAATTAATATAGACTATATTTATTATAAGAACAAAATCAGGGATCCCTACTTAAACTTCAATAATGTAATCCAAGGTGTAAAAAATAGTGTTTGAGTGAATCCCGGGATGGTTTAGATTCACAATTAGACCCGGTAGGTGGCACTGGAATCAGGTTCTAGATTTTTATTTTTCAGGGCAGAATAACGTCTGCCGGAACCGCTAGTTAATAATTTAATAAATCACTTTCAAACGCTTTGCTTCAAACAGCGCTTAGTAGTAAGTATTATCACAGCCTCCTTTGTATTACCCCTTCATTCATCGCGTAAAACCACTAATCTTAATAAATCAGAGTCCATCAACGAAATGACTTGTTCAGTGGTCAATTCTAACGAGAGAACACAGTGGAGGAAAAACAAGGGAGTACTGACGCGACGTCAGATATCTTTTGTACTTGATTACAATTTAACATTGCAGTCAATGGGGATAAAGTCGGCAGTAATAACTATGCAATAGAGTCTGCAACATCCGAAAAGTTAACTTTGCACGAGAGCTTGTCCGGCTTGACAAAGGAACAATAGCTGACCCGGATATTTGAGGAAAGTAACGGAGCTGGGTTTTTTGGGGACACTCACCACTGTGGTCGAGGCTTTGGTTTTGTGCAATGACAATGTACAAATGAACTTTTTAACCGACTTCCTAAAGGAGGAGGTTTTCGATTCGTCTGTATGTTTTTATGTGTGTGTCACGCGATGGCTCCGTCAATTGTCTACCGTTTTCTTTATTCGTAAGTGTGTACTCCCGAAGTGGCCCATGATAACAAGTTAGGATCTGATAAGATGATCTCAGGGAAATCGAGAGTAATTCTCATTAAAAACCCGTGCGTTGTTACATTTTCTACAGGCACTCATTTTTTTATATGCATGTTACACGATTTCTCTGTCAATTGTGGACCGATTTTCAAATTCATTGTTTTATTCGAAAGCGTATACACCCTAAGTAGTCTCATTGTCCAAGTGACTATCTGAGAGTGGATGGCAGTAAAATCAAGACCAATCCTTGTTGTGAACAGTCGACCAGTGTGACAGCAACCGTGTATACGCGTGCCAGTAGTACAATTTCTATAGGCGTTAAATAAATTATTTTTAAGTTATTCAAAATAATTTATTTTTAACAAAAACAAACCCGACTTCTCAATAACAAAAAATATTTAACAGACTTTTTTCTAAAACATGTTGAAGTCAATGCCAAGTAAAACATAAAAGAACAACAACAAATTTAAAAAGTATAATAATTTTTAGTCGATTTTGTCTTTGTGAATAAAAATATTCTATTCTATTCTAAAAAATGTTTACTTTTTAGTTGCGCAAATACTTCAATAGTATTAGAAAAAATATTAAGCACTTGTAGAAATTGTAATACCTACACGCGTATACGCACAAACTTTTTTCCAAGAATTTAGGCACACGGCCTTATTTAATAAGGGTTTTTCTCGATTTTCCTCGAATCCGATCCAGTCATCAGACTTGATGACCATGGGACTAGTTCGGAAGTATCAAGTATTATACTTACGATTAAAGATAAAAACTTAAAAATAAGTTGATAATAATTGATGGAGATATCGTGTTAAAAAGAAGTTGGTTAATAATTTTGGTGAGTTTGTCTAATTCTTTGGAATCTACTCATCAGAGCCTGACATGATGACAATGAGACCAGTTCGGGAGTATCACCTCCCAATTGAAAGAAAAATTGAAATCATCATCAGTTTTCATTTGACGAAGAAATCGAGTAACGAGCATACAAAAAAAAACACAGACGATATGAAAACAGCCTTTTTAAAGTCGGTTAAAAATAATCCTTATCAACGATTGTAAAATGAGTTTTTTATTGCACGACTATCTACATCAGACAGGCAACCGGCTCTCTTGATGGAGAGCGGTGACCGACGTCTAAGAGAATTTACAACACCAAAGGTACATATTACCAATATGCTGACGGCTTCAAAAGAGTGACTGGTACCTAATGCTGGACCACAAATATGGTAGTTTTCTAAAGCAAATCCCTACCACCTAGCTACGTTAAAGTTAAAGATAACATAAACTAACTAGGTAAGTACTCACGCATAGTACTAAAAATAATTATGTGCTAATGGGAACGTGATAACGGATTTGAAGACTACGAGAAGAGATAAAAGAAATCGGATCCCAGACTCGAATACCGACTTGGAACGAAACTAAATCTCGTTGTCAAGATAAAATCATAAAATCATTCCGATATTACACGGATTATTTAATAAATAACGAATACAATTATTAAACAACGTGTGTGTGTGTTAAAGAGCTCATTTAATATGATCATCATAATCAGAAATTTGCCAACAGTCTGAAAAGTGACTTACATTATGCCATAACGTCGTTATTAAACACAAGTTTTTAATTACCTCCCCTGAGTGGTATACGAGTACTAGGGTAATACGGTCGCGAGACAAACCTCTTTAATTCCCAACATTTTCATATGAGCACAAAGGTAAAATATGCAAAGATACCTTGACGGATTTGAATTTTACTTGCACATGAATCTTAATCAAATTGTTATGTACAATCCAACCAACTTAATCATGGCCATAGGATCATTTTCCTACAGTTGTGAAATACAATTAGGTTGAAGTTCGCCTGAACATACATTTCCTTGGTAACGAACTTGTGATCATTTTATTAGACATTGACAGTTACTGGCTACGTTGTACAAAACAGGTGGGAGAGACTAGATTATACTCATGTGTAACATCTGACATGACAGATTTCAGTTCGAGATACAAATTATTTCAAATCATTACTATTTTATCTAAAACATATCTAGTACACTGATACCAAATTTTAAAATTGCGTAGTTCTCTGAGCCTAGTGACGCATTTTATTAATGTTTAAAACGTCCTAAGTACAACACACACGATAAACTTTACTACTTTGACGGTTTTAAAGGCATCATTAGGAAAGTGGGTGATAATTCAGTTGGTTCGATTATACATCTATGTGTTACGATGATTTTCACAAAAAAATATTCCACGATTTCAGTACAGAGGCAGATGGTCTACCTGATGGAAAGTGGTTACTATCGCCTATAGACATTTGTAACACCAAAGGTGCTGCTGCTCTCTTAAGGGAGTCTGGAACCAGGCCTCTTATGCCGGAATACAATCCAAGTTGTCATAGCAATATACTCAATACCAGTGGTAGTAGCTATCCAGACGGGTGTGGGTTATTTTGTCGCCTCTTACGACAGGCCGCCCAGCCGCAGCAAATTGTATTCTTTCTCCGTTCCTACACGGATAAAATCCATACTTACATAAATGCGAAAGTAACTATATCTGTTATACTTTCACGCCTTCACAGAAAAACCAACCGTATTTTACTAAGTATATGCATCAGGTACCTAGTTATAAATTTAAGTATGTGGTGTTTTACTGAAATTTGAAATATACACATAGCTTCAATACCGAGAATAGACTTTGAACATTTTATATCTCGGAGAATGAGATAGTTTTCACGGCGTGGGTCGAAATTTTCCGGGAGAAAATAACGCCTACACAAAGATCTAATCCAATGTAACCTGTATGAAAGCTTGCTCTAAAAATATTAAGAAATAGGTACAATTGCCCCGGAACATGGTACAGCATCCGCGGGATCTTTAATCAACTGTAATGTTTAGACTTTTCATATTCTATTTTATGCTATAAATAACTTTTTTCTAGTCATTATAATTTGTGCTTTTAATATTAATACATTTAGGTTTAAATTATATGGACAACAAATTATATACAGGATGGCGCAATAGAACGTGCATATTTAAAATATTGTTTAAAAAATAAATGCAAAAGGTATAGTTAAAATAAAACTGAGGTATTATTAAGAAATAACTGAAGTTTATTTTTTAAAAATAACATCGTCTAAATGATGACCCTCTTTACGACGACACTCCTCTAATCGCAAACGGAAGTTATTGAAAACTTTCTTCAGTAATGCCGGTGTAATTGCTGCCATTTCACCACGGATATTCTCATTGAGTTGATCGATGTTTTTCGGATTATTGCTGTAGACTTTGTTCTTGAGGTATCCCCACAAAAAAAAGTCAGGAGGCGTCACGTCTGGACTACGTGGGGGCCATGGGATATCACCTCTTTTCGAAATCAGTCTGCCAGGGAACATCTGTTTCACAACCGCCATGGAGTCATTTGATGTGTGACAGGTAGCTCCGTCTTGTTGAAACCAAGTCCTAGAATTCACTATTCTTGAATTTTCAAACTCTGGAGCCAAAAAACTTTCCAACATCGCAACATAGCGTTCGGTATTAACAGTGACGTTTTGCCCCCGCGCATTTTCAAAGAAAAACGGTCCAATTATTCCTCTACCAGAGATTGTTGCCCATACTGTCACTTTAGGACTATGCAGTGGTTTCTGGTGCTTGAGTTTGGGATTCTCACTGTTCCAGTAACGACAATTTTGACGGTTTACGAACCCATTGATATGGAAGTGGGCCTCATCTGAGAAAAGGATATTGTCAAAATTGGAAAATCGATTAAGCATTTCATTAGCAAATGCGAGCCTTGCTCCGAAGTCAGACTCTTTCAATTCTTGTGTTAACTGCAGCTTGTAAGGATGCAGTTTCAGATCCAAGTTTAAAATTCGTTGCAAACTTCGTCGCGATAAGTGTAAGACAGACGATCTCTTGCGAGTAGACATTTGTGGATCTCCTCGTACAGACTGCATAACTCTCTCAATATTGTCGTCGGTCCTAGATGTTCTTGGACGACCTTTTGCTTGTGGTTTAAACGTTGAACCAGTCTCTTCAAAACGCTGTACCCATATTTTAATTAAATTAGCACTCGGAGCTTCACTAATTTGCCGTAGTCCATGTTCAGAACAATATAAACGCCTAGTAACGATGTATGAACGAGAGTTCTCGTAAAATGCGCGCACGCAAAATGCGCGACGCTTCCCGTCGAAGTGACTCATAGTGACTAAAACTCCATGAGCCCGCCTACCCAACGATGCAGGCTCCCCCCGCCCGCGCACTTTCTACCCCGCGAAAAAGATGATGCAATATGCACGTTCTATTGCGCCACCCTGTATTAAAAACGTACTAAATGCTTCGTACGCCCGCCAGCCCGGTGGACTGACTACCTGCGCATGATCGTCGGCAGAGGCTGAATGAGGAAGACGGGAGACTGGGATATGTGGCGCGTACTTGGAGAGGCCTACGTCCAACAGTGAACTTGAAATTGGCTGAAGAAGAAGAAATATTTATTTAATTGATTATAGTTTTCAATAGTATGTAGTATGTATGTACGTAGAACTGATAAATATTAAACTAAATGTAAACTAGTATAGTAAAGAAATGAAAATTACACACATTATATGACTCCAAAAACGGTGTCAGTTGGGAACGTACCCAAACCTCCGGCCGCATTTCCTCGTTGTATGGCAACGCTAATACGCTGCCCTACATATAAGCCAGCCCGTTGGTCACTTGAGAATTCTATCAAACATGTTGTTAGGTCTGGATAGAGCCGATAAGTTTTGGGACTTCAGAGTTTCGACACTGAACGCCACAAATATTGAATTCTGGAGCACTGGATGTTGTAAAGAAAACATCTCTCTCTTAACGTCGATGTCCTAAACACATTATACAAAAGCAAAAGGAAGGATATTAATAGCATTTCAACTCACGTGTCGACTGTGTGAAGTCGCATAGAGTAATTAGAGAGCACATTTACGAACCCGTTTGCACCTTGTGAAACATTTTGAACATAAAACAACTTGGCGTATGACTCTGCAGAACTCTAATAATGCCTTTTTCACACTAGTAACGCTGCTTGCACTAGAAGTTCTATATCGTCGGAGTTAGTGCAAGACTCTTAACTATATTTTGGAAGTCAAACTTCTTAAGAACCATTTTGATTTCAAACTAAATGAAATGAAAAAGCGACACTAAAAATAGATAAACATATAAATATATAGGACTAAGCCTGCGAGAAAATGAAATACAAGTTTTACATGTGCAGCACACATTAGAGAGGCAATAAGATCGAACATTAAACGTAAGGTAAGGTACAATTCTTAAAAAAAACTAATAATAATATTTTTAGACTAAAATAGTGAAAAATTTAAAGTGATACTTAGGAAGTTTATTTTGAGTTATAATATAGGGTATTTGTAATAATAAAAATTACAGAAGAATTATATATGAGTATATTATCTGAAGTTTGACTTCTACTGCGTGTAAACTGCACTGCACACACACAATTTTTTTTGGTGACATTATCTTTTCGTCAAAATTGTTTACATTAAATGTATAATATTGTTACGAGTTGCGAGGCACGAATTAAAATGCCGTTGGAATAATTATATAGTTTATTATAACTATACAAAAACGTACAAATATAACTGAACACAACAAATCCAACCGTAATGCTGAAGATCGTGATTCAATAAAACGTGCAAAGTCCGTCACTAATAGATTACAATTGCCTCCTCTCTCCATCGGGCCCTGTTTTATACCTCACAAATACAAATGTCCCTGTATTGAAGTCGATCTAATCCGTAACACCTGGCTTATAATTCGACCACAACGGCCACAAACGAGTACAATAAAATAATGGTCTGTTTTATAGAATAATTGGTAATCGCATGCCAATAAATAAGTAAACAAAAGAAGATGATCTTAAAAGAATTACAACTAGCTCAAATGCCGACAGGTAATAAAATGTGTTTTTACAGATATGCAGTTGTGTATTTAATTTTGTCGGTGCCTAGGTTGTAACAATATAATATACTATGCATTGAATATGTTACAATTTTGATACTCAAAATTTTGACGAAAAAATAACATACCAAAAATGTAGTTACAAAGTCCTACACTCAGGCCGACGATATGTAATAAGAAGAACTTTTCAGTATAAAGAACTTATTTCTCGTAAAATATTTTAAAATTCACTTAAGTATATTAGAATATTCTACCCGAATTGTGTATTTAAATTCTAACGAGTTTTAATTGTTCAGGAATATTCAAGTACAAGCCTCGTCTAAATTACAGCTAGACGCAAACGAGGGAGTTTTTGTGACAGCTCAAAAGGGTAGATTTTGCAAAACAAAAGTTGAGATTTTCAACACAAACACATATTTTGCAGAAAAATAATCAACATTCTTACAACTATTGTCAATTTTTTAATCAATATTATACAATTTGTGTTAATAAGCATGAACAGCAAAACATCAATCATATTTCAAGTATAAACTTTAAGTTTCCAAACTAGTACGTATTGTTTTGTAAGATAAAAACTGAAAAAATTTACCAAATATATGTATTAGGGTTTACCTTGCCCGGACGTAGTGAATGAAATACAATGTGCTCTGTGCATGGTAGTGAAGAGAGGTACATGTCATTTTTACTTTTTTACTGACTTTTTGTCAGTGTAAAAAAATGTTACTTTTGTTTAATTACATTTATTTTAATTGTAGTATAAAACACTGATTTGTGATGAAAAAATGTAAAGCGATGATTACTGCTAAAGAAATTTATTGAAATATTATAATTTTAATTTAGTGCAATCACGTCTAGTCTTATCAAATGATTCAATAAATAATTACTTCAAACATGATTACTAGAACTGTTTGAACGGGCCATTAATGCATGCCCTGTATACAGAGACGACGTCTTTTTAAGTCCTGTTACGGAAAACGCCTTGCGTTACACAGATAAATGATCTTAAGTACAGCGCAAATTTAACCCAAACTATGAACCTTAAATTGCTTAACAATAAAGTTCGAAATGCATAATTCGAAAGGCTTTTTGGTAAAGGAGTGAAAAGTGAAGGCAATTCATCAAATTGTAGTCACAATCACGGTCGAGTGATGAGACGGTTGTTTGGGAACGCGCTTGTTCCCGGCGTTACCCGGGATTCTCCGGGATTCGGCAGGTTTGTTGAATTTATGGCAAGCGAGCTCGTTAAGTGCGGCGAAGACTGCGAATACTGATGTTTGTTATAGGGTTATGACGTACACATGAACACGCAAGCTCTTATTTGTGTTCGTGCCCTTTCATACGTTAAGAAAGATTAAGTGTTTGTAGGAGTAAAGATGTAACCAAAGACACCAAAGTAAATGAAATGGAAATTTTCAACGGATCTGAGTATGTTATTAGGATTCCGTGCACATTTTTGCAAAAAACATCTTTTCAATATAGGTAGCACTGACAGCCCCCTTTTCGGAGCTTACCTGAAGGCAGAAGAAACAGCCGCCCATATCATGCTAGACTGCGTAAGGGTAGCATAATACAAGATGAAGTATCTGGATGTACGAAAGAATTGTTCAAATCAGACCAGTAGTTCCTGAGATTAGCGCGTTTAAACAAACAACAAACTGTTCAGCCCTATATATTAGTATAAGATAAGATAAAAGTGACTAGAAAAACGAATGGTCGCCGAAACACATTACAATAAGATTCACACGCTTAATATTTTCAAGATACTATAACTTACAGCGCAATTAAGGACAGACATTGCTCACCCTTTGTATCGTATCTTGCCAATAGGTCCCAGAGTCGTATATTTACGATGTCAATCGGAGAACTGTCGGCCATCGCGCTCTTGGATTTATGTACGTCGTGCAGACGAGCAGTTTCTCAATAGGGGCGTAGCGTTTCATAAAAATGGTTAGATATATACAACGTTGCTCTATAACAAGATTTCGTAGCATCATTTTTATATAATATTTTTCAGGAGTTGAGCAAACAGGCTGACGGCCCACTTGATCGTAAGCGGTTACCATCGCCTATGGATATTTGCAACATCAAAGGTGCTACAAATGCGCTGCTGCTCTCTTAAGGGAGACTGGAACCTGGTCACTAATGCCGGAACACAACTCAAGGTTGTTATGGCGGCATACTTTAGACCAGGGGTATTATCTATCCAGTCGGGCATATGCCCTACCACCTGACTGAGGGTTGTTTTGTCGCCTCTTACGAGAGGCCGCCCGGCCGCAGGAAATTATTTTTTTTTTTTCCGTTTCTGCACGGATAAAGTAATAAGTATTCAGACACAATATACCTATTTCGGTTCTGGCTCCAACAACTTTGGCCTTTTGTAGGGCGTTCCACTAGCAACGCACAACGCCCAAAATGCTCAGTTAGCCGTTCCACAAGGCGACCGCGAGCGTTGCGGTCGTGGCGAAAACGTCACTAATGACGTCATCATTTTCGATCACATAACGCTCACAACCACCCATGTCAAAAGGTGGGTCAAAGTGGGCGTTGACCACAGAGCATTAATTCTCTCTTGTCAATACATTAAAAAAGGCGCGAATTTTGAAACAAGATGGCGAATGAAAAATATCTTTCTTTATTAATTTTGTAAAATTAATTTTAATGTATTTTAAACAGCCATCTATCATTTTCCTTTATTTGTTATTAATATTTATTTACATGATTTATTTCTAATCAGTTTTCATTATCGTTGACTTGAATATAATTATATAATTAATGAGAAATTCATTGTTTGTAGACATAGCTTTTGCTGCAGAGTTATACGAAAGAGTTATAACTCAAAATTCAAAATTATAGATAGATAGACAACAAATAATTCTATGTATTTCTTGAAAGTCTAAATGGCTTTTAAATTCTTCATCTGAATAACGATCGACTATATTTTTATATTGTGTAATACGTGGTCTGAGATCACGTTTTTTAGTATTACGTTTATAAACTTAACGTCCACTCTTCATCTGAGCTAGGCGAATTGCTTTCTTCGAAATTATTACCGCGATGAACTATCCGATACCAATGGGGTCACCCATTAAGGACATTTTGTATAAATAGCTATATTTCTTTTAACATAGTCATCCTGATTGAAAAAGGCGCGATTTTCATATTAACCAATGACATTTGCGTTTGACATTAATGACATCAACGCCCCATAACCCGTTCCACTAGCTTTTAGGATTGTAACGTCCGCAAGCAAGTGGAACGGCAAAAATCGCGGTCGTGAACGTGGTCGTTGTGAGTCCCTAATGGAACGCCCTGTTGGATAGTTTCTATCGACAACAACAACGACATTCACAACATACGTAAATTTCACATGAACAGTGACAGATAAAATGTCACTTTTACTAACTTCAAGTCACTTCATTCTATATGTTTAAAATTTACCAGCGTAACGATCTTGTTGTGAAAACGAATTATACAAATTAATACGAAAAAACCTTTCATTTTTGGATATCCTCCGTTCCTGCGTCTATAATAAGAAAGCTTGTATGTTTAGTTAGACGTGCTAATCTTAATAACTATATTACCTTTTTGAAGCATTTATTGCAATGAAACTACTTTAGAATCGATCGATCGATCGAATCTTTAGAATTAAAAACTTGATGACACTAAAAAGAAATAAACACATAAATCTATAGGACTAAGCATGCGAGAGAATGTGACAATATATTATATTTAATCATTTAAACACTATATCCATACAAATAGAGAGATGGTAATGTTTTGAAGTTTTAGGTTAATACTTCAAATTTCATGTTTAAAAGTTTAAATATATTATAACGATATAATATGAAATGTGACGTCACGAAATTTAGAATCCCTCCCACCCCTTGTCATAGTTTCACTTATACTGCGTGTAAACTGCACACAGACATACACCGGACACACACATTTTTTACTATACAAAGCTCGATATTGGATCAAATAGTAACGCCCTAATGCGTTACGATTCGATTTGTTATAAAATTTGTTTTTATTTATAAATAAGTTTTAATTAATGAAAACTTATCTATATGTTTTTTGCTAAAAATACTACATAGTGTAATAAATGTACCCACATTTCAATTAGATATTTTACGTATATTAAATAAGCCAGTTTATAGACACTTACAATAATTGCAGTATTATATTTCTTTAAAATAGATTTTTTTTATCAAATTGATTACATTCGATTTTTTACGTAAAGTGTCGATGGTTAAATAGTCTGTGCTTTACATGAAACACAACAGCACTATTACGTCAGCCACAACTATAAAGCATGACAATTATGCCATTGGTTTCGTATGGACTTTACTTTAGAAATATTTGACTTGTTAGACGTGAAAACGTCTAAAGTAAAATAAAAAGCTCGGAAACAGTATAGAGACCTATTTGAAAAATGTTTGTTTGTTGGATTCTTTGTTCAGAGACAAATTATGTACACAATTTATTTGTTGACTTTAAAACGACGCACTGCATATATATAAAAAACATGATAGATTCACAATAAGTTTTGCACAAAAATAAACTTGATTCACAAAACACATAGTTATCCATAATAATTAAATAATGGGATGCGACTTGCATAGACACGTTGGCCGCATCCCATTTACAAAACACGTCTAGATCGGCCGGTTCGGCGGCGGAAACAGCGGAATCACTCAAGCGGCGGAAATATGCAACCCTCAGTGAGAGTTATATGTTTGTGCCGTTTGCTGTCGAGACGCTTGGACCGTGGGGTCCTGAGGCCATGAGCCTCTACCAAAATTTATCAAAACGACTCATCGACTCTTCAGGTGATCAGAGGGCTGGTGCCTACCTCGGCCAACGGATCAGTATGGCGATCCAGCGAGGAAACGTAGCCAGCCTTCTGGGCACCTTACCCATAGAAGACGGTGATCTGGGCGCTAAGTATTCTACTTATAGTCTTGAGTGACTATTAGTAGAATACAATACAAATAAGTTAAGCTTTCTTACATTGTATTTAATAGTATGTAATTTTATAATTGTGTTAGAATTATACTTAATTAAATAATAATAAATAATTTTCTGCACTATAAACTTTATATATATTAATATTAAAGAAGGACATAAGCTACCTGTGCTTCTTGTTTCGTCGCTGCAAAGATTCCTAAAGATTAAAGTAAGACCACTAATACACCAATGTTTGTCGGTTTCATGTCATGCGAAGAGCAGTAGCAATCAATGTATTGTTGGCAAAGAAATTTAATTCGCTTATTAACTAAACCTTAGAGATGACGTGCGAACAAGATCGATTAAAACAGAAATATACATTTTAAAATAGTCGGCAAAGAGTCTTATATGCTACAGTTAAATAGAATAACGAACTAAAATGTCTACTATGAGCCGAAAAAGACTGTGAAGCATCTATTATTATACTAATATAGGAAGTAATTCACCAGTGTGGTGATATAATCGTTTCTGGCCTAATTACATTGGTTATAATTAAAGGTGTTATAGAGCCCGTGTTTCGACGTTCAAAATGTCATTATCCAAGCGTTAAATCCCGGTTGCGTTCGAAGCGTTCACTCCGACGCCCAGGGTCCGCTTTCCAACTTTTTCTACTCCATTTCGCGCGGTCTTCAGCATTCTCCGTTTTGAAACCATCGGTACGCATGTCATCCTTCACAACGTCAAGCCATTGGGCCTTCACCTTCGACCGGGAACTGGCGAAGGCGGCATGGCTAGACATTTGTTCGCCACATAATTAGCGGTCTCCATAAAATGTGGCCGTACAAGCGTGAGTGACACTCTTGTAGTCTGCTATGTCACGGACAGGAAGACTGCCGCAGAAGCGGGAGTTCCTGACACGGTCTTTCCGCGTCACTCCACACATCTGTCACAGCATATTTATCTCCGTGACACGCAATTCTTGCTTGTGTCGCTCAAGTACAGGTCACGCTTCACTGCCATACAAAAGGACAGGTCTAATGATTTTGGCGTTTAAAACGTAAGTCTACATAATTCTTTCAGAATAAAATATGTAGATTTGTATTGGAGACGAGGCACTTATTGAAATTGGCCGATTTACTTTAATCACATTATCTACAAACGTAAAAGGATTGGGCCGGGTGTTCTGGACTTTATGGCCTCTCAATATCTTCGTTATTGCCTCAATAGCAGAGTGTTTTGTTTTGTATTACATAAATATTATTTTAGGTTAGTTTCTAATATAGATAGAGGATACGCCCTGGCGATTGCAATATTTTAATGATCACTTTAAGTATAAATAAAAGGTTTTAAAAGTTTTAAGCGCGGAATTTATTTGATGTTTCTTTATACATTTCGGCCACTTTGTATATATATAAGACAAGTCAAGTCAATGAGTAAGTAATGTTAAAACTATTATTTAGCCTACCCCCATTTCTTCATTTTAATCATTTAGGTTTGATTTTTGTTCATGGTTATTATTTACTCTATGGGAGCCTAATCTAATTTCCCACCGCTTGGCAACATGTTCTAGCTTCAAGAGAAGAAACAGCACAAAAATCTCTTCAGCAACATTGATTACAAAAATAAAATTTGTGTGCGTCCAAATTTTGGATCTCATCTTAATTATACTTTAAAATAAAGGAAAAATAACCACATATCTTCAAAAGTTTGTTTTTATATTTTATACTATGACCAAAAAATATTAGATTTTGGGGAACTGTACAAAAACGGTATATAAACTGTAAGTAAGGAGTCAAATGGGAGGATTGCGGATTTAGGAGATTTTATATATTATTTTTGAAAAAGCGCGTACTACATAGATATGTAGAACGCGCTTTTTTCAAAAATACCTGTCTTGTGGCTTACGAGGTTTAAATATTTCTTTAAAAAGTATAAAA
The DNA here is from genome assembly GCA_012273795.1 of Dendrolimus punctatus. Taxonomy (NCBI): domain Eukaryota; kingdom Metazoa; phylum Arthropoda; class Insecta; order Lepidoptera; family Lasiocampidae; genus Dendrolimus; species Dendrolimus punctatus. Next base: position 19,254,165 of record CM022529.1, on the reverse strand, counting down.
CTAATGTGCTCTCTCTTTATTACATTTTCGACGAATTTATTAAAAATAGAGCCAAAAATGTATTTGGCAACAAACTATTCTAAGCCAGCAGACACCTCATTTTTCACGTAATCTGCAAAGCACTTTAGAAGGCACGACAACACAACATACCTATTATATTTTAATATATTCATGCAAAGAAAATGTATGCCATCTGTTAATTTGTGATATCTATTATGATTACATTTTCAGGATGGTATAGAGGAGAAAAAAAGTGTAAAGACAGAAGCAACTTAGATTTTTTTGTTTAGGTTTATGGCTTGGTAGCTAAGCCTTTAAGATCTTAGATTACAATATAGTTTCTTCATTTTCTTAAGCCTAAGTATAGCTTAGCTGAACTGTAAGGTTATCAATTAAAGCCATTGAAAGGAGTTCTTGTGACACCTCGAAAGGCCATATTTGACTATACAGTTCATATTTCTAACAAAAACACATAATTACTACTCAAAAACTATCAATATCGCACAACTATTGTTTATTTTAGAGTAATTCACAAATTTTTAGAAAATAAAACTGCACAGCACAACATCTTTCAATTCCCGTGAAAAACTCCCGTAACTCAGAGTCAAAATACGTGTTGACGAGTGTTGTTATTTATAAACAGATTCATATTACTCGAACCATCAACTTTATTACGAATTTGGAAGTTAACCGACACTAGTGTCAGATGTGTTTATGGTAATGTCAGCACTATCTGCGAGAGCTGTCGTCCCACATTAGGTTCACTTTGCGAGGGACGAATTAGAAGTCGGCATTATGTACAGCGCTACTTTGGTAGTGTCAAGATAAATATCGTCAATTTAGTAGAATCATTTATGATTATTTTCTTTTTTCTACTATAAAAAACGGTTTATACAATTTCCTCTCCGTGCAGGAACGGAGAAAGAATACAATTTCCTGCGGCCGGGCGGCCTGTCGTAAGAGGCGACAAAACAACCCACAGCCAGGTGGTAGGGCATTTGCCCGACTGGATGGCTACCACCCCTGGTCTAAAGTATGTCGCCATAACAACCTTGTGTTGCGTTCCGGTATTAGTGACCAGGTTCCAGTCTCCTTTAAGAGGGCAGCAGCGCATTTGTAGCATCTTTGGTGTTGCAAATGTCCATAGGCGATGGTAACCGCTCTCCATCGAGTGGGCCGTCTGCCTGTCTGCTGACCTCCTGCAATAAAAAAAAAAGGTGAACAACAATTCAGTTGTCAATAATTGTAATGTTTTGCCTCTCTCTTTAGTGTTCTAAACGCAAAATAAAAAACACAATACATCGGCTAAGTGCGTGGTGGCGAGGAGAGGGAAGGGAAGACCAAGGCGAGTATTCAAGGATCAAATAAAAGAAACAAGTGGCCCATAACAGAGAAGATTAGAGGAGGCTCCACCGACAAGAGCCTAGTTCTTAAATAATAGATAAATAGGTAGAAGTGCGTTGTATCGGAACAAACATATTAATGAATGGAGAGGTGGCAGAACGGAGACAACGAAGCTTTTTTATTATTTGGCTACAAAGGCCTAAAATTTTTTTAAAAATACTACATATAACTAGTAATTAACTAACTATTTTTCATAGAACGGTCTATTACTATTATTTTTTTCAGAAATTTTCAAAGCCCAATTTAAAAGTTGAAATAGGACACACAATTTTGACACAATAATTTGTGGAGGATTACCACGCATAGTTGCAATTTGGAAAGCTGTAATAATTTAGGAGGGGATAAAATAAATTAAGCTGAGCCAGATGCAAATTATGTATTCCCTAACATGATGACATAAGGAAATAAAAGAAACAGTTATATAAAAGGCAACAGAATATTTAAATACTTTTCTAAAAATCGCTAGTGATTTGTTAAGTCGAAAACGTAGGTTTTAACAATTTGGATACGATTTTCTCGAGACATATTGCGTTGAATAGCAAGCGTCATTAAGAAACACAACGTTTTAATCTTTAATATCAGAACAGAAAATATGACATTGAAATAGTACATTATGGTACTAGTGTGTAACATTGGTGATTACCGCCGAGGCGCCATTGAGACTCGAACCGTAGGCGAGGGTCTTAAGAGAGCCGAGGACGGTAATCATCAATACACACGTGTATCATACGACGTTTTTCAATACACTTGTGAATAAAATAACAACAAAAACTCATAATATTTTCTTAAGTTTTCGCGACTTGTACAAATAATAAAACTACGTTTATAAATAAATAAACCTAAATAAAATAAATTACCGCGCTTAAAACCGTTAAAACGTAGTTTTATTATAACAAAAACTCATTTTATTTAGTAAATAAAATAGATATTTTTCCTTGGAGTTTTCAGGTAGTTAACTATCCATAACGTTAAGGGCTTCACGTCTTATATCGGGCGGTGTACAATATAAATCATTTTCTTCGTAACTAGTACTTGTAGACATTTTAATTAATAAATAACTATAATTTCAACAATGAAAACGAGTTGTGAAAAATGTTTCGCTAAAAAATAATCAGTTTTCCTATGCGCGCGCATTGCGATCGGCCACAGACTAAAGGGATGAGTTTTTTTTTCCGCACATAGTGTTTGCGCCTATTCTGCCACGTACAAAATGGGGAATTTAAAGTTCTCTTTTATTACAGAGAAAAAAAAGTTATATATAAGTGAAAGTTTTATTTATTAAACACGTACGAGTTAAAATTATCTATTTAAATAAGAAGTTGCATGAAATGAGCAAGCAATAGGAACATTAATTTATTTGTTCTATAGAACACGATCTTTTTTTTTGAATAATTTTTTTTTAAGAACAAAGCAACTCAACCAATAAAATTTAAAAAAAATCTATAACTCACTAGTGAGTTATTTTATTACTCACAGTTTGATAATGGGTGTCATTCTGTGCCTAATTGCGGTGACCATTGAGCCACTTTATGAACAAGTGTGTTGAAAATTTTTTTTTTTCAATCCTCAGTGAAATATATGCTTAATATTTACTTTTTATTCGCGATTTCACTATAGACTTTTAGCAGTAGTTGTAGTTTATTAGCGGCATATGTTTGTACTATGTTTTTTATTATTGCACTGTCCTTATGACCACGGCCCATAAAAATGGCCCGGACTTTTGGAGGGCTTGCGTGGGACCATGGGAAGGCCAGCACGTGCCTTTACGTCTTTGACAAATTAAATGTAAGTGTGGCGTGACACTGACCGGCGATTTACCTGTCTACACCATATAGTAATGCACCCAAGGACAAGCCTCGGCCAGTGTAGGACTATTGTCGGAAATGAGGACTAAAAGTACCGGGCTATTGGGTTGAACTGCTAGTGCCACTTGTGTTACCTTATTATTATTGTCTTTGTCGTCAGTTATACTGTTTTGCTATCAGAAATAAACGACTGTTGTTGAGTTAAAATATGTATTATCGCTACCATACCGTCAAGGTAACCAGAACCAAAATACAATCAATAACTGTATATTATTATTTTATTTATATTGACCGGTTTTTTCACCAAAAAGACTGTAACACACAAACACGAATAGACGAAAGAAGGAAAAAGGAACTCTAAAAATGGATGTCGGTTATGAAAACTGAGATACGCTTGGCCGATTTTATTAAGTGTGCCAAGTTTAAAATAAAGTTACCTTTATTACATTTTAAACTTTAATCCGAGCATAAATTTAGTCTCCGCTAGTCAAAAAACATCTTAATGAGTCAGGTTAACTAGCGGGGCTTCGCAAACAACACCTTCCGACCGTTAATCTAGCCTCTCCCGTGAGCCTCTCTTAATGCACTTGGCTTAGTGAAGGCCGGTTACGAACTGATTTAAATGAATAATATATTTTACGTAATGAATTGAATAAAATTACCGACCTGAACTTTTAGTAGGATATATTTGATTATGTTTTATTTCCCATAAGAACATTTAGTTCACTAAAATGAGATTAAAAATAATCAGTGTAAATCTTAACACTATTGAGATGGTATGAATTCTTCGTTAAATCACGTTCGACGTATTTTAACGAAGAATTCACAAACAAACAGATAAACGGACCAACAGACAAGAAATCTAAAAAATAGCACCGTGTTCTCCGTCGTTTATATAGTATATTCCAGTTGTTTTTTTATATATAACTTTAATGTACAGACATGGCATATTTAGAATTTTATAGATTTGATACGAGTACAACGATTTAATTAAACCCAAAAATAAAAGTAGTTTCTTCTCAAACTTACATAAATTTATATTTGTGAATTTCGAATTGAACTTCGAAATATGGTATCATAAAATTGATACGAATTAAAACATTTCACATCCCTAATGCATTTAAAATCGTAAAAAGTTGCCAAGCTACTCTAATTAAGTTCTCACTTAATAATTACGAATTAATACTACACAAAGATGTTTTAATGGATATTAAGAAAGTTTCGCAAGTTAAACGCTTTTAAGTGTTGAAATGTCGAGTCAAGTTATTTATCTAAGTTCTAAGACAGCCGGATGGAAGACTCCGTATTTACTTAGACCGGGTTAATTAATGTCCTATGAAAAGTTAATGTTAAACAGGTTGTTGTGGACTTATTTAAATAAGAAAGTTGTCGTGAAAACGGATTTTGACTATCTTATTTATATAATATAGTAGAGGGTTCCCCGCGGCGTAGCCGTGGAACTCTGGTGAACAGCTCTATTTTACTTAGATAAAACTTAATTCGGTTGTATCTAAGTATATATTATTAGTATATCGACAAATATATCTCAGTATATAGACAAATTCCACGTACAGATTTGTAGAAGCACATTTATTACCCATCGGCATTTGAATTAATTGTAATCCTTTTATGATCGTTTCTATTGTTAACTTATTGATTGACATACGTTTCTAGAGAAAAACCCGTTGATTTATTGTACTCCTTTATGGTCGCTTGTATCCGAATCATTAGCCAGTTGTGCGGATTAAATCGACTACGATACGGGCACATTTGTATCTGTGATGTATAAAACGACGGCCTGATGGAGAGAGACGGCAGTTCAGCGACAACTACGATCAAGGCGTGAGGTGTGTACAGTCGGGAAACTCGGTAGTGACGGACTTTGCGCGTTTTATTGAATTACGACCTTCTGCATTACGTTTGGCTTTGTTGTGTTCAGTTATATTTGTAACAGTGTTATACGTATTTCTATAGTTCTAGTAAACACTATAATTATTCCAAAAGCATTTTAATTTGAATCCCGGTAACTCGTAACAATACCTTCCTTGGAAAATTACCTAAATCATAGTGAAAACCGCTTAAGAATTAGTTGCGTAGTTTAGGAGGAGTTAGCGAATATACAGATAGACAGACAAACGCGGAAAACGACTTTGTTTCTTCAGTGCGTGTGTATAACACTGAACTCCCCCTATACCGCTTGTAACCAACATAACTGCCAAACTGTCAAAGCCAATCTTCCATTACTTTTTACCGTTTTATTATTTATAGCTATTTTTACAAGCTCTTATTTAATGTGCTATGGATGTATCTATGTATGTATGTAAGTTCGGGTGGAATCTTGCAAATTAAATTTATCCAACTTCCCAGTTTCCGATTGAGCTGAAATTTTGCACGCATATGTATATCGCGTGACAATGCAATAATATGGTACCACGGAACTGATCTGATGCTGGAGTAGGAAGGTGGCCATAGGCACTTCTATACTAAACAAGATAAACCCGTCGTGTTTGGGCTAGTTTTATTTGTCTTGGCTAGCACTCTGTTGCTACATGATATCCCGGATCTCAAAAGCTTGTATTTAAAAACGTTTTTTAAAAAAAAGCTTATTCTCAATTCAATAAATATTAAAAGTCTTCATAATGCTTATATTACATGGTTCACTTGTCTCTTTCAATTTAGACGAAGCAAGCAAAGTTGTCAAAATAAACATAAAATTGAGATAATCCACATTAACATTAAAATCGTGTTATTCTTTCAATATTGCACTTTTCAGACAAATTGATTTAATTTGGTTGAACCGTTTAATATCAACTTGTAGTTACTTTTCAATCACTGGTAAATTTGGTCTACTAAATTTTCATAGTTAATATTCTGACCACGCTGTTGTTATTCCTAGGCCCTGTCTTTTGAAGGTCTTGCGTGGAGCCATGAGAAGGCCAACAGGTAGAGGCCCCTTGACAAATTTAATCCAAACGTGGCGTGACAATGTCCGGCGATGATCCCTGTCTACACCATTTAAACTGTACTAAGGTCAAGTCCCGGACAGTGTAGGACTATTGTAAGAAATGAGAACAAAAGGTACCGGGCTATTGGGTATATGCACTAGGGATCTGGGCTATAGCGAGTGCCCGTCGTTATGTTCGGGGAAGATTTTTAAAATGGGCAAATTGTGACTCACCACTCCCAGCATGGACCCCAAAAATGCCGTACAAGATTGGAGGAGCAACATGGGTGTAAGTGGCTAAGGCGTGTGGAGAGGTAGGCTCTGGGTTCACTGAGGCTATGCCATTTATCACTTCCACTCCTGGAGCTTGAGTTTTAGCCCTAGCAATCTTCACTCCATGCTGGCTGGCTACGGCAAACACGGAGGTCTCCATCTCCGTGCTTGCTTCGCCTTGGTCCCTCGGAGTCGGTACGATGTGTCGCTACTAGTGGCTTGGAGTTTTCTATCGCTCGGCGTTCCATACGTATTGAATGAAGCAGCAACCTCAGAATACAGAATATCATTCTGAGGCAGCAACATACGCGGCTTTTGTTTTAAAACATGGAATCGAAAAATTAAAAATACAATTTTTTCGTTTGACTTCGCCTTTTTATTTAGAAAACTAACTCAGGATGCTGTGATTCACCATTAATTATATTATTTATATATTGTTATTGTTCACGGATTTTACACAGTTCTTTGTTCATTGCAGTAAGTATTATTTCCTTAAATTTATATATAAATTTAATTTATTTAGAAGTCTGCACCTCTGACTACTTACTTAACGTGTAAACTTCATTTTAACACTTAGTTTTGAAAACAAAAACATGTTATTGCCTTAGTTCGTGCTCTACCAAACATGATTAGTAATTACAAGAGGCGAGATGGCTGTTTTAAACATTATCATAATTCTTTATACGTTAAATATACTTGGATAACAGGTAGTAACTTTTGTTCATGTTTGTTATTCGCTGATTGCAATGCAGTGTGGAACAGCAGAGGTTATGCAAATATTATTAATTTATCTAACTCAGCCAAAAAATACAACCGGCTTACACTAACCGAATTTCCACCCCACGCCACCAAACTCCCTGCGGGCTTATAAATTTATTATTAAAGTGTAGGTAGTCGTACATTTTTTTTTGTATACCACCATTGCCACTACAACTAAGCAATATCCTCCTACCAGTGATCGCTTTTTAGCAATAAGACCACCTTTTGTACCCAATGAGAAAAGAACGTACTCAACAATACTGTCACATTTTCACGCTATATCGCAATACTAGTGCGTAGTCCAAAATACAGCCCAGGCTTTTGATCACTATATTATATATTTCACCACTGGTTTATTTTCAGGATTTTGCTAAAGTTTTAATTCTTAATATGCCTATATATAATAGTACATTACTCAATAAACGCTCAAGATGATTTTAATATAAGATATTATTAACACATTCAACGCAACAAAAATTTAATACTGCAGCAGTTTGGCATCTTTCACCGAAGAAAACTTAATTAATTACCAACTAAACAACGCAACCGAAAATAAAAAGGTACAAATTAAATATATTCCTAACCGCAATTTCCACGCGGCCACAAATGCGCGCAAAATAAATAATTTAGTAAACAAACTCGGAACTAACAAAGTTGAGGACAGCATGGCGGGGGACGCTCCACCGTCGGTCACAGTGTACGGGCCACAGTTGGAGGATTATAGTGGTGGCAACCACATGAAATTTCAATATTTAAATGTAATAATTAATAAATAATATACTTATACTTTTTAATTACCTACATAAGAAATAGTAATGTACAATGTGGGTAGTTCAGTATAAAATATGATTTCACGGTAGTGTATGAATATTTAATTACCTACTTAAGAAATAGTAATGTATTATGTGGGTAGTTCAGTATAAAATCGGTTTGACCACTGAAAGTCCTTATGTGTCTTATTTTAATAAACCCTAACTTTAAGCCTATAATATTATATTTACAAATTTTTTAAATCGTAATTTCTCATTAAATAACGGTCAGGTGAAAAGCACATCAAATAAACTTATACGTAGGAAGAGATTAATGAAAGTAAATCAATCGAAGCTAAGCTATTACGCTGAGATCCATCCTCTACGTACTCCCTTGGGAAACAGGCCTAATATGTTTAGATACCGTTATTAAACATTTATAATCATTTGTTAAATTTTAAGGAACTGCTCAGCAACTGATTACCGAAAATATTACCCATAAACTCCTCTTAAGGATAAAGGGTGGTGGTAAATTAACTCATAAATAACTGTCAAAAATAACCAACATCGAGAGGTAGTTTAAATGACTGCTAAGAGGCAAGATGGCAAGTTTTATTTGAAACAGCCATTGATTAGGGGCTTAAAAGTCTCTTATTTAAGAAATGGCTAGTCCTTTCTTAACAAGATTATTATAAGTAAGGCCCTTAGGATTAGTAATTGTATAATGTTTAAAAATATGAAAATCTTAACTGTTTAGTCAAAATTAAATTTTCATTCTGCCACATGACACCCGTTTCTTGGCGTCAGCTAAACTGACTTTTCAATTTATATGCATCTCTGTAAGTTTCAATTATAAATATTAAATGAATAACTGCTGAACTCCTGCCACAAAAAATATCAAAGCTAAAACTGGCTCAAAACATTAACATACTATTTTATGACAACCATGACGACCACACGTAAAATTCCTAATGGCCGGTTCTTAAATTTTACTTACTATTCATTCTCTCGCCTAACCATCGGTTGAATTTTGACATTACATGTATGGCTTGTGTTAGCTTAAGCTTGTGTTAAATTTTAAATAACAGTTAGGCAAATGAACGATCGGTAAGACATTGAAATCGGGCCTAAGTGATATTTGGCTATAAAATAATTATTTATTTATTCAGGTTTATGGCTTGTCAACTAGGCCTTTAAGCCATATCTTAGCTTACAATATAGTTTCTTCATTTTCTTAAGCCTATGTACACATAGGCTTAAGAAAATGAAGAAGCTGTGCTACAGCACAGCTGAACTGTAGGTAATCAGCTAGTGCCTTTCAACGGAGTTCTTGTGACAACTCAAAAGGTCACATTTGACTATACAGTTCACATTTCTCACAAAACATAATTACTACTCAATAACTATCAATATCTTACAACTATTGTTCATTTTAGAGTAATTTTACAAATTTCTAGAAAATAAAACTGCACAGACCAACATCTCTTTTCAGTTCCCGCCAATAACTCTTATAAAATAATTGTGTATATAACACATGATACAAAGGCTACGTTCTTCTTTGGGCTCATAACGATCACGCTCGCGACCGAGACTTTTCCCTTTCCTCTTTTTCGCGAGCGTTTCAATCATAAACTCAAGTGGAATAGAGATTATGGAGCGTTGATGTCATTAACGACAAAATACACAAATGTTATTGGTTGCTCTGTATATTTGATTTGAAAAGCGCTTCTTTGTCAATGTATCGATAGAGAGAATTAATGCACTGTGGTCAACGGCCACTTAGACCCTTGATATGGGTCGTTGTGAGTGCTGCGTGACCGAAAATTTTGATATCATTAGTGACATTTTCGCGATGTCTGTAACGTACGCCCATGGTTGCTATGTTGAACGGCTGGAAAAGCATTACCCAAACCTCGTAGGACATATTCTTTGTTGATTTTTGAAGTGATAACTTCTTATGGGAGGGTAATCTGCTTCGTTAGTAACGCGTTAAGGCGCCAATCTGGTTTCCCTATCTCTCACGTTAGATTAGTTTAAGTTAGCACTTCTGTCGAGCGTCCCGAGAAGCGCACAGCGCCTTTTATATAATATGTTTTTGGTATAAGTTTTAAAGTATTTTACCGAAAATTTATTAATACCTTTATGTTACTAAATCACTCTTTAAAGTCGTTGTTTTGTGAATATGAACAAATGGACTAAACGCCAGAATTAATACGTAAAACAAAACGATCAAAACTCGCTAAGCTTTGGCAATAACGTAGATTTAACTATAAGAATTTTTCCACAGATATCTTCAAAGATGTTACAGAGAATTTTATTATTAATTGCTTAATGTTGTATATTAATTTTATACGAACAACAAATTTGAAGGCGCTTGTAAATTAATTTTTGGCAACAAGTCCTGATCAAATACCCCAAGGCATCCAGAGCGGCTACAATCTTAATTAATAAACATCATTCAATTAATGAATAAACGTTTAACTGTAACCTTAATAGTTTATGATCCAAATTCCGGATTAACTTTGTGTAACTATATATATATATATATATATATATATATATATATATACATACATACATATATATATATATATATATATAATATATATATATATATATATATATATATATATATATATATATATATATATATATATATACATATATAAAATTCGCGATAAGCGTCTCATCAGGATGCCCGACATAAGTGATAACTTAAACTAATTTAAGTTAAACTACTAAATATTGAAATTGTTTAACTTGAGAAAAGCTTCGGTTATTACTTAAACTTTATGTATATTAAAATGATAATGTAAGGAAAGGCTATTTATTAATAAAAACATTATTGACAATAAAATATATTTCATTCTTATTTACAATTCTTGAATATGTACATTATAATTCTGTGTGTGTATATTATTAGTATCATTATTTAATCTGATTACCGAAATTCAGCTAGCGCTGTAGGTTAGAGTGAGAGAGGAGGTGCCTGCCTACCGCTCCCGTTTGCATGAGAGAAAGGGAAGTCGACTGGCGTCGTCACGCGTTACGTAACGAATCGGATTACCCTCCCATAAGTAGTTATCACATCAAAAAAAGAATAATTTACAACCTGTTTAGTCTATTAGTATCGAGTCGTGGTAAATTATTAGATAAAGTCCTTCTCTTCTCCAAATTCGCCTTTCTCATATTTGCGTTTCAAAAGATACGTGCGTTCGAATTCTGGCTGGAAAGTATGCACTACTTAGGCAATTGTCTGATCTAATGTGTTGTTACAGTTTTCACTTGTTGACTGTGAACCAAAATATCGTAGTGAAACCTGGATATCGAGATGATGGATTTGTCACAGTCGACAATCCGCCTTAACTGAGTACATCAGTGTGCTGTTATTTCATCATAAAAAAAAACTTAATAGACTTTTAATATTTGTTTGAGTTGGTCCATATAATACATATGAAACATGATCTCAGTTCTCATGATCTGGAACGTTACCTAGGCATATACGAATTGTCTATGCGATTAAAGACCACGCGAGCTATACATGTTATTTATGGTTTTATTATTATATATTATTCATGAGGGATGATATGCTTGTCAGTGGTATCACAACAGGGTAACGACGACCATGCAAACCAAAGGAAGATTAGCAAGCTAATCTAAAATAAGTCGCGAGACTTATGATCAATAGAGTAGTTAGTAGTAGACCTGAATTGAAAAACCGCATTTCGGTAAACTTACAGTACGATGCCTTACGATGATACTGGTGGGTGCGGGATGAGAAGTTCAGAATTTCACTGCGATTATCTAACAACGCTGAAAAGTCAAGAAGACAGAAAAACAGAATGTGAAACTTCCAAACAGGTTACTCCAATCACAATACAAAGAACTTAACACTAAAATAATGATGATTTTTTTTACAAGGCAAGAATTAAAAGCGATTAAAATAACATCTTTACCAAGTTCAAAACTCTATTATTGCTTATATTTTATAGGACTGAAATGACCCTCCAAAGTTTACAGTTTCTGGGACTCGAGGTTGTGTTGACCCGAAAAGGTCCATTGTCCGTGAAGTTTAAGGAACTAAGCAAGGTTAAATTGTGTGGCCACTCTAGTCCGTATTATGCAACTTTTTGTGTGAATCGGTCCTAAATTTGAAGATGAGTTTTTGGTTCTTGTTTGTGACTACAAGAGGAAGAATGACATTTCGTCGTAAAATTAAACTAAAATCCATGATTTACCGCTTCAGTAATTAAACATATAGGCAAGTGCAAAAATGTCATCTTCTATGAGGCTGATATCGTCACTAGTGAAATTTATGTATAAAAATAAATGTTTGTCTGTTTGTCATTTATGGAATCGTAAACTATAAATTTGATCATGTGATGATCTTTAGCAAAGTTGTTGTGCATGAGCCAAAGAAGGTTTCTGAGTTGGTTCACAATTGGACCCGGTAGGTGGTGCTGCTGTCGGCATATCGATTGAAGCTTTTCCGGACAGGACGACGTCTGCCGGGACAGCTAGTACTTTATAAAAAATACTTAAATCAAAAAAAATCATCTTTAATAAGTTAATTCGCGGAAGAAGAATACAAAAAAAAACAATCAGACAGCACAAAATTGACTTGAAGCCTCCTGTATTGGAAAGGGCTTCACAAATCATGCCTCTCTTGCATTTTGCATTAGACAATCACAACTAGGCTTATAAGCAATTTATTATTATTAACCTCCAACTTTGCATAGATTTATCTTGAATAACAGTCAGTATCCACTGCTTTATTTTCCCTGCTTTCGGGTCGCGGACTCGGCTATGACGCGTGTTATTTACCTCAGCACGCACTGCTCGCCACCGGACATCATGACATTGACTCATAGCAGCGGCGTTATGAAAGATCCTATGGCTTTTATGTACCCTAATAACATGTTTGTAAAATTTCATGATGATCGGTTGAGCTAATACATAATATTGTAGTATGTAAGCATTCTGTTTATTTTAAGGCGGATCAGCGCACAATAATTAACTGTTTGCACACGTAGCAATAATGTAGTATATAAGGCTTTCATTTTGGCCAAAGTGGAGAGAATAAAGAAATCATTCGCACTGGGACAATGTAGTTTTACTACTACTACCACCATCAGACGACGAGCAGCTCCCGTTAATACCATATTATATGTATTTATATATTTTTTTTTTTATAGCTAGAGTACACCAGACAGGCAGACGGCCCACCTGATGGAAAGCGGTTACCGTACCAGAGGTGTCACCAACGTGCTGCCGGCCTCGAAGAAATCTTATGACACCCTTTTTAAAAAACTCCATGTCGAAGCGCTGTGGGAAAACCACGGTTGGGAGCTCATTCCAAATCCCCACGGTGCGCAAGAAGAACGTTCTAGAGAACCGTTGCGTACAAGAGCGAAGCGGTTCAAGGAAGTGGGGATGAACGCCCAGCCGATGGCGTGCGGTGCGGTGGTAAAAAGAAGACGAAGGCACCATTCTAAACAGTTCCTCGGAACACTCTCCGTTATATAGTCGGTAGAATACGCAGAGAGACGCGAAGTCTCTCCGAAGGCCAAGCGTATATTTCAAAACGCAAGGCCAACATTTTGGGCACGCTCCCCGCCGACAGCGATTTGGAGTCAATTTTTAATTTAAAGATTTATGCTATTTTGTAAGTAACGCTTAATTTATAATATGGTTTAGTTTATTTATTTTTTAAAAAAACTTTGAATCTGGTACTGTTATTAAATGCAAGGGGACAAAAAACAGGCAGCATTTTCTAGAAATACCTATAAAGCTGAAAAATCAGCCAGATCTACGTATTTTCACTGCACAATAGACAATCCTAGTATTATTCTTCGATAGCTAAGCGATATTCTTATAGAATAAAAATATTCAGCACCTGAACATACATCCGATCTAAAAATGTACTGTGAAATTCTTCAAAGTAAATATCATTGTGCACGTGCAGGAGCATACCGGAAGTAGGCGCTCCCGGCAATTCTATACGTATCGAGTTTCCTCGAACAGGGGGCAAAAAAGTATTCCCTCGCCTTTGTTTCCTGATATTTCCTGTTCAGTACTTTTAGTACTTGACCGATATCAAATTTTAAAATGGAAACGACAAGATGTTCTACATCCATCATTTTATTAATACGTAAAAAAAAAACTTTGGACGCCTTACGAAAATTACGCGGACGAGTATGAACCTTCGCACACTTATTGCTTATATAGAGAAGGAATGCAGAATTCTATTTTTTTGTTATGCATAAACAATACATTACATCAATAAAAAAAAACCAGTACCATGTATTAGACACACACGCATATATACTCTTTTGTTTATTCTTAAAGTCAAATTAACAATGTAGCCTGGCGAAATCTGTGATTATAGAATTTGACAAAAGAGCCTTAAGAATGTTCAAACTTATATGGTCGAAGGGGAAGGCCATGACATGCCAATGGTCTCAAAACGGGGGATGCCGCAGACCGCGCGAAGTGTAGTAGAAAAAGTAGGAAAGCGGACCCTGGGCGTCGGAGTAAACGCTCCGAACGCAACCGGGATTTAACGCTCGGATGATGATGATGATGAATGTTCAAACTTATAATTTAAATTTTAAATTAATTGTGGTCAAATTTCGGCCACTGGGCGACCACTAATACTAATTAATATGTTATATGTAAAAGATCGGATAAGTGCGTGAGGTCACACTAGTCATAAAGGTCCATAGCCGACTGTAACCACTAACCATCAAGTGGACCGTCTGTCTGCCTATGTCCCTGCGTCAGGCAATAAAAATAGAGGTGACTAATGTCGTCATTTAGCTACAAAACTAATTTTGGTTTAAAATATTTTGGAAGTTCTACAAACCCGCTTTTGCCACGGGAAGTAATGCTGTAAATGAAATTTGCAAGAACATAATTATCTTTGGAGAAAATAAGAGACAAATACATAATGGTTTTAAACAAGAACCATCTTTTAAACGAACTTAGTCTATAGTTCTATTAAAACTTGCGATGCTTGGAACATGCAGGAAAACGATGGAAGAATCGATCTGAACGACAATTAAGTGGAAAACATTCAGTATTACTATTTTACCATTGTGATAATGCTGTTGTTGTCCAAGTAGAAAATACATGTAAATGTACATTAACAGCCGGTTCCTATATCTTCGTGTGCACTTACTCTTATGACATTTGCCTTAATATGAGTTAAAAATTTACATAAAGTCCATAAGAGTAGTGTCAATTTTCTACCAATGGTAGGTAAAAGAACAAACACCAAAAAAGAGATGCATAGATTGGTTGAAGGATGACATGATGATTTGTGATGTGAAAGCGGACTATGCCACAATACAAAATATTGTTACGTGCGAGCGGGGGTTCGCTCTTATGGATTGGAAGAAAACACCAGTTTTCAACTAAACGCTTTTATTGACTTACTCACCCGCACACAATACCTCTTTACAGGGTTGTCCCTATATGCACGACTAACGATACACAGTCCCGACAACAAGGTGCCTCGCTCACAATATCGTCCCCGATATTGCGTAGACCACCTCCTGCTACTTCAACGCTTACCCCTGATATTACCGCGAGTAGCTCGCTTCTGGTTCGTCTCTCGAACTACGCTACACTCTTCCTTCACTTAACTGTCCACTAATCTTGTCACTAAATTCGCCACTTAACTCGTCACCGTTTTCTGTTAACCTTCTCTTCCAACTCTTTAGTATCGAACTTGTCGCTTCACCGTCTTGAACTGAACTCAACTCTAAACTGCGCGGTAGGCGTGCCTTACGCTGTTTATATACCCGGAAGAATTTTCTGGAATCCATCTATCTCTTTCTAACTTCTATCTATCTCTGTCTTTCGTTCATCAAATATACCCGTCCTTGTCTTTTCCTTCCAGAATGTTCTAGTTTTTTCTAAAAGTTCCAAACTAACTAAATGGTTCCACCATCATTCGCCACAATATGTAGGGAAAAGTCGTATTATTGTCCGACCCCAAATGATTGAGATAAAGTAAAAGACAATAAAGTAGATCAAAGAACGGAAGATATAAAAAACTTAATTTGGGAAGTTATTATACTGAGGTGCCTAATACTTTCTTCATCATTGTACTGCGAAATGTATTACACCGAATGTAAGAGTCGTTGAATAAATTTCTCGTGTAAAAATGTTCCCCTTAGTATAAATGAAATTTATTGTTGCTCGTAAAATGAACATCTCGCGAATTTGGGAAATTCGCGATGCCGCGTGCAGTTCTCACGTCACCGTCGAGCTGTGTCGAACTTAAAAAGATGTGTCAATATCAATTTCAAATATAACCACTGAGAATTTGCAATGTAGCGCTCTGTTTTCATTTCGTAATTGATCTGCGTATATTACTTATTGTTACCACCCAGGCGCGGACAAGCCAAATTCCACGTAACGATTTGTAGAAGCACATTATTACCCGTCGGCATTTGAACTAATTATAATTCTTTTATGATCGTCTTCTTTTGTTTACTTATTGATTGGCATACATTACAGCTAGCAGTTACAACCCATTGTTTTATTGTACTCGCTTTGGGCCGCTAGCGGCCGAATCATTAGCCAGATGTTGCGGATTAAATCGACTACGTTACGGGCACGTTTGTATCTGTGAGGTATAAAAAAGAGGCCTGATGGAGAGAGACGGATGTTTAGCGACAACTACGATCGAAGCGTAACATGTGTACAATGGAAATCTAATAGTGACGGACTTTGCGCGTTTTATATTGCATTACGTTTGGATTTGTTTTGTTCGGTTATATTTGTACCTGTGTGTGTATAGTTCTAATAAACTCTATAATAATTCCAATGGCATTTTATTCGAGTCTCGCAATTCTCGTAACATTATATTACATATATACCTATAATCTCATTTGTCGTAAAACTGAAACCTGGCTACCATCCCTGGTATAAAGTATGCCGCCATAACAACCTTGAATTGTGTTCCAGCATTAGTGCCAGGTTCCAGCCTCCTTTAGAGAGCAGCAGCGCATTTCTAGCCCTTTGGCGTTGCGAATGTCCATAGGTGATAATAACCGCTTTCCACCAATAGGCCGTCTGCCTGTCTGCTGAACTAACTCATGCGATAAAAAAAACCGAATTAAATTTTGCATTGGTTAAGAAACCAGTTAGCCTTTATAACCGCTTAGACAGAAATTCGCTGTTAAAGTTAGACCTTTTCAAGCATTTATTTTACTTTTGACAGCTCGATGACGGATCAATTAGTAATGTCTAATGCATTACCGACTCGATTTATTATAATAATCGATTTCATTTATAAATAAGTTTTAATCAATTTAACGTAAATATATATTTTTGCTAAAAATACTATATCGTGTAATAAACATACCCACATTTCAATTTCAATAAGCCATTTTTATAATAAATCAAAATAAAATGTAGTAAAGTAGAACATTACATATTTTCAAATCGACTAATTTCGATTTATTTAAGAATAGTATCGACGATGGTTGAATAATCTGTGAGTTACATGACTCACAGAACATCACTATTACGTCACCCACAACAATAAAGTACAACAATTATGTCATTTGTTTTATGAGGGCTTTACTTTCAAAAATATATAACTTGATAGACGTGCACACGTCAAAAGTGAAATAACGCTTCAAAACAGTATAAGTAATACATTTGTCTACGTCTCTATAGACCATGAGCCATAAAAATTACCCGGACTTTTGGAGGGCTTGCGTAGGACCATGGGAAGGCCAACACGTAGAAGCCCCTTCGATAAATTTGATGTAAATGTGGCGTGACACTGACCGGCGATTATCCCTGTTCGCACCGTATAAAAATGCACCCAAGGAGCTCTGGTTAATGTATGATTATTGTAGGAAATGAGAACAAAAAATACCGGGCTATTCAGGTGAACTGCTAGTGAAATGGGTATCAGACTATGGCGTTTACCTATCTTAATGTTCGGGGAAAAATGGACAGACGGTGACCCGCCCCTCCCTGTATGAAAGATTTGCTAAGGGCAACATGAAAGTGAGTGGCTAAGGGCCTCGGCACGCTGTAATTTTTCATCAAAAATTTACATATAATGCTTGCCTGGAATAGATCGCTATGAGAAGATTAAGCCTCTCATTGTTCTAATACAAATTTATCCATATAATGTCTAAGACAAGCTTAAGTTTATGGTGGAGAATTAAGAGTTTTTATTAATTCTTTCATCGTTTTAACTTTTTGAGCATCTTTTTTGAGCATTTCAAGTGTACTCGCGGTAACTTAAATATTCAATTAAAAGCGAAAAGTTGCGATTACTATAAAAGCAAATAATAATATAGTTAGTCCCTTACGAAAGTGAAGATTACGTTTATCCATATAATAATACTATAAAAATTGACAAAGCTTATTTATCAAATATTCTATCTCATCTAAGCATCATTTCTTCTATAGACCGAATACACTGAACATCGACAAAGGCAACTTTAACCACATTTTTGTTTGAAGTATTATATTATTTGAGATCACATTTTATATAATGAAAAGCTAATTCTCTGACGGCAACGTTTCTTAATAAACGCGATAATGGTCTTAATATAATATTCTTTTTGTAATGAAGGCTTCAACGCGTACACTCATAACCTAAAGATCTCAGTAAACTTTAGCAAAGTTTTTCTCCCATTAATAATTCTTCCGCGGCGTCCGGGACCCCTGAAAAGAATATTTCACTCTTTTGAAGCTGCAAACTGGGTACAATCAAATTACCATTTGAAAGAAGCCTCCCTTGTATCGCTGTTTAAGACGGTGAACGATTTTCGTAAGCTTTGTTTGTAAATTTACAAAACGTTATTGTCGAAGGTGCTAAGTGTTATGGATTATTACGGTGTTTATATTTATTTTTAACCGACTTCCCGAAGGAGGTTTGTTACGCGGCTTGATTACAGTTTTTTTTTATTCGAAAAAGTATACTCCTGAAGTGGTCCCATTTCACCAGTTCAGAACCTGATGAGTCGTTCCCCGGGTATTTTTTTTTTATTGCATGAGCTCAGCACACAGACAGACGGCCCCCACTTGATGGAAAGCGGTTACCATCGCCTATGGACATTTGTAATACCAAAGGTGCTACAAATGCGCTTTTGCTCTCTTAAGGGAGACTGGAACCTGGCCACTAATGCGGGAACACAAGTCAAGATTGTTATGTGTCATACTTTAGACCAGGGATCGTAGCCATCCAGTCGAGCAAATGCCCTACCACCTGGCTGCGGGTTGTTTAGCCACCCAAGTTAAATAGCACTGAGTACCTACATTATTCGAAAAGAAACTCGTATACACGTGCCAGTAACACAATTTCTACAGGCGCTTAAAATATTATTTGTAAACTTACTATTCAAGCAACTAAAAAAATAGATATTTTTAACATTCTTTTAATAAACACTGGCTTCAATCTAATATGACTATTTTCTACGACATCTTGAAGCCGGTGCAAAATAAAACGTAAAAACAACAAAAAAATGCAAAACTTATCAACTTCAACATGTTGTAGATTAACGTAATGTAAAATCGTAATATTACCACGTCCACGTGTCTGTGTTTGCATTTCACAGCCAGTTTTTCAAAACTAAGGTACTATAAAAAAATTGCAGGAAGGCGTTTTTTTATTTTTTTATTGCAGGAGCTCAGCAGACAGGCAGACGGCCCACTTGATGGAAAGCGGTTAAAATCGCCTAATTAGTAAGATATAAGAACCAGCCATAATTTGAAAATTGATTTAAACAAATTATCCAAATTCATACATATTACACACTGACAACGTTAAACTACACGATAAATAAAAAATAATTTGCAAGGCATCACAATTCAAAACCACATATCATTCTACATCTATAAAAGCTATATGTTCAGTCAGTACAAATCTGGTCCATTTATAAGCCGAATCGTTCCCGAAGGGACAACTTCGCGTGTCAATATAATTGAATAGCTTACAAAACGCAATTCATGCATAAATTAACAAACGGAATATTTACGTTTGTCAAATATAATACATGCATATCGGATGGCTTTGGACTACGATTAGAATGTAATCCGCAATTTTGAATACGCTAAAAACCGAATTTCGTGCGTTAAATATTACTAGGACTTTCCAAGCGACTAGGCT
The DNA here is from genome assembly GCA_012273795.1 of Dendrolimus punctatus. Lineage (NCBI taxonomy): Eukaryota > Metazoa > Arthropoda > Insecta > Lepidoptera > Lasiocampidae > Dendrolimus > Dendrolimus punctatus. Next base: position 19,234,086 of record CM022529.1, on the reverse strand, counting down.
CTGTTAACTTGAAATCTATATCCGGCCTAACTTTTCATAGCGAAAATCTTTTTTCTTGGGTTGTACAGTAGAGAAGCTGATGGTCTACCTGAGGGAAAGCGGTTACCGTCGACTATGGACATTTGCACCACGGTGTTACCAAAGCATTGCCAGCAGTAAGATGTACAAAAGAATTTGAAAACAATATGGAAGGAAAAGAAATATCTTGCCGACCCCAAACGATTGGAAGAAGGTGAATTACTAAATAAGACTTAATATTTTTACAATACTATTTTTTTTAAATATAATATAATTAGGTGCAATCAATAGCTTTAGAAAAATATATTAAGCACCTGTAGAAATTTTACAACTGCACGTCTATTTAAATATGTCATCTCACTCTTCGGTGTATATGCTTTTCAACAAGGGTTGCTCTCGATTTCCTTGCGAACCAGAAATCAAATGCTCATTTAGTAACCATGGGTGCACCTCAGATTATATACTCACCATTAAAGAAAAAAAAAACAATTTTTTACACAAGTGACGGTGAAATCGCGTAAAATGCCTACAAAAAAATGAAGCGCCTGAGAAAAAAGTGTAATTTTGGCAAGCGTAGACAAGCTTTTTTAGAAAAGTTTAGGCTTTCAACGTTTTTATTGAGGGTTACTCCCAAATACTCTGTGATGCACTCGTCAGATCCTGACTTGGTGACCACAGGACCATTTTGGCATTACGTTCTTTTGATTAAAAAATAATGACAAGATAATAATAGTATTATGTAATGGCCTGGCAACATTATAATACTCTGCCTGTATTGTAAAGCTAAATGTAAGAACACTGACTGAGTGGCTTTTAAATCTCGATTATGACTCCACTGAAGCATTGTAAGTCTTAGTTACCTAAATATACTTTCGTAACATTACTACTTATTTGTTACTTAATTTAATACATTAAAATCTGCTATGACTATATTATATACACATTATTACTTTTTAAAATTTTAGTACTATCTCATTATCTTATGTAGGCTGGTCTAATTTAATTTATATGTAACTCTTATTTTATTAACACTTATTACTATTCGACATCTATTATACACGATAACATACTCACACAGTCACACATAATAACACTCAATACACAATATTGCACAATATGCTTAGCTGGTTTTTCTGGGGAGAAAGAGGCTAGTGATCAGTCACACAGGTTTATTCCTTTTACTGACACCAGGCTCTCACCATTTCAGTTTATAACAAAAATTGTTACTAATTTAATCATTGTTAGTGTGAGAGTAAATAAAGAATTATTATTATTATTATTGCACGTTCGAAAGGACAAACTGTCGTTCCAACAAAGAACACAACATCTTCTGTAAATTATATGTATGTGACAGTTTATGCAATAAATCATATTCTATTCTATTCTATGATATTCTATAAAAAAAAATCGATCTATATTATTATTGACGAATGCATATAAAATTGTACGCACCTGTATAAAATGTTATATCTACACGAGTAAACAAGCTTTCTTCCAATAATTTAGGGGTACGGTGTTCCTTATCTGTGATTCCACTCATCATATCCTGACTTGGTTAGCATGGGAAGCACCGGGAATACACTTACGAGTATAGAAAAAAGTTGTCAATCGATTTACAATTATCGAAGACATCGTGTTACGAAAAAGTTGGTTAACAATTTTCGTGAGCTTCTCTAACTCCTTGGAATCCACTCATAAGTTCCTGTTATGGTAACAATGGGATCAATTTGGGAGAATCTAAACCTTTCGTTTGAAAATCGGTTTACTATTGATCAATAAATCGACTTCCCCTTCCGGAAGTCGGTTAAAAAGAGACGAAAATATGGGTATGATAATAAATATGAATACCGCGTGAATGCTAGCTGTACTTAGTTAAGGTCTTAATACTTGAAAATGAATCTATCCAATTGCACATCAGCTTATACGAGTCCTTACTATTTCACTCCAGAAAACCGTAACAAAGTGGAAATTATATTACAACAACATATACTCGGGGCACTAAACTTTATTTCAAAATTGCACCCGCCACGGATATAACTCAAAAATTATGAAATAAGGAGGAAATATAGTTTAAAATGTTTCTTCGGGAGTGCGCAACAGCTGAAACAAATCGCAGGCAACGTCGACCACTACTCTAATGGATATAATGGAAACTGTCGACTATTGCCCCGCTTACCTTAAGTGGGTACGCGACTTGCAGCAAAATGACACCCTTCTATTGAAAGTATAACTTATCGGGTTTAAAGGTAATTAAAAAAACTTTTCTTGCTATAATTTTACAAATTAAGGTTTACATTCACTTAAAAAAATTATATATATTTATATATTAATATATACCTGACCACACTACAAGCCCACAACTGGCCAGACACTGCTCAGAATAGAGGACAGTGACGTGCTCTCGTTTCGGAAGCCAAGACTCACTTTGGGTTGTTCAGCCAACGGAGTTAGTTATAAATTAATATAATAATATATGTAGCTTAATTTAAATAAATAATACAAATAATAAATGGGTCCCAAATAAAATCAAGCTTAAATGGTTGTTAGTTGAATAATTGTAAAATCTCATGCCGGTCTGATGTCGCTCTGTTCGTGTAAATTGCAGGACTTTCTCAAAACTACTTTGTGTGTGTGTGAAATTTGACGGAGAATCCGGTATATTACTACGTTTTTTAGTATACATAGATTTTTACACAACTGTCTGGGTTATCATTAATAGTTAAAAAGGTCTTCAAAAATCTTATAACCTTCTTTATTTAAGTCAATAGTGGTAGAATAGTCGCATCTAAAGTTAAATTGTGACCTGCTCCTTCTAACTTTCGATATAATGGAGTGGAAAATTATGTAAAAGTTCAAAGTGATGAGCTTAAAAATTGTTCAAGAATATTGCATTGGACGCGATCGCTTAAGTAGTTTTTTAGATATTAAAATATTTAGATTATACATTGTTTAACGAGACTAAAGCGATGTGAAAAGAAAATATTTACCCGACAAATCCAGAAACTCTTTTTTAAAAGTCGGTTAAAATATTGAACGTTAATCTCCTCTAAAGAATCTTATAATCTCAAAGTCACGCTTAGTCAACTTTTACTTAATTTTTGATGACGGATGTAGGCTAAAGGAATTTTATACATACTAATAAAAGTTCTTTATACTAATAAAATTACCTGAGACAATATTCTATGAATTTTCACTTCTACTACGTGTGAACTGCACACACACACACACACACTTTTTATTGTATTACTTATATTTATATAATAAATTCCATACAAGTATGGAAAAAGAATAGTAAGGCTCGATTCACACCATGCCGCCGTTCACGGTTACATCTCGCTCCGGTTTGAGTCAGTTACAGGTCCGGTCAACTATTCTTAAACAACAAAGAATCAAAGAATTCTCATAGCAGTTTCCTTGCATTTTCCCAGCTAGTACACATAATAATACTACGATTTAATGGTTTTAAGCGCGTTTTGTTTTATTTTTATTCCGATCTGTACCAAAATTTGTTCGTTTTAATTTTTGTTTATGATTATTATTTACTTTATGAGAGCGTAATCTAATTTAGTAAAATAAACAAGTTGGGGGTAGGCTAAACAATAACTTAAACATTACTTGTTAGCACATGACAACTTTTTCTTCTATGATGACAGGTATTGAAAAATGGTCGGAATGAAAATTAAATAAATACCACTTTAAAAACCATGGAAACGTAGAAAATTCTCTCTGTCGTATCGCTCTAGTTACAATCCGATATCACACTGGTAGCGGTTCGTCGAAAATAATATTTGACTGAATCGGGATCGGACCTGTCATCACTCGTACCGACAGTCTGAATACGCTTTTATTTACACTAATAGAGTAGACACAGCGAGATGTATTGAGACCGAAACCGTTTATCCATGCAGGAACGGAAAAAGGATACAATTTCCTGCGACCGGGCGGCCTGTCGTAAAAGGAGACAAAAGAACCATAGCCAGGTGGTAGGGCATTTTCTCGACTAGATGACTACCCCTGGTCTAAGCTATGTCGCCATAACGATCTTGAGTTGTGTTCCGGCATTAGTGACCAGGTTCTGGTCTCCCTTAAGAGAGCAGCAGCGCATCTGTAGCACCTTTGATGTTGCAAATGTCCATAGGCGATGGTAACCGCTTTCCATCAAGTAGGCCATCTGCCTGTCTGCTGTACTCCTGCAATAAAAAAACCAGAGTGAGATTGAACCGTGAACGGCATCATAGTGTGAATCGAGCCTAAGAAATGATAATCGCAATCAAAACTTCCATTAACATCTCAAACAAAATTATTATCTGACGGCCTCTGTAGTTGAGTGGGCTAAGTCTTAAACGGGTTTCCTCACTGCTACGCAGAGGCTCCGGGTTCAAATCCTGGTATGTAAATTTCAGAAAAAAAATTCTCCCTTATTTACTATGGTCTGGGTGTCTGGGATCAGCACCAGAGTAATCGTTGTATATTACCCATAACACAAGTGTAACTTGCTTAATTTGGGAATGTTACGTGTGTTTGTCTGCCGATTATTATTTATGTATTTGAAGATCACGCACCATAAATATGGCCTGGACTTTTGGAGGGCCTGCGTGGGGCCATGACAACGTCAATTGTAGAAACCCCTTGACTATTTTAATGTAAATGTGTCGTGACACTGGCCGGCGATTATCTCTGTCTACGCCATATAATAATGCACCCAAGGAGAAGCACCGGCCAGACTATCGTGTGAAATGAGAACAAAAAGTACCGGGCTTTTGGGTGAAGTGCTAGTAGTAATAGAGGTCTTGAAATATGGAGACTATGGCGTCTGCCCGTCACAAATGTAACATAGAAAAATGGGCAGACGGTGACTCGCCACTCCTTGCATGGGGCCCAAAAAACGCCATAAAATGCAGGGGCAACATAGGTGTGAGTGGCTAACAGGTGTAGAGAGGCGGGCTGCAGGTTCACCGAAGCTACTTCTGACGTAATACAATCTCCACTCCGTACTGGCTGGTTAAGGCAAGCACGGAGTGCAGATCTTGTATGTCTTGGAAGACCACGGACCATAAAAATGGCCCGGACTTTTGGAGGGCTTGCGTGGGGCCATGGGAAGGCCAACACGTAGAGGCCCGTTTATCAATCATAAATTAAAGTTCTAATTCGCCCATTGGATAAAAAGTAAATATTTGTAATACGTTAGAGAATAATGAGACAGAAACTTAACACCACCAAAGAAATAGGAAAATTATAAATAAATCGTTACCGACATTGTTCGACCAAGTTCAACCAACAAACAAGTATTAGTTCGCTGAACTTCGAAATATTCCACATCGTACTTTAAGCCGTGTATAATATTCCGCTCTCGTATCAAGAAACTGCAGATTGTTTCTCTATAAACATTCTTTGGGCATATTTCGCGGTGTTAGTTGAAGTTTCAGCGTATTCCGAGAACAGACGAACCACGATAGAATCTTCGTTGTTCACTAAAAATAGTTTCCGGGGCATTTAACTATGAGGCAATTTTATAATGCCCCCACAATTTATAGTTTGCGTTGCCAACGTTCTCAGATATTTAGGTTGCTTTAACATTTTCTATGTATTTTTACTAGATATTAAGATTCTTACGTGTTTTTTGGTGTTGCTTATACGATTATTTGTTTCAAGTTAGGCTTGTTGTTTTTGATAATTGCATTTTAAACAACACTAAGCTTGAATTTAAATCACTCTCAAAAATTAAGTAAAAGTCAACGAAGCGTGTGTTTAAGATTCAAAATAAATTTCTGTAAACTGATATTTACAGTTTAAATTTTTCACTGTTTTAGTCTAAAAATATTGTATTGTATGAATTAAAATGTCGTTGGAATTATTATAGAGTGACCGATTTCCTAGCATCGGTGTTTACTTTAAAATCCATAACACCTGGCTAATGATTGCAATACAACAATCATGCCAATAAGTAAACAAAAGAAGACGACAAGAAAAGAATTTCAATGTTATTAGTTTAAATGCCGACTGATGGATTTTATGTTTGTCGGGACCTGAGTTGTAACAATACCGTGATCAGTTTTATTTCGGTCCAAATTGGACCTATGTTTAATCATCGGTCTTATTGAGTTCTAATATGTACTAAAAAATGTAAAACTCATATCTCATTCCTCGCAGACTTAGATTTACGTGTCTATCTCTTTTTGGTGTCGCTTTTTCGTTTCATCGAGTTTCGAATCACAACGATTCTAAAGAAGTTTCATTTCAATAAGAAGATAAAGAGGGCTAGTCACTGATCATTCTATGACACTGATTCATCTTCCCCAATCCAAAACGCATTAAGCCAGTCTCAAAGCTGGCCTGTCGCAAACGATTTCTCTTCAGCCCTCTCACATAGTGGATCGAGATTCAATATTAGATTTTCTATAAGTGGTCTCAACTCGAAATGTTATTGCTTCCATGGCAGATGTGCCCAGCCTACGGTCACTGCAATTTATTAATAACACTAAATTGTATTATAAGTGTAAAATATTGTGCTGAACACAAAAGTTTGGACGATATAGCAACTAATATCTTCAAATATCAAAGATTGAACTTAGTTCATACCAACTGTTGGTTATCAATTATAGAGGGAATATAGAATATAGGTGATATATTATATTTGTAATAAAATGGCTGCGTAAATAGGACAAACTTATATATGTTGTAATTAGTTTGTAAGAGACCTCGTATATGTATTATCACTGCCGCAACACATGTATGGCAGACGTTATTAATTTTTATTTCTTTCGAAATCACACTTCGCCATTATATGCGGCATCTATACATATAATACTTTGCCTCACTGACGGACATATCAAAGCAGCTCAAACTAATAGTGCTATAATCACGTGTATTGTCGTTTTTGGAAATTCTACCTTAAAGGAGGTAAAAAAGGGGATGATATTATGTTCAAACTATGTCTATTTTAATCTACGTTTGGCGAAGCTGCGAGCAACAGCTATTCTAGAATAAATCTTGCACAGTGGGTTGTTTGGAAAAGATCGCTATGAACAATAATGCCGCCCAATTGTATTCTCATACAAATGTATGAATTTAATTGTGTAAATTTCAGTTTTTTTTTTTTTTATTGCAGGATAACAGACAGCAACGATTGTGACAGGTTACATCGCTATGACATTCGCAACCAATGTAGAATGCTGCTTCTTTAGGACTGACTGTCATATCGGAACAATAGTTGTTATGCATATTTAGACATTAGCATCATCCAATTAACTGTGTTTTTTTGTCTTACACGGGCGCAGATTGTATTTTTCTTTCACGATATTTATGGTGAACAATAGTTTTTATTCATTCATCAATTCATAACTTTGTGCCCAATAAGAAAAAAAGAAAGAAAAGTTATTTATTTAAATCTATATATAATGCAAGAATACTTAATATAAATAATAAAAACCAGGAAGATGATGTTCTAAAATGGCTCTAACTCAGCCAATTGCTGGTTGTTATCTGTTAGTGTGGTTATACAAAGAAGAAGAGATATACAAAGGCAGAAATTGAGCAACAGATGAAAAACATTGCGACTACTTCTACTACACTAAAAATCTACAAATAACTTAAATGATATTAAAAAAGTGTACTACAGTAAAACATAAATACAGATACCAAGATTTAGAATTTGCATAGATTGAGGTACAGGGTGGTAAGCAGTGAAAGCAGATTGAGCAGTCAACCATGCTAAATTTTATTCAAATAACCTCAGTCGTTTCTGAGTAAAATTATGTTTCTATAATGGTTTCTGTGTCCGAATTTCCAAAGAATACTTTAAGAATGTTTCCGGGCAACTGAATAACTAACTGCTGGTTGACTTTTAGCAAATAGTTTAACTTTGCTAGCGTCCGTTGTGGTGTATTCAAACAGTCAATAAATATGAATACTTATAATTTACACAACACGTCGACCATATTACATCCGCTAGCACTTCACATACACAATCACATCAATATAAGTAAAATAGTTGGGTGTGGTTTACATATATGTCCCCGGAATCATAAGAAATGAGCGAGGGAGGGGAAAGGTGGGGGAGGAAAACTCACCCCTTCTGCAACTCCTATGTGCGGGAAATGTATATAGTTCCTGAGTTATTAATGTTTTTGTCAATCTAACCTCACTTCTGTTTTTCATAATATATAAGATAAATAGTGAATTACTACTAGTCGGTTCTGGCGCTTTTGTCTACTCAAAACCTAACCTAACCGACTGTTTAAAACTCCACATATTTAAATTTTCGGATACGTACAGTCTCCTATTTCGATTAATCCCGGCAAAAAAACGTAAAAAACGTCTCGGCAACAAAATTACCAGATCATCGTCGTGAATTTCAAACTTCGATAATTAATTGAATATGTATTTTTTCCACTCAAAACCAATTTCAGTTGTTATAAATAAGTCTTAAATATATTCCTAAACACATTAACCATCATCCGGGGACATATATGTAAACCCAACCCGAATAATTAATTGGGCCGGCCTTTGATATTGTTTTTTTTATATGTTCACAAGAAGTTCACAATACGATGATTTGTAACAAAGTCTTGCAACCACGCCAACGCCGTTGCATTTCGCGCATTTCTTGCCCCTGCCTTTATTTTTTTTCCAACGCCGATAAAGAAGTTTCACTTCAATAAACAGTTTCGTTTTTGTTAAAATCGCTACAGAACCACTGAGTGTAGCAAAAACTCTTTAAATAATAATTAACAAGACTGTAACTTCTTATTACTCTAAAAGGTCATTACTTATTTAAAAGTCGTCGGTTAACCACTATCTTCATTAAATACAAAGTTATTAAGTAAAATTCCGTCTACCCTCAGTTACCGCGATATCCCCGGTCACCTTCATTATTCCAAAGAAACTTTCATTGTAATAGCAGATTTAAACAGACTTTAGTTATTCAACACGGGTTTGTCATAGCAATTAGAAACCGACGGGGGTTTATATTCAGCGTTCGTGCGAAACAAATCGAATTAAAAATCAAGATGCCGTATTTTGGAGAAAAGGGTCCGAAAAACTTTGGATAAGGCTTTGTTTACACTGCTATGTTTGTGCGTGATTCGGACCTTGTACCTCGGCATTGGAAATGTTAAAATATTTCCAAAGACATATCAAAATATCTCAAGATGTCAAACTGTAAGCCGTAAGCACACTACTATTATAAATGAGAAAGTAATTGACTGTCTCTCACACTTTTTCAGTTAAACTACAAGACCGATTTGCTGAAATTTATATATTATCCGTGCAGGAACGGAGAAAGAATATAATATCCTGCGGCCGGGCGGCTTGTCGTTAGAGGTGACAAAATAATCCACAGCCACATGGTGGGCATTTGCCCGTTTGGATGGCTAACACCCCTGCTCTAAAGCATGCCGCCACAACAACCTTGAGTTGTGTTCCGGCATTTGTGACCAGGTTCCAGTCTCCATTAAGAGAACAGCAGCACGCATTTGTAGCACTTTTGTTGTTGCAAATGTCCATAGGCGATGGTAACCGCTTTCCATCAAGTGGACCATCTGGCTGTTTGCTCAACTCGAGCAATAAAAATAAAATATATAGCCTCAATACCGGGAATGGATCTTCTTCAGCCAAAATCAGTCCGCTGCTGGATGTACGCCTCCCCAAGTACGCGCCGTATATCCCGGTCTCCCATCTTCCTCATCCAGCCTCTCCTAGCGATTTTGCGCAGGTCGTCAGTCCACCGGGCTGATAAGGCCGGGGAAGGTAAGGGGTGTACGAAATCTATCTAGCAACCCAAACGTCAACCTCACTTGCCCGCGGTACTCTCTGCCGCCAACAAACGAGGCTCTGACGATCGATGGCGGTATAACCATCAACAAAAGTCCGGCTTACATAAATCCCCTGATCTGAGTCGGGCAGCAGCGTCTCCGATGCGACTAGCCGGTACTGCGGTCACCAACTCACATACCAAGCGTGGTGACTATGGCATTTACCCGAAATATGAAACGGGAAAGGATATGGAATACTTTTTATCCCCGAAAATAGAACAGTTTTTTTATGAGGGACGGGTCGGAATTTTCCGAGGGCAACTAAAAATAAATAAAAATTTAATTGCTATGTAACTTGTGCATATAAATGCTTGCTCTTAAAATAAACTAGGATTAAAACTAACGATTAGTGTGTGATCCACGGTGAAGCGTGGAAAATGCTAAAGCGGCCGCTATCGCCGATTCCTATTATGAATATAACAAGTATTCAAAGGAAATGGATCCTTATGCTGTCTTGCCTACCAGTAGATATGTCGGTAGACTTATCTCAATGTCCCCAGGACAATAAAAAGCACTTTTATTTTTACTTAAATCCAAAATAATGTTAGTACATGTAATATTAATACAATCATTTAAACTTATAAAATCATCAATCTGCTCAAAAACATTGTAGACAAAAACATTAGGTGACATATTATTTTATGTATCACATGTCTGTGCCCATCAGCCATGCTTATCAATATAGATTTTACGTTATGCTTTTCTTTCGAAAAGCCTCAGATTTTCAGTGGCAAAACCGACGCGGAGCGAACTCATACCGCGTTGTCTCCAAAGCCTTATGCGGAGGAGCCCAATTCATTCCGAATACCAATTTCATTTGAAGCGCGGACCTCATTCCGCGAAATTTGGTTGCAAAACGACTGAGACAACAAAGAGAATTAGACCGCGAAGAAAAATAAATGCGGTGAAACAACGGAGCATACAAAATTAGAGAACGGTGGAGGAAACGCGACACGGCATTCCGCAGTTCAGTTCATAAGCGAATGGCGATTAAATAATCTTGATATATAAAAATGAATGTTTGTCTGCATGTCCTTTATAGAATGGTAAATTAAACATTTGATCATGTGATGATCTTCAGCAAAGTTGTTGTGCATGAGCCAAAGAAGATTTCTGAGTTGGTTCACAATGGGTCCGGTAGTGGCGCTGCTGTTGGCTTATCGATTAAAGCTTTTCCGGGCAGGACGACGTCTGCCGGGACGGCTACTATCTAATATAATAAACACATTATTCTAACACACTTAAGTTAAGTTAAGAAATTCTTATATTGCAAAATATCTAGCATAAGCTTGTTCCAGCGGCTTCGCAAGCGTTAATGTGCACCCGATACGGCGTTTCATACGCTTGTCGAGTGCGCTGCATGGACGCCGCAGCGTTTCGAACTCGAGATGCACGTAGGAGCCGTCGGATCGCTCGGCGACTTGGTAACGGCCATGTTGCAGAGCGACGACTCAATTAAAAAAAACATTACACACACTATGTATTTGAAACACACACACATATACTCTTTTGTTTTGTTTAAAGTCATATTTATAGTGTAGCCTTGGTGAAATCTGTGATTATAAAAGTTGACAACAGAATCTTAATAATGTTCAAACTTATAAATTAAATTAATTGTAATGGTCGAATTTCGACCACGAGCAACCACTAGTATAGTAGAAGATTATAATGCTAATCATCACGCTTTAAACGTTTTGATTGGACCATACAAGATTTCCTCTGTTGATGGAGCGATGTTTAGGTTATAGTGGTACAACATTTATAACTGGGATTACCAAAACACAGGAGCGGGTGAACTCAAACCTGCCCGTGGCTTGGAAAAAACGACCCCATTTGTCGAGCAAAAGTTTGCGACATGCTCAAGTAAAACCGACCTGGCTCTAATGTAAAATAATTTCACGACATTTCTTCGCTCTATATTATGCAGCTACTAAAGTTTTGGGAGATAAAGATACAGGCACATATACCTATGTTTTGTAACTTCACAGTCAACAATAATGTTAAAAGGCTTAACTTAAATTGAGTTAATATTAAAATAATATGTATGCTATTAAAATAATCTCTCCTCTCCACTGTTCACAATTTGCTTTACATATTGCATTTTGCATATACATATCGAAGACTCCTGACATGCACATACTTCATCATTTTATGATAATCTTTTCCAGTGCAGGCTGTCAAACTATGGAATGCGCCTCTTACTGTCAGAGAGGCCCAAACATTACCTATATTTCGGAACTCCCTTAGAAAGTACTATAATGTTAAGAAATATAAATACATTTATTTAGATTATTTTGCATATACACACACACACACACACACACACACACACATATATATATATATATCAAATTTAATAAAGTGTTATCTATCTATAATATGAAAAATATAATATAGAAACTCAGGAGTGCAATTGGAATCTTAGATAATATACCAAATAAAATAAAAACTCATCATTATAGAGATCCAGTACTTATAAATATTCCATAACAGGCACTTACCCTATTCAGTCATGCTAAGAATTTGAACAGAGCAACTGAAATCGTTATACCATTTTACATTTCACAACTTACAATTCTGTGTATTTCACAAAATAATTGAGTTGGCGAAATGCCCAAGTATTGCAAGAATTTTAAGTTGTTATAAAATAGAAACCGAAGGACTATTTCAAATGAAATATAAACAAGGGCTTAATAAATTTTTATTGAATATGATGCATCTATCTAGAAAGAAATAGAACTTTAATGGACTAGTGGAAAAACGAATGGCAGCGGATAAGTGGAAAAACGAATCGACTTTCGAACGAAAAGAATTGGACAATTAAATTAACATCAGTCTGTAAAACTTCAAGTTAAAATTTTGTTGCGATTCGTTTTCCACTTGTCCGTTGAAGTTTCACTTCAACTATGAGTCCCAGTACATATGGATTTTTCGCAGGTTTAGTGCAAATTGTAATTTGTTTAGCTGGGAATATTTTAATGAATGCATTTCTTTATTTAAAACTGAATTCGATCCGGAACCAATAAAATATCGATAGTCTGCTCTAAAAATATGCCGCCTTTCACCAAGGCCATAACGCTTTTTCGTGACAAATAAAATCCTAATACCCCCGTCTACATAGATATTTCATTTATTTATTTTCATCACACAACACAAAATAGAACTAACATAACAATGTATAGATAAAATTATACAGATGTTGTATGCCGCAATTTGGAAATGTGGTTAGCACTCAGCATTGTGCTGTACCCAAAGCTTAGTCCGACACAGTGCTGATTTTAAGTGCCCACCTCCTAAATCACACATGGCATGCGACCCGTCACATCGTTGCCTCGTGATTTTCTGAACGTTCTCTATTGGTCACTTATTTTAAAGCTCGGTTTGTGTCTACGTCATTCGAACTTACATAATCTTCAGATAAGTAAGTACGAATGACTTAGATACTTTAGTATGGCACCATAACAACCTTGAGTTGTGATTCGCATTAGTGACAGGTTCCAACTTCCTTAAGAGAGCAGCAGCGTATTTGTAGCACCTTTGGTGTTGCAAATGTCCATAGGCGATAGTAACCGCTATTCTGAAGTAGTGACGTCATATTAAGGTGACTATTTGGGGTTAAAGTGTGAGAAGGTAATAAAGATATTTGTTGTGCTTTGGGAAATTATATAGAGTAACAAGTTCTATCGACTGATCATTGTCCCTTTCAGAGCTATATACTCGCTATCGAATTTTATTTCGCATAATATAAATGAAACTAGTGCGGATTATTTGGTTTGTTTCTTTCTCGATCTGAAGTTTTAAATATGAACTAATTGTTGTATAATACAATTTTATATACTTACTAGCTGTCCCGCAGACGTCGTCCTGCCCGGTAAAAAATAGGGGTTGTCGTAGAGGGCTGAAAATTTAGGGTTGTATGTATCTTTTAATGCTGTATCATAAAAAAATGAAATTAAAAATTTTGTCTAAAAAATAAATAAAAAAATTTAGGGGTGGACTACCCTTAACAATTAGGGGGATGAAAAATAGATGTTGTCCGATTCTCAGACCTACCCAATATGCACACAAAATTTCATGAGAATCGGTCGAGCCGTTTCGGAGGAGTATGGCAACGAAAACTGTGACACGAGAATTTTATATATACTTATATTATATGTCAGATTTTACATAACATATATAGACAACAAAATTAATGAAGCGATGTTCTACCCACTTCATACTAGGTAAGGATCGAACACATATTAATACTATATAATGTATCGAGTTCAAAAAACAAGTTAACCCGAAAAAGTAGCTGAAATTCACGCGAGTGGAAAACTCATATTTAAATATCATGATAAATTGTCGTCAAGTAAACATGGGTATATCCTATTTAGCATATAAATAAACCTTCTAAGGTCGCGTCATGAAGATTGAATAGAGATTATTTGAAGTCGAGCGTATTGACAAATCGTCGAGTCGGGTCGAACACATGATTTCGACTAATTTAACAATTTCATTCGTATTAAACGTCAAACGGATTGCTTTGAAATCCATCTTCGAATAATTTCACTTCGTTATTTTCGAGAGCATCGATGCGGGGTTGCTCTAGCATCGTTATATATCGTTACCGACTTCAAATAGGAGGAAGTTCTCAATTCCTCGTGTAAATTATATTTATTATATTATATTTTTCTAAGTATGTTCAGTCATAACTTGGTTGTTTTTGGACCGATTTTGATAATTTCTTTTGCGTTCGAGTCAAAGATCTTAGTAGATATGTGGAAAAACGAATCACAACCGATATGTGGAAAAACGAATGACAACCGATATGTGGAAAAACGAATGACAACCATTATGTGGCAAAACGAATCGCAACAAAATGTTAACTCGAAATTTTACGGGCAGATTATTAATGTACTTGTCCAATTTGAAGGTTTACTGTAAATTATGATTTGATTACGTTAGGCATATTTTAATGAATGCATTTTTATTTAAAAATATTTTATTTTATCAAACAAAAAAACTGAATTCGATCTGGAACCAAAAAAGTATCCATAGCATACTCTTATATTATACCGCCTCTCACCACGTCTAGTCTAAATTTAAGCCGTTCCTCCACGCGGCCGTAACGCTTTTTCGTGACAGAACATCCTAAGACGTATATAGAAGTTTCAGTTTAAAAATTCAGTGACACTGAATATAACTTTTAAATTGGAAACGTGAAATGTTATATTTTAGAGACACATTGAGGCAACTATGTGATATCCAGCTTAAGCAGCCGTTTATCTGTCCCAGTGGGTTCGAACTGTCTCCCAGCGGTGAGATGAGGCATTACATCATGTTATTCAGTAAGACGGATGGCGCGGTCACTGCATGAATATTTCAGTAGTGGCATTAGGAGGCGGAAAAATAAATATGGTAGTCTTGACTGGACGCATTTGTATATAAATCGCTGTGCGCCCGTTCGTGTTTGAATTACGAATGAACGTTGCCCGGAGGGGGTTATTTATCAGTTACCCCTATATTCATCTCCCGTTTCGTACACCCTGCGCCGGATTTTTATTGAAAACTCGAGGTTTAATGCCGCGTTAAGAGAGTTAAGATTGATTCTAAGTACGCCTTCTATTGTGTTATAAGAGCTCGTATTTTTCTTAGTATAATTTATTTCAGAGAGAAATGGTTAATAGAACTAAACTATAGGATAGAAAAATAAATAAAATAAAAAGAGAGCAAAAGTATAAATAAAATATTGGTCCCAAACCACTGTCACTTACCGTGAACGTTCCCAAAAGGCTGGCAGCGTTACCACGCTGAATAGCAATGCTTATCCTTTGAGCAAAATAGGCGCCAGCCTTTTGGTCGCGTGAAAGGTCTATTAGGCGTTCGGCGACATCTCAATAAAGTTTTAGAGCGCTAGGACCCCACGAACCCAGAGTTTCCACTCCAAACGCCGAAAATATGTAACGATTGCCGATGGCGGCGTACTTTCGGCCCTTGAGGGCCTCCTTAGTATAGTTAAAATCGATTGCGTCCGAAACGTCTGCTTCGAATTCTAGCGTTCGGTTTCCTACTTTTTCTTCTCCACTTCACGTCGTATTTGGCATCCCTTATTGTGAGACCATTAATATACCCTTACGACGTCAAACCAGCATATTGTAGACCTATCTCTTCTAATGGAACCTAGAGGAGGCGGCGTAGGTTTTTGATCCCCCGTATCTAACTAGCCAGTTTCCCTAAAATGTGGCAGTACCAACCCACTGTCCTATAGATATATAAAAGCTTATAAAACTACGAAAAGGGATTAAACTGAACGGTAATTCATTAGAGTTTTCTGCCAATCTGAAGTACTAGCATTTGCCCGCGACTTTATCCACGTTTGACAGATAACGTAAATGACAATTGTTTTGCCAGTATTTAAATTCAAAGAGTATTTTGAGCAGGGTAACCTTATAGTATGCAAATAGAATAGTTAGAAGACTCTGAAGTATATTAAAAATCCCGAAATATATTGTTTTAGTATCAATCGGATCTGAATCCGCTAACTTTTATACCTACTTTATAACACTCCCGGAAAAATCCCGCGGATTCTCGGAATATAAAGTATCACATCACTTGAAAAAGACCGTAAGCTATGGTTTTAGTGATTCAGTGAAGTATTATCGAGATCAGTTAATATTTATAACAACTGCAACACAGCTAGAATTTTTTTTTCATACCCGAGAAAAGCTCGCGGAATTTCTGGAACACAAAGTACCGCCGCATTCAAAAAGAATATAAAATATCGTTTTAATGAAAACTGTATTTGAAAAAGCTAATTTGAATACACACGAAAAACTTCAAACCGCCCTTCAGAATTTTCGCGGCAAGTTTCCCGCGGGATTCCCGGAACAAAAGATATCACACATTTTATTACAAAAAAATTCTGTCGATCAGTGACAACCGCAGCAAAATCGGCGCCGTAGATTTTACGTGAATCCGGAACAAACAAACAAGAAATCATTAAAAAAGATAGAAAATTCATCGTGCTTTCTATCGTTTATTTAGTCTATTATAGTTGTGTTTTTTTGGTAGCTTCAATGCACAGATTCAGCATGTTTAGTTCTATAATATTGTAGATTTCATATACAACTAAACTATATAACAACCAAACTCCAAAAGAGGCCGAAATAAACTTTGGCTGTGTCAGAGGTGGCGCAACCTTAGTAAGGCCTACAATAAAACTTTTTTATATTATGAAAAGTTCGCGTTTGACTGACATTGTGTCTGATGTCAGGTGGTAATGCAGTCTAAGGTGGAACACGCTTACCTAAAAGATACTTGTTTACGCGAGACTTGAAGACACCTAGATTATATTCTTGGAGAAAGACAGACGACGGTAAAGATTTCCACTCTTCAGCGGTGCGTATGATAAAAGTGGACTCATAGCGTTTCTTCCGCTTTGTTGGTATTTCCACCATATATCGGCGTGAGCATGTCGCATATTGCGATATAATTGTAAAAAAATCGTAAAGTAATATCTGATAGGAGAGGCCGGTAGGGACAGGATAGGTAATATGAAGGTATTTAATAAATGGATAGCTGTGTATTTGCCGTGCCAAAAACTTGTCAATCTTAAATTGAGGGTATTTATATTTTTCTTAAAATACCTGCACTTGACTTTTGGTAAAAGGTAAACATTGTGTTGTTAGTTCAACAATATAAAAGCAGGTGAAATCACCTAGGCATGCACAGCCTAAGTTCATCGGTTGAACAGAGAGCAAAGCTCTATTGGTCAAGAGGCGCATAGTATATTCTGGTCGATAATTACTGTTCGATAATCGCAGTATTCTTTAAGGACAAATTGCTGCTCGACACCTGACAAGCCTGGAAACAACTCTTGGAGTTGTCCTAACATTTCTGTGTATTATTGTGCTGTATTTAATATTTTTATTGTAATAATTCTAGTGTAATAAACTTTGATTATAATATTTCAGATTATTATTATTTTGTTATAAGGTCAGCTGGAGCTGACAAGCGCGTTCGGCTGCTTCTCCGGTGGTAAAATATTGAGGGAGGAACCAATTCATGTAATTCCGTGGCACACTCCCCGAAGTGTATCCTATAGAATACCGACAAACTAGCTATTTTACGTCGATGATTTAGGGCGGTTTCAGATTAGCGTATTTTTCTGAGCGTATTCGGTCGTTTCAGTATACGCGCGCTACATTACGCGCTTCAAAAAACCGGACTCGCGTCGGGCATATTTCGGCGTGTTCGCTTGAAACGATAGTGATATCGTGTCAGTATCAACATGGACTCTGACGAAGAAACATTGCTATTTGCGTTCCGCGCTTATACGAGCTCAGAAGCGCGTCACCGCTCGTACGAGTTGCGCGTGTGCTAAAAGGGGCGCCTACACGCGCTTCCAAAACCGAGCTTATACGCGCGTATAAAACGCTAGTCTGAAACCGCTCTTAGGCTCTAAAGCCTACCATAGGATAGTCGGTTGTGCTAATAATAACTACTAGTATTCAAGTTACACAAAAAGGCTTTTATTAAAGCCAATTTTAAAATAGCACAATTTGTAACCGCGCAATCAATATGGACATTGCTTCAATGTTTGTGAAGCCGAGATTTATTTGTCAGTTCATGTCGGGCTCTATCTGAAAAATGGCAGTATTAATTTTAATGTTGCGTTTACTTTGCTTTTGATTTCGTATTTTATTACGCTGTGCTTTATCTCATATTAATTATTACCGTAAAACACTTTTATATGTATGAATGTGGGAATGGTGTATCTTGAACGCATGACTTAAATGTAAGACGATATTTCTGAATGAGCCCATAGTGTGAAAGAGATGACGAGTGAAAAAGCAGAATAGAAGACGAATGGATGACATACGCACGATGGATCTTAAGAGGCGCACTGAGTTATATTTTAAAATATTGTATTGATACGAGTTGCAGGAAATTAAAATGCCGTTGGAATTATTATACAATTTATTAGAACTATACAATCACGTATAACACAAGTAAAAATATAACTGAACACAACCAGTTCATGCGTAATGCACGATTCAATAACACGCGCACAGTCCGTCACTAAATAGATTACCGAATGTACACAAGTCTTGACTCGCAGCTGGTTATCGCTCGACTGCCTGATCCCTCAATTGGGGCATTGCTTTATACTGTACAAATACAATATGTCTGCTCGACCGCTTGGACTGAATTTCCTAGAATCACACCTCCCTAATAACTACCATAAAAGATTACAATACACAATGGGGTGTTTTTTAATCACTAATTTTAAACACAAAGTAAACAAAAGCAGACGGTCATAAAAGAGTTTCAATGTTATTACCTAAAACGCTGACGGGTAATAAATGTGCTTTATTTACAGATATGCAGGCGGCCCAAATTTTAACAGTTCAAACTGTGCTATATATCATTTAATAAAATAAACGCACGCTCATCGCTGATAACCGGAAATTATTAAAGTTGTTTTTCTTGCCTGCCATTGTCCCACATGAATATAATAATTATAATTGGCAGACAAACACACATTGTATATCCTCAAGCTAAGCCTGTTACGCTTGCGTGGATACAAAGAACCACTCTGAGGCCAATCCCAGATACCCAGACCATAAGACATGAGGGAAAGTTCATTGATGTAATGAGCATGTTCAGGAATCGAACCAGGAATCCCTACGTTTTAGTGAGGTCAGTCAACAAAGTTTTAGGTCGCTCAACTACAGAGGTTGTAAAATATGTTAATGGACTGTATTTATTTTAATTAAAATCTTCGCCTGCACTAACACAGATGAAACCCAAAAATAAATAAATAATCGTCTCAAATAAAAAAACTGACACTATGTTGTATTATCCAACATTTTCATGGTATTGACATGGAAAATTCTTCCATGAAGCTGATTTGAAAAACATGTCGCAAATTTTTTATTGCAGGTTTGTATCTTGTAATTGCTATTATTTGGACATTATATAACCTATAAATTTTAATTCAATAATGATTTAAAATAATTGTCTATATTTCTGTCTGAAAACTGGGTTGAATAGGCAAATTGACAGGTGAATAAAACTGAAAGAGATAAAAGCTCTTAAAATATTATTATTTTATTCAAATCGAATTAGAGTAAGTTTGTAGGCTTCTTTAAGAACCTATCACCGTACGATTTGCCAAAGAATGGCACAGTCAATCTGGGCACGCAATCAGCACTCAATATCAAAATTTGCCTATGACAATTGCCCATTTGTCTACGGTCAACCGCCACTTTTCGGAAATCAAACACGCAATAAATAAAAGCGACTATTTTACTCGCAACTAAAAGTAATTGTAAATAGTTATAAATTGAAATACACACACTATTAGAGCAAAAGAAGCTTCATTGAAGACTTAAACCTTAAACAAGCCTGCATTCAAATTTACTCTAACACAATACGCTAAAGACCATTAGACCATACTCTTCGCTTCTTAGAATGTTTAATAAAACAGGCACTTTTCTAAATATTTTCTTGTTCTAATTCTGTAAATTGCCTTACCTTCAACTACCACCCTCGCTACATTGTTAACTGGGAAAAAATGTTCCACCCGATACGAAATGGGTTGAATTCATTGCGCCAATTAACTGTTTGTGGTTCTAAGCAACTCCTTTGGTTATTTTACGGTGTGGAGACGTCATTTACTTAGTTTCTAAATTGTCATTCTTTTAAATACTTTTAGGAACCTTTTTGGAACTTTTTGGAGTAATGTGAAAATTCCACCGATGAACAGAAGATATTATAACTGGCCATTAGTGAAAGGTACACGTGTTTAGATGTACTGGTAGTTGTAAGACATAGCATAAAGTTCAATTTTATTTGCTTGTTATGTGTCTCATATGAATCTACAAAAACGAACTCTTTAAAGCATAAAGTAGTGATATTAGAGGGATTAACAAATCGAATCAATTTCGTTGAAAGACATCGAACTGAAAAGACAGGATGGTATTCAATGATAGTGAATTATTCATGTCTATGCGAATCACTTGCTTGACACATACTAATTTTAAGACAGAAATGAACTACTTTATATCAAAAGATATAGAGGCTTATATCACTAATTGTAAGTGATTAAATAAAGCAAATATTTCAATGTATTGTCAAACCTGTAAACTAGGAAAGAGAATAAAATGCAAGCTTAATCTCATTTTATTATAGGCACAACTGTGTTTACCGTCGCCTATGAACAATTGCAACACTAAAAGTGTTTGCAATGTGCTGCCGGACTTGTAGGTGGGACTGGAACCTGGCCACTAATGCCGGAACACAACAAGGTGGTTATGGCGACACGCTCTAAACCCGGGGTGCTAGCCATCCAGACGGGAAAATACCCTACCATCTGGCTCTGGGTTGTTTTTACGCCTCCTACGATAGGCCGCCCGACCGAAGGAATTAGTATTCTTTGTCCGTTTCTGCACGAATAGTAGATAGGTATTGTTATACTTTAACTAATACCAACTTATTTCTATATAGTGACAAGCTATTGTAAGCAATAAAGTGTTATATATATCTTAGGATACAGTTAGTGACTGTGGCCAAATGTGTATGTGTTTACAGCGTTAATAATTCCATTCATGATTGGCTACATCACGTTCATACATTCTTTATCTGTCAATGTTTAATGTCATTAATAAATAATAACAACATTAGATTAGAATTAATCTTTGAACCCATCGCCACATCTGCTTGAAACGATTACACTAGTATTATCCTAGACGAAGTAGTAACCTAAGGAGAATATAATTGTCAACAATATTAAAATTAAGTTTTAAATAAAGAACGTATAGAACTAAAATAAATGAAGGGTATGTAGTGTAGTTTGGTGCGATACAATGCAATAGAATGGTGTGTGGCGGGGAACGTTGCAGTGTACTCGTATGTGCAACATGGACCTATAAAAATACAGGCTAATTGAATACTCCAAATCCGACGTTCGTTGACGTTTGATATGAAGGTGAATTGCAAATAATACACTCGCATGTCGGCACACCATAAACCATCGACTATTAGCTCTCCACTCGTTAGGCGCCACTCGGGAGAGGTGGGCTCTTTAGACGCTTTTCATATACCTACTTGTAAGTGTATTAACCTTATAATCTATACCAGTAAATGATGTTGAAGTATATTTTATATCTGGGGTTTCAAAGTAAATAACAATATTGCAAGCTTAATCATAAATGACAGTTTTTAAATTGAGTCAGTCAAAGGCTCAGCAAACAAGGATAAATATAAAGATAATATTTTATGTAACATTTTTGTGATATTTCATTTTGACATCTTACAGATCTTAATGAATAATTATGATCATGATGATTATTATGAATTATCAAATTCAAGGGACTGACACCTCAGACGTAAATATTTCAGTTTAAATTTGTAGCACATTTTTATTTTGGTTTGTTTTCCCTTTGTATTATTTGTTATTTTGTTATCTTCATACAATGAAGAACCTCATCTAAACCTATTTAATTAATATTATTTAATATTTGAAGTAAAATACCGTGCTTAGGTCACCGTCTTTTTTAAGTAAGGTGGATTGTCGTATTGATCCGTTGTACGAGGTAAGCACCAACCTTCTGAACATCTAAACATTTGATTAGGCTAATTAACTAATTATTTATTAAGTTACCGAACGCATGAGTATAGAGTACTTAACTGTGTATTTGAACGATGTGTCAGTAAGAAGAATAGATGATAAATTAAAGAAAAACTAAATGATAGACGATGGAAAGAAAGACAAGAGGCGGTTGATTGGAAGCGTGTTTTCAGAACTGTGGCTGAGAGTTTTGATAGTTAAAAAGTAAGCGTAGATTTTAGTATAGAATGTGCATTGGAGAAAGTGTGAGTGTGCGTTTTAATTAGACATGACCTCCCAGCAACATGCCGCCAACTGGTTCTTGAAATCGTTAAATGATCAGCTTAATAGCTTTCAATAATTTTCATAAAGTACCAACTGACGAAAGAAGGCTTTATGACGTCTTATGGCGGCGTCAACAAAGAGATTAAGGCGAACAATAAATCACTCAAATTCAAAGGGGTAATAAAACACTTGCAAAGGATAAGTATATTTTTTGACCACAGCAAAAGCAATCAAAGATTAGATAGATATGCAACATCAATCGAAATAGTCGCATCCAAATCACAATTTGGGGACAAAGAACCTTCGTCTGCGCCCCTGTCAGATTATACGCGAAGAAATGTGGGAAAAATTGGAATGCTACCTTAATTCCATCATCAGTACAAAACCTTTTATTAGGAAATTCGACATTAAATAAAAAGGTTTTTCGAAAAACACATCGAACTTCAGAAAAAGCGTAAAGTAAACTAATACTAAAAACGTATTAATATCGGTTAATTACATGGCAGTTCAAAACTACAAACAGTTTCCTAGAGAAGACAAATATTCACTGCTTTAGTCTTTTAACCAGATAACCATAAAAAACATTAATAATAAACTTCTATCTCAAAAGCTGCCAAACAAACATTTCTGTACCAATTCGTTGAAAGTATTTTTGAAGATCTACAACCGTGATATTTTGAAAAATTTTCCACATCGTAATTCAAAAGTAGAGGAGGACATTTATGGTGATTGTCCCTCTAAACTTAAATAGGCCACAAACATACTAACCTCAAAACAATCATTTCTGTTTTACCTTCACCTCACCTCACCAACCTTCACGAAATCTAGCAAAATTATTCGATTAAGATAATATTCCACCAAAGAATGTAAAAGAAATTTTACAATACCTATAAAATAAAATTTCAAACTACTTTAACAGAAAAAAAGAGCGTTCAAGTCCTTAGAAGTTGATATAGACTATTACTTTATCTTAATATACTCATAAAACGACTATTGTTATATTTAAACAGTGTCATTTCAGTTTTAGAGGATAAAATTTAATATACCTGTAGAAAGTATAGTGTATTGACCTCAGTACCTACGTAGGAGTTTAATTTAACTTTGAGTTTGTATAACGTTTTAATTTTGCCAAACATGTAAGGGATTTATGGAGATATGTTGCAGTACTAACTTTTAGTATTTCTCGTCATTATTATTACAATAATAATATTCTCCTTTCGTCTTACTATGTCTTTATCTTACTGAGCATGCACTGTTACTACTACAACACTATTTGTTTTGTTGATATATTAAATTGAAAAATCTGCTTCGAATTTATATATATATTTATGGTTTTACAAGTTTTATATCTAGTTTTAGATTTAATAGCAAATAATATTTGTTGATGTTTAGACGTATGTAAGGCGAGTGATATGAGTGATTTTTAATAATATAGGTAATGTGTTAATGTAATGAGGTTTTATGGAATGAAGTAGTTGCGTTATTCGCAAACACTATTAATTCTTCTAAAAGTAATTCTGTAACATACAGTTGTATAAAACTTATAAAAAAAAGATTTTGAGATATAAATAGAATAAGAAATATAAAGATCATTTTTTGCCGCTTCTTCTCCTTAACCGGCGGTTAAAATGAAATTGTCACTGTTTATGCATACATTTTTAGCGAATAAATTATTTTAACCATTGGTTAAAAGTCGGTGCACACCAGTCTTAGTCTTCTAGAATGTTTATTCCGCACACAATAGCTGGAAAAAACATCCTGCTGAGGTTTGCCCTTCACGCTACGACATTAGATTGTCATAAAATAATTCGAGGACTGCAATACTTCTGCGGTTCGGGGCAACATGTTGGCTCGCAGGTTCGCTCGAAACAAAGCACAATTGAAGTAAAAACTACTCTTTTCAAAGCTTATTGCCAGTCATTTTACTCGAGCGGCCTCGTGGGCAATGAGCCATCAACGCCCTACGAGTACAATATAATAATGTTTTCGGAATGCTGTTGGAGTTGCCGCGGCACTGTAGTGCGTCTGGGGTGTTGCGGAGGCCCGCACAAACGATTTAAGGCAATAACCCGCAAAAACCTCGCTTCGTTGATGCAACGTTTGCGCGGCAGCACCAACAGCCTTCTGAAGGCTGTCTATTGCGATTAGATTTGACTGCCCCTTCCAAGATTATTGGAAGGGGCAGAATTGGCGTAGTCGTCGGCTTAAAATAAGTGGCTATAGGGTTAAGAATTTGTGTTAAATACTCGTATAATATTATAATACTAATACTACTAACATTAATTTATGAGATAATTGTCACTAACTAAATATGGACCCCGGTCCGAAATAAAGTTTGTATTATTATATATATTATATAATGTATGTCTTTGACGACCACGGGCCATGAAAATGGCCCGCGGCCATGGGAAGACCAACACGTAGAGGCCCTTTGACAAATTTAATGTAAATGTGACGTGACACTGACCGGCGATTGTCCCTGTCTACACCATATAATAATGCACCCAAGGACAAACCCCAGCCAGTGTAGGAATATTGTGGGAAATGAAAACAAAAAGTACCGGCCTATCGGGGTGAACTGCTAGTGGTACGGGGGGTCTGGAGATATGGCGACTATGGCGTCTCTCCGTTGCAATGTTTGGAAAACATGGAAAAATGGGCAGACGATGACTTGCCACTCCTTGCATGGGGCCCAAAAAATGCCATAAAACGCAGGGGCAACATGGGTGTGAGTGGCTACAGGTGGGCTGCACGTTCACCGAAGCTACTTCTGACGTGATGCCATTTATCACTTCCACCCCTGGAGCTTGAGTCTTAGCTCTAGCGATCTCCACTCCGTGCCGGCTGGTTAAGGCAAGCACGGAGGTGGGGGCTTTGCCTTGGCCCCCGGAATCAGGTACAAGGTGTCGCTACTCACCTAAGGCTTCGCCACAAAGCCCCCCTACGGGAGTATATTATTATTATTAATAATACGTTCGCGACCACTTTCCATGATTGGGACCGTCTATCTATTTGCATTTAAAAATCGATATCAACATTTACAATAGTAAAGACCTTGAACCACAGATCATATCTTTTCGGCCGCACCTGTTCCGTAGCTAAGCACTAAGGTAAAGAGAAGGGCACTCTTGACAGGTTCCTATCTAAATAGTTTTACTGAACTCAAGCTTGTTATTATGTATAATGAACTACAATTATGCCAGCGAATTGATATTTTAATTAAACAATTCAAGGTTTTACTTTACAGGGTATTTAAGCATGATTTGAGAAACATGATATAATTAAGTTCTATTTACGTGTAGCTTACAATGTACACAATTTTATTAGTAGCTGGTAATTGGATTTATGTGAACAAAATTGAAAATAAACAAGGGTAGGGACGACCAAAAAGGGCACTCGCTAATCAAAGTAATAGAATAATAGGCAAAAGTGGGTGTCGGTAGACGCAAATTGAAGGATTCTGTGAACAGCATTTAACACTAGAACCCCTTAATAACACAGCATATCTCAAAAATGCCCCGAGTTGAAATTTTACACGACAGTTGTTTTATTCAAATCAAATTAAAATTAATTTATTGTTTTTATAAATTAGGTTGTGTATATATTATTAGAATAGGATTCAATTTTTTTCATTCATTTATCATTTAAGAGCATGCTCTTGTCGGTGGAGCCTCTTCCAATCTTCTCTATTATGGGCCAGTTGTTTTACTTCTGTGTAAGACACGACACCCACTTTTTCTTTTATTTGGTCTATAAATGCTCGCCTTGGTCTTCCCTTCCCTCTCCTTGCTTCCACTTTGCCTTCAATTAACGTGCATAAGGTGTCGTGTCTTAGCAAAAGTCTTAACCGGTTGTGCTATTTTAGATCTAAATAAATAGTTTTTACTAATAAAAGCTCGTTTTGCAATTGTTAGGATTATGAATAGGATATATTATTATATTTGTTTATTTTAATTTTAAGTTTGTCTGTTTAAGTTTGTAAATTTTAACAGTAAATAACCAATAAAAAAAATATTGACAAAAAATTACACATAAATAATTCTTACATAGGTTTCGCACTAGGAGTAATCTGTATCGGGACACCAAGTACGTGTGTGACTGACTTAACAATTTTTATCTCTAAAATTAAATTATTTTCAAAACCTTTTTAGGGGGGAAATGGCAACTATTCCGCGTCGAACTAAAAAAGAATCACGTAAATCGGATCATAAATATTGGAGTAATCGGTATACATACATAACAAAAACACACCGACCAAGTTGAGAACCTCCTCCTTTAGGAAGTCGGTTAAAAATAGATGTTAACTCGTGTGTATGTGTGACTGTAATCAAGTTGCATGAGCCACTTTTGTAGGGTTGCTTTGATTTCAGGTCTGTTTAAATATACAATTTTACATTTATCATGTACCTTGTTGTATACAGTAAAGAACGATGACATAAAATTGACGTTTCGCAAAACTTATATTATACAGGATGCAGGGGCTTATTATTTTGGTTTGACGTTTGGTCGTATCGGGTAAAGAGACTTTCTGTGTTTTCTAAAAATCAATTCAAGTATACAGAGCTGACGTAAACTAAGCACCTCACATTGTGCCAATAAATGTTGGGTTAGTTATCTAACAGGTTTTTGTCATGATATTTAGCACAGCTGGGCTTTTTCTGATTTGAGAGTTTTTTATTTCATTGTTTTAAATATGTAAAAGAAGTTCTTTACCAATTACCCTACTAATTATTGCGATCGCTAATAAGGCATGTAATCACTGTCTACATTTACACGTTCTTGTGTCTTAAACATCACTAATGAACTTTCATTTTTCACTATACACTACAGAACAGATTGGATATTAACTATACAATCACTACAGTAACTATATTAATAATATACTATATTTCATATACAGGTGATTTAAATATGATAAATATTGGGATATTGAAATCTTTTTGTCACATTTTAGACTGTATAATAGTTGAATGGTTAGAGAAGCAGACATACTTTTTACGTCTTTTAAAGCGATAATAACAATAAAAGACAGTGAAGAGTGAACTATGATATTATTATTGTGATGTAAGGTTCTTGAATAAATATAACTTTGATCTTAAACTGGTTTTTTATTTTCACTTTTTGTAAGTCTCTTTCTGTCGTACAAAATGGTCTCTGCCTAACTCAATTCAAAAACGGTGTCTACTTTTATTTTTGAATTCCCACCAATGAGAGCGACTTTTATACTCGTCTCTCATTGGTTGGTCAAATCTGTACGTCCTGGCTAACAGAGGCATATAGGCATTGAGTAACAAAATTGAATATGATGTAGCTGATAAATTAAATAAATAAGGAAATTGAAATAGATATTTATATGTAATTTGTTTTATGATTAGAAATTATTATTTAAACATGAATGGAAAACATACCGTAGATTAAAAGAAAGTTTTTGCTAAGTATTCTATACGCTAGCACTTGTCAAACGTCAAAAGTCAAATGCCAAAAGGCTGACCTTGAACTTGACCGGCTGTTGTTTACGAATGAGAATTAGGTTAAAAATATAAGTTTTATTTATTACAAATGCTTCCAATAGAAATAAATTGAAATACTATAAATGTAAGCAAATAATTGAGTTGAAAGCCTGAGCTTGTGGTAACCAGGATCATGGTACATTTCAAGCAAATATAATATAAAATTATCTACGACTTAAACGTGGTAAGTTCATCCACTACACTATTCCCCCCTGAGACTGATGCTGGAAGCTAAGGTCGATAGTGATCCGTAAATTTTACTCTTCTTCCAGATTTGGTTCGTTTTTCAACGCTCGGTTGCGGCGAAGAATCGGGCAAGGCAGTGCTAGCATCCGGTGTGTCATTCGACGGCGTGCTGATGTCATCCTTGGTCATATAGACTGGCTTCACTCTGTCAATGGAGACTGTAGTCTCTTTGCCTTTGACCTGGATTTTAAAGATCTTCTTGCCGCGCTCCACGACTTTATAAGGCCCAGTGTATGGCGGATCGAGTGGATGTCTCACACCATCATGGCGGAGGAATACAAAATTGCATGTAGCCAAGGTGCTTGGAATATAAAATGTCTTTTCCCCATGACGACTTGTTGGTGTCGGAGCCAGTCTCGCCATATGTCGCCGCAGGCATGTCGTGAAGTTGGAGTAATCCATTGAGTGGCAGGCAGATGGGTTGAAAAATTCACCAGGTAGACGAAGTGGTTCTCCATAAACAAGCTCTGCTGCCGACGAGTTTATGTCTTCCTTCCAAGCGCTGCGTATGCCCAGGAGCACTAGAGGGAGGGCTTCACTCCAGTTGGTGTCAGTATGGCATCTGATAGCCGCTTTTAGCTGGCGATGTAGGCGTTCAACTATACCATTGCAAGTGGGGTGGTATGCAGTCGTCGGACGGTGCTGACTGCCGAGCATAGCAGCCAAGGAATGGAAGAGGCTACTCTCAAACTGTTTGCCTCTGTCTGTAGTGATGCGCTGCGGACAACCAAAGCGAGATACCCAGCCTGCTATGAAGCTGCGGGCACATGTCTCAGCTGAGATATCTGATAAAGGATATGCCTCAGGCCAACGTGTAAACCTGTCGATGACTGTAAGGCAGTATCTGTAATCAGATGAAACAGGTAATGGTCCTACTTTGTCCATGTGGACATGTGCGAAGCGTTCAGTTGGAACCGGGAAAGATGGTATTGGTGAAACAGTGTGCCTGGAAATTTTATTTTTCTGACATTCAATACATTCTCTAGTCCAGTTTCTGCAATCTTTCCTTATTGGGATAAGGAAAGATTGCAGAAACAAAGCGCTGAGTGATTAACTTAACAGTGGCCCTGGACCCTGGGTGGCTCAAGTTGTGAAGCATGTTAAACACTTGTCTTCTAAATGGTGCTGTAATATAAGGCCGAGGGGTTGACATGGATACATCACAAAATAGTGTGTTCTGTGAGCCTTCCACTTTCACTCTTCTTAACTTGAGGCTGGAAGAGCCAAGGAGCTCTTGCAGTTCAGAATCTTCATTCTGAGAATGTGCAAGTGCATTAAAATCAATGTTCTCTGTTAATGACTCAACTCGTGACAGGCAATCAGCCACTATGTTGTCTTTTCCACGTACATAGCGGACATCTGTTGTAAACTGGCCGATGAAGTCCAAATATCTAAATTGTCTGGGTGAACACTTATCTTTATTTTGTTGGAAAGCATATGATAAGGGTTTGTGGTCTGTGAATATTGTGAAGTGTTTACCTTCGACCATGTGCCTGAAGTAGCGGATAGCTTTGTAGATGGAAAGCAATTCCCGATCATAAGGACTGTATTTCCTTTGTGCTGTGAACAAGCGGCGGGAAAAGAAGGCTAATGGTCTCCAGGTGTTGTCTGAAGTCTTCTGTTGAAGTACTGCCCCCATCGCTGAGTCTGAGGCATCGGTGTGAATGGCCAATTCGGCTTCTGGGTTTGGATGTGCTAGCAGAGCTGCCCTCAGTAAGCTGGTCTTACAGAGGTTGAAGGCTGCTATCATCTCCAGTGTCATTAGCAGGTCTTTAGACCCTTTACGTTTCGGGCCTGACAGTGCAGCGTTTAGAGGTTCCTGTATTTTGGCTGCGTTAGGTATAAAACGGCGGTAGAAATTGAACATACCTAAGAACCGCCGCATGCCCTTGACAGTTTTGGGTGGTGGGTACTCTTTTATTGCATGCACCTTCTCCTGTAGGGGACGTACACCTTCTGCCGAGACTTCATGCCCCAAGAAGTTGATTTTCGACTGGCCAAACTCGCACTTAGCTGAATTGATTAATATGCCATATTCAGACAGCCTCTGGAACTATTTATTTAAGTGGTCAACATGCTGGTCTTCAGATTGTGAAAAGCAAAGGATGTCATCAAGATAGCCATAGCAAAATGGCAGGCCTCTGAGCACCTCGTCCATGAACCTTTGAAAGGTTTGTGCAGCATTCCTGAGCCCAAAGGTCATGTATGGAAATTCAAATAACCCAAATGGTGTTGTAATTGCTGTCTTCTGTATGTCGTCTGGGTGCACAGGGATTTGGTTGTATGCCTTAACTAAGTCTACCTTACTATATATCCTACTGCCGGCCAGTTGATGGGCAAAATCCTGTATATGTCGGATTGGGTAACAGTCGGGTATAGTTCTGGCGTTCAGTGCCCGGTAATCACCACAAGGACGCCAACCATTATCCTTCTTCGGAGCAAGGTGGAGGGGAGATGCCCAAGGGCTTTCTGATGGACGTGCTGTACCATCTGCCAGCATTGCTTCGAACTCCTTTTTGGCAATTTGGAGCCTATCTGGTGGTAGCCGGCGTGGGCGACCAGAGATAGGTGGGCCTGGAATAGTGCGGATGTGGTGTACCGTGTTATGATTACTGTGTCTTTTTATACCTGCAGGTCTAGTTATGTCTGGGTACTCACGCAGCAGCTTATGGTACACTGAACCTCCACCTACTGCCTTAATGGAAGCAATAGCCGAAGTCTTCGCGGCAGATGTCGCTATTGTGGAAAGCTGAGTAAGACCATCAATAAGTCGATAATTCTTAAGATCTATTAATAAATTATAAAAACTTAAGAAATCTGCTCCGATTATTGGCTTACTGACATCGGCAACAACAAACTTCCATGTATAAGCACGTCGCAGGCCTAGATTGAGTTTCAGCTCCATCCAACCATAGGTGTGTATTGTACTCCCGTTGGCTGCGAAGAGCTGGTACTCTGTCCTGCTGCGTTGCTGCTTGATGGCAGATCGAGGGAACACGCAAACATCAGAGCCTGTATCCACAAGGAATTGCAATTTAGTGTTGTGATCTGTCACGAAGAGGCGGCGGGGGCTTGTAAGGCAGTCGTTAGCCGCTAATCCCGACTGCCGTAGGCGTTTCCCGCGTAAGTGCAGGGAGGTTGGCATCGGCGAGCTCTACTCCCGAAACAATTGTGGAAATAGCAATAATTCTTATTGAACCGATCTGATGACCTACGTGCGGCCGGCTTTCGCTGATATCTCTCAGATGAGCGAGACCGAGACCTTGAGCGTACCTGACTCTGGAGGGAAGCTACCTGTCGCGACAGCTCTGCCATTTGCCGGGTGAGCTCGCTTATTTCGCTGCTGGAACTAGTGCTAGCCACCATAGGTAATGGTGGGGCTATTTCGTGGACCCTGTCTGCTAAATCTGCAACAGATTCGAGTGGTAAGTTAGGCTGTGACGCTATTGCAGTCTGAATGTTTACAGGAAGGCGGCTTGACCATAGTGAGGTCATGAATGACTCGGGTAGACTCTGTCCTGCCAACGCTTGCAAGTGGCGAAGGAACTGGGACGGTTTCCGATCTCCCAATTCCTCATGCATAAGGAGTTGTTGCACTCTCTTCCCTTGTGAGGCGGAGAGACGCTTAACAAGTTCGGTTTTTAATTTCCCAAACTTGTTCTCTGCTGGGGGAGATGTAATAATATCCTTAATTTCTGCTGCATACCTGTGGTCAAGCTGAGATATAACATGATAAAATTTGGTAGCATCCGCCGTTATACCGAACACGAATTGTGCCTCCACTTGGGCGAACCATAAAGCTGGCTCTTCTGGCCAAAAAGGTGGCAATCTTACCCCAATCCTGCACACTGTTTCATCTGTTTCATATTTACCATCCATTGTATTTGTTTGCCTTGTTCTTTAAGTCGGTGGTCACCAATGAAGAGTGAACTATGATATTATTATTGTGATGTAAGGTTCTTGAATAAATATAACTTTGATCTTAAACTGGCTTTTTATTTTCACTTTTTGTAAGTCTCTTTCTGTCGTACAAAATGGTCTCTGCCTAACTCAATTCAAAAACGGTGTCTACTTTTATTTTTGAATTCCCACCAATGAGAGCGACTTTTATACTCGTCTCTCATTGGTTGGTCAAATCTGTACGTCCTGGCTAACAGAGGCATATAGGCATTGAGTAACAAAATTGAATATGATGTAGCTGATAAATTAAATAAATAAGGAAATTGAAATAGATATTTATATGTAATTTGTTTTATGATTAGAAATTATTATTTAAACATGAATGGAAAACATACCGTAGATTAAAAGAAAGTTTTTGCTAAGTATTCTATACGCTAGCACTTGTCAAACGTCAAAAGTCAAATGCCAAAAGGCTGACCTTGAACTTGACCGGCTGTTGTTTACGAATGAGAATTAGGTTAAAAATATAAGTTTTATTTATTACAAATGCTTCCAATAGAAATAAATTGAAATACTATAAATGTAAGCAAATAATTGAGTTGAAAGCCTGAGCTTGTGGTAACCAGGATCATGGTACATTTCAAGCAAATATAATATAAAATTATCTACGACTTAAACGTGGTAAGTTCATCCACTACAACAGATAGCAGCTCTGTTGAACACGACTGTCATTGTGAGGAGTGTTGTTTTTTTTATTTTATGTTTAAATATTTATATATTACTAGCTGACCCGACAGACGGGGTCCTGCGCTGAAGAAATTAAATTAAGAGCCTGATTACAGCGCCACCTACCGGGCCCAATTGTGAATCTAAACCATTATCAAACACACACAAAAAATTTCATCGAAATCGGTCCAGCCGTTTGGAGGAGTTCAGTCACATAAACACGCACAGAAGAATTTTATGTATAAAGATTTATAAAATAAATATTATTAATGTAACTAGTATTTTTATATATTATAAATGAACATATAATAATAATAGAATTACTAGTCTTATCATTTCTTATACACAATCGTATATATGTACTAGACAGCTTGGAGAAGTAAAATCTAAAATTATTTTAAGATTTCCACAAACGTCCGAATATCAATGATTAGATGAAACTGGCAAACGCGCTAATAATAGTAGAGGAATATTTCCATATTCATAAATCTGACGCAGGCAGAGATACGTATATGTAGACTATATCAAAAACGCCCTGACACCGATAAGGCAATACACAGTCCGATTCGCTTCCCGACAAATGTATTTCCAATTTCACCCAAAATGTAATAGTGAGTATTTTGCGGGGCCCTTTTCTTATTTTTTACGAGCGCACGCCGGTTGGTATTACGTCGACATGTGGCCACGGGGACGGTTATTATTTTCGGAAAGACCCCTTCACAGATGAAGGGGGTGCACTGTCTTGCTTTGACCGGATTATAGCCCAGTGTATCTCGGCCTATATACAATGTTCTAGGTAGTTATGTTCTAACGACTGGAGCACAGGTGACGCATTTTTAGGGTTCCGTATTCGAAATGAAAATGAATTTCGAATATTGTCACGAGTTACAGGACTCGAATTTAAATGCCGTTGGAATTATTATAGCATTTATTAGAACTCTACAAACACGTATAACACATGTACAAATATAATACACGCGCAAAGTCCGTCACTAAATAGATACTGAATATAGTACACACGTCTTGCTCCGCTTGTCCTTATCGCTCGACTGCCTCACCCCTCCGTTCGGAGATTGCTTTATACTACAAATACAATATTTCTCGACAGAATACTCGATCGATTCTTGGAAAATATTGTTACACCAATATTTTCCAAGAATCACACCTGGCTAATGACTACCATAAAGTATTACAATACACAATAGGCTATTTTTCTAATTACAAATTTTAAACAAAGTTAACAAAAGAAGCCCAAATGCCGAAAAGGTAATAAACTGCAGTTGTGAAATGGTCTTTGTCGGTCGTAATAGTATTATAGATTTGTATGGGAAAAGTGGGTATCGTCACTAACAGACGTTTGCAGCACGAATGGCGAAGCCGACGTGTTATCAGCCTTTATGTTAAAAACCGTTTAACAACATGAACATTTATTAGAAAACATAAAACGATTTATTCAAAAATCAACCCTTCGTTTTCATTGGTCGGAAATCGTTCCTTACAAGCTACACACTGATTTGGTATAATAATACAGACTGTCTTTATTTTTTCAAAATCAGCCGATTCGATTCCTGCTAAGGGTAATTTATTTTTCAAGAATCTAATGTGTATGTGTGCATGTGTAAGGGCGTGTTTGAGTGCACACTTATTTTGAAAACAAGTAAGCAATTCCTCTGTTTCGTCATAAGATAAACCTTTCAGCCAGATACTCACTTTTGCTTCGACTCACTCTAGATTTGTATTTTCACATCGAACAACTTAAATATCAACCCGACTAGCAATAACCCCACTGTCAACGCTAGTACGGATCAAACATTTCCCTGCCACAGTAGCAGGTACACCGCAATAAAAGTCTTTGTGCCTTGTACTGTGGACGACAGTCGAATTGGCAGCCGATGCAAACTAGCGGGGCTCACGTTTGTGACTTTCATATTCAGCTTTAGAAAGCGATCACCTTTTGCACTGTCAATACTATGATATCCTTTACTGGCTTGCTTTGTGAAAACCACACCTGAAAACAACTATTGTTTATTCTTAAAACTAAAGAGTTTTAAGCCTTAAGAACAGACGAGCGTGCATGACAAGAGCTATGAATGTCAAAGAAGCAAGTGAGGTGTGTAAGAATGGGCCTGTGTGGCGCTCTGTTGTTCGTGCCTACCCCGCAAGGGACCTGGCGTGAAGTTATGTATGTATGTATGTATGTAAAGAGTTTTAAACTTGCTTGTAAAGTATTGTATATATTTATTTGGATCTTTGAATAAATAGCCTTGGATAACGTCAGCCTTCTATGGTAATTCCTCTACAGTGCAGGCTGTCGTTTACGTCATGTTGTGTCGTACTGTCGTTTACGATTCTACTCAGACAGCACAACTTTTCATTAAGCAACTACGCCTAAATTATCTATTACAATTATTTAATTGTTATATCATATAACTAGCTTCTGCCCGCGACTTCGTTCGAGTCGAACAGTTAAAAAAAATAAGTTAAAAATCCCCGTGATTTTGTAAATTCTTTATTGGTGCTCCGCTCCTATTGCTCTTAGCGTGATGGTATATAGCTTATAACCTTCCTCGATAAATGGGCAAATCGATAATGTCGAGATAAATGGCACGGCGCATAATTGGCAGCAACCATATTTTTTTAACCCAGTTATATTCTTGTCAAAAATGAATAGTCTAGCACGAGTTTTAAAGAACACGGTTGCGGACAATGATGTGGTCAGGAAATTCGCCCCAGTACTAGTCCCTCGGGTACGTTATCGCCGGGATAGCTTGCAGATGAATATATTTAGTCATGTGAAAATATTTGATTTTGCAATAAACAACAGAGCATTAAATTGGTCGATTTAACAAAGTTTCAATAGCGAAAATCTGTCTTAAAATAAAAATTGTTTTTTCAACAGATTTTGTCAACACCTTACAACAAATCGCGTTTTCCACTTAAAATTTCAAACTCCCAACAAATGAGCACAAGTTTACGAGTTGTCCAAAGAAGATGATTTCTTGATGCCGAAACGAAGTTCCAGTTCTTTGAGTCGAAATGACTTGTTTAACATGAAAGATACTCGCCTAACGAAGGCCCTTAGTGCAAAAAATATCGAGAGTTTCATTAAAGGGCCTCCATGAATGTAAATATCAAAGTTTGTTCACTGAATCTTAGTAAGGGAAAAAAATTGTTTATGTTTGTCATTTTTCAGCGTTACGAAGCCATTTTATAAAAACGAAATCCTTATATAATCGTCATGTCTGTTATATTCGAACGAATGTCGCACAGTTTGAAATGTTTGACTATAATTTTTATTTTATCTTTTATCTGTATAGTGTCAATGACAAGTGTAAATGTAACTGTCAATCGAGTTTTTGGTATTAAGAAGTTGGCTATATTGCTCCCTAGGTTCACAGAAGTTATAATTAGAAAGAAAACAGACCAATTTTTTTTCAGCTGCAATTGCCAATAACCCACCCCTGACATTCTCTGTTACTGCGACATTGGCCTAATCAGCGCCAGTAGCGTTGGAGCCAAAAAAATAATAGAATAGAATGGCTATATTACGATGTAAGTGTGTGTAATTATAGTACTTTAAAATTAAATAAACTGTTTGAAATTCCGATCAAGATACTAGTTTCTTCCCAGATATACCATTTCCTTAAATCCCTTCCCACATATTCTATTTATTCAAATGCTTCAGATATTAAAATTTGATTGGCTCTGTACTCCCTTCACCACTTTGTTAAGGAGCTACCTAAACGTTGTTCTCTATCTGGCTCCCGTGCTATCACATTTTTGTAGATATAAATTAAAAGAATTTATTATGACAAATTCTGTAAATTTATATGTTCAAAATGTGGTTATGTGCGAGCGAGATAGTTTGCCATTTAGATAGGCCCTTAACCAATTGTGCTATCTATATTATTATCTTTCGTTGGCAACCTAAATTTATGGTACCTAATATGTATTTATGGGAGATATTATGAAGCTACAGTTGTAGTATAATAATTATACGTATAATAGTGTCATAATTCAATCAATCTTGTTAGGTAACACGAAACAATGGCTATTTTAAAGCGGATGTTTATGGATCTCTTGCAGTGGATAGCAGGGTTAATCAGGGAATGCGATACTGTTATATTTTAATGATCTGAATGTTGGGCTGGCATTTGTAACAGGTATTAACAAGTTGTTGCATATTTTGAATTGCCAACATCTAATTGACGGTACTTCTAAGTAAACTATAGATATTATAAAACTGTAGAGGTCGAATTTCAGTACAATGAAAAAAAATGCCAAAATCCGAGTTGGGAGGTGTAAGAAGTAAAATAAAACTAATTTAGATTTCTTTTCCATTTTTTTGTTTCTGTTTGTCTGTTCGTCCGGTTCAAAAGAAATTTTGTATGGTGGTAGCTTATATTCCTGGGCAACTAATATAGGATACTTTTGATTCCGAAAAATTAAACAGTTCCCGTGTGATGATAGTTAAAAAATCTTTCTTCGCGGACGAAGCCGCGGGCAGAAGCTAGTTTATAATATTTAAGCGGTGCGTGTTTTTACTTTTTTGCATGACTGCAGCAGACAGGCAGACGGCCCACTTGATGGAAAGAGGTAACCATCGCCTATGGATATTTGAAACACCAAAGGTGGCACAAATGCGAGGTAACAGTTTTTTTATCATGCACCAGGCACTTCGTTCTTCGGTAAACTGAGTAAGTTAAATGTTTATTTATGGAAATTTCCTTGTGTTATTTCATCAGTGTGTATAATTGAGATGATATAAAGGACTTTAATTCTGAGGTTGGCTAGAAGGGGAGCTTGGAGGTCACCGGCTCAGGTTGGACCTAGTCATCTTGGTTATACATCCAAATGTGTTTCTATCAAATGATTGACTAGTTATTCTTTCGATTGTTTCTGTGATTGCGATATGTGCATTCAGTGATTTATTATTCAAAATTTTGATAACACTTACACTTTAAACAAAAGATTAATGAATTATTATTTTATTTAGACACAATACTATATATCCGTTCTTCTATCTAGTATATAATATTATGTCACAAATATTTTTCTCAGAAGCTAGTCGGTCTTCAAGAAGATAAAAGATGAAATTTGGAAAAAGGATGTAATTAATAACCACTACACAGTGTTGTCATCAAATCGCAGGAAAAAGTACAGAAATTCGGGGTAGCAGCTACCATACATGTTACACCGCAGTGCATTACACGCACACTTCACAACCAAACCAAGACACACAAAGAGCCTATAAATAAATAACCCAGACCCAGAAAGGAAAAAACAACACACATGGCACTAGATAGGATAATATATAAGTATAGACATAAGGCCCACACTGTGCACTTCCTCACAACACCAGCATGTAACAGATACACTCTACATTAGTATAAGTTTAGTATTAAAATTAGGATAAATTAATATAATAAGTCACTCGTAAGATACATACACCTCAACACATATTAATTAATGACACACACAAGAACTAAAATAATAAGTGTGTTAAATTTTAAAAATTAAATCTAGAAATTAATCTTTAAAAAAGAGTACGGAACTCGAGTCCGCAGAGTAGTAAAAAATATAGATAAAATTAAAAATGAAAAAACCATATATGTAACCGAGAGTTGGGCCATCAGCCTATCTGATGTGCTTCATCAATTAAAAAATAAACAAGTTTTTGGTGATACCGTTGCTGGCAACACCTACATTAAATTTTAAAAAAATAGTATGTATTGTGTGTTGTTTTTTTCTGTTCTTCAGTAGCCTCAGTAGTTTTCAGAATAAATGAAGGTCTTTTCACTTTACTTCGTATACAATTTTTCAACCCAAGAATCAACACGATAACCAAGCATCGACAGTCCACTGTCGCCAGGAAGGCATAATCCACGCAGTTTTCCAAGTCTCATATTGTTTGGTTAGTTCATTGTCAAAAGTCCCCAGAGCAATTTTTTAAATTAATTAGTTATACCTCCATTATATTACCTTTTACTTAATGGAGTGGTTAGACGAACAAAGTAGACAATGAAAACTAACTACTGAAAGGTAAAGATAATATTTAATTAACAAATGTAATTCTTAAATAAAGTCTTGTATCTAATAGTACTAACGTTATAGTCAAAGATTAAAATTAATACAGAGGAGTTGTGAAAGCAAAAATCAGATGCAATATACATATTACTTATTAAAACAAAATACAAATTCATAATAATTTTTCAAAAAGATATCTTTGAGGTGTCCGTCTGTCTTGTTAATCTATTTTGAATAGAGAAGATAGTTGAGAATTACCAACTGTTTGGGATTCGGTCATCAAAACTATTAAGACCCACACCCAGCAAAAACCAACTGCCAGACCTCAAGACACTGTGAGCTCTTTCTGCGTGCAACAGAACACAAACCAACTTGACTGATAATTTATTTTAATTTTTTCGCCCATTTTAATATTATACAAAATTATTAGAGCTAGGTATGTTTGCTGAAGAGTTTCTTGTGCCGCTTCTTCTCTTCAAGCCACATGTTGCGAAGTGGTGGTAAATAAGATTAGGGTTTTTTTAATAAAATTACAACTAAATAACTAATATGAATAGGTTGGCGGTAGGCTAATAAAACTTAACAATAATCATTAACTCTTGACAACTTTGTTTTCCGTGATCATGGCCACTGAAAGGTGGAAATAACCAAAATAAAATAAATTACCGCACCTAAACCTGTTAAAACGTAGTTTTATTATGTATCAAAAACACGAAAACTTGTGAAAAACGTGTGAGTCTCGGGAAGCTCGACAGAAGTGATAACTTAAACTAATCTAAGTTGTTGTTGTTGTTTCTATTTAATAATGACATTTTTTAACTTGAGAAAAGCTTAGGTTATAACTTAAATTTTATGTATATTAATATGATAATAAATGAGGAAAGGTTATTTATTAATAAAAAGCTTTTATTGATTATAAAATATATTTAATTCTTAGTTACAATTCGTGAATATGTATCATTATTTAATCTAATTACCGAAATACAGTCAGCACTGTGGGTTAGAGTGAGAGAGGAGGAGCCTGCCTACCGCTGCCGCATGCATGACAGAAAGGGAAGGCAGATAGATTGGCGCTGTAACGCGTAACGAAGCGGTTTACCGTCCAGTAAGAAGTTATCACTTCAAAAACAATGTAATTGTTTAAAAGTGCGTGAAATTAGCATATTGTTTTGTGCCTAAAGTGTTTCTCTACTTACTTGTTTATTCTATGTTCTCTGTTGGGGTGGCCTAGCGATACGGGCGCAACAGAAGCATCCCCCGCGGCCGCCCTTTGATCATTCCACGCTTCTAATTTTACACACTAGGTCACCTTTAGAATTTCTTCTTCTCCATTTTTTTCTTTTACAATTCACAAGGTTAGAGCTCTTTAATTTCGTGTAATTATTTTAGTATTATATTCTTTTGAATAATGAATTAGATCTTGAATATTTTTTTCGTAATGAGTACGGTGTTCCTTACGCCTCGTAGGTGTTAAGTAATTATAACAAAGTTTATTACAAATTAAACAGTAATAAAAATAAATAATTGGTGCTTTGGATACTAGAGATATATAACTGTAGTTTTAATTTCAGAATAAGCTAAAATATACCGCAACCAGAGAACACATAGGTTTTAATAGCGTGAAAAGTTCTAAGTTAAACAATATTAATAGTTAAAAGAAAGGAATTTCAGAAACCCATGTCACTCCACAAACACACATTTAAGCATTTATATTGAAAATTAGGTAGTTAAAAACTAATTACTAGGTTATTTCAACCGCGTCATTATTTAAAGATGATAAATACCCCGAATCGAAAGTACATATGTAGTTATAAAAATCGTTTTACTGATTGACTCGGCCGCCGGGACGCGAGGCAAGTAAAAAACAAAGTCACTTTCAATTTGATTGGGTGTGGAGTTGGTCTCGTTTATGTAGCAGCTGCGAGTCCCATGTATCTCCAAAAACTGAGCATGCTGTTGGTGCTACCGCGGACGCGGGCCGGTAGGATTGCGCATCTCTTTCTAATGATGGCCACAAGGTCTTTGATTTGCGCTTTTGCGAACATCCCTCACGCGCTGCACCGCCACGGCTGCCCGAACAACACGCTTAACCCGTTATTGTACTGGACACGTAGGTTGGTTTATGCCCTTTGCGCATAACTGACCCCACAGGCTGCACGTGTAGAAGGAATGTTAGTGGGCATTTTTCAAAAAGTTTGTCGGCTACTAAATCACCCTGTCCAGTGAAGTCGTAACATTATTATATAAAACAAGAATTATGTTTTCTACTTTCTGGTGTCGTTTTATGAAAACAAATTTTGAACTATATTATTGTTATAAAATAAACATAAAAACTGCGTAAATTACAAAATACAGCCTTCTAAAGCAGCACTGACCATACAAATTCGTTCTGTCCAACCCTTTCTTGTAAACTTTGAAATAGAATTATTTGATTTTATTCTTCATAGAGGCACCTAAATGTTAAGTTAATAGAAAGATTTTGAGCTATAGCATTAAATTTAAAACTCAATGTCTTTTAGTATGCTTGACAAGGCATCTTCTTAACCTCTCGCGAAAACATGCGAACTTTCGAGCCAGCATGTTGCATCTAACAGCAAGCGACCTACCTTCCCGGTCTATGGCACAATTGTCCCTAAGTCTTCGGCAACCCAGTATACCAGATATTTAAACTTGGAAACCCTTGCTATTGCATATAATAATGGCCGCGGCGACCGCCCAACGGCGCCATACGGATATAAAAATATTATATATGAATATAATAGTGGCCAATATAATTATATCTTTTGAGTACAACTCTTACTTCAGTATGGCTATATTTTTTCTTTTTTTCCATATCTATGTAATAAAAAATACATAGAAGACACCCGTAATACTAAAACTTACGTAATTCTTAACATCACTTTTGCAGTTGCAAAAGTGATGTTAAGAATATTCGTACTTTTCTGTTATATTATAATATAAAAATAAAGCGTTAGGCTGCACCGAAAATTTCGATCAAAGCACACCTCTTGAGTACGAGAGTATAAAGCATCTATATTCGGCTATTCAGTAGCCATAACAGTAGCCAGGTCGATAACTTATTTTTTGTCAAAATGACAACATATCCCTGTTTTTAGCTAAAGTACAATGACATATGCTAATAGATAAATCAATGAACTCCAAACTGGTATAACTGCTATAAATACGTTCACCATTAAGATGTAATAGTCAAATGTAAATACACACATATGTACATAGCTGTACATTCTGTGAGATTTATTGAATAGACGATTTTTTTAAATAAGATAACGTCGCGATATCTAAGTCACATGATGTCAAGAATAGAATACGCTTACCTAGAAGCTACCGATTCACATATGACTCGAATATATTCGGACCAACCTGTCGGGGCACGATTTACAACAGCAAAGTACACACCGGTCCGGCCGAGTATAAAAGCAGTACACTCGCGCAGGTGTACACGCAATATCAAAATTGCCTATGACAAACGCGATTATTCGAACATTCACGATGGAACGACGACGAACAAATGTAGGCGCAACTAAAAACGTAAAATCGCATAATATTGAAATACACGCATTATTCAAGCAAAGGTGCATCATTGAAGACTTCCTTAACATCGTAACTTAACAACATTTTAATGAAACAAATTATTGGTGGCGT
This sequence comes from Dendrolimus punctatus, assembly GCA_012273795.1. Taxonomy (NCBI): domain Eukaryota; kingdom Metazoa; phylum Arthropoda; class Insecta; order Lepidoptera; family Lasiocampidae; genus Dendrolimus; species Dendrolimus punctatus. The sequence goes on along the minus strand of CM022529.1, from coordinate 19,191,304 downwards.
CATTTCTTGCTTATATTTCCAGCAACTTATCTTAATTTCTCTCTCTCTTTACTTCTGATATTCAAAAACTCTAAACCACTTTCCAAAGTCGTGGAAATTGTATCGCCCTTTTATCTTTGCAACTAAAGTGGAAATGCCTTGTTTTTCAAGGTGAATACGTTTTGGACGCCCCATAGCTCGAGGACTAGTATAACAGTGGAGTATTAGTAGTATTCATCAGCTTTTTGTCGGAACACCCACTAAATACCCTGATGTTCTTCCTGACTTCATATACCAGGGCCACGAGAACAGGCTGGGGCTAACCGCCGCCCTTGCTGACGTGAGCACGCCCTTATCTACGAGAAGTGGAAATGTCAGAAAAAATATTCAGAAGAATTTTCTTTTAAATGCAGGAGTTCTGCAGACAAGCAGACGGGCCACTTGACGGAAAGCGGTTACCATCGCCTATGGACATTTGCAACACCAAAGATGCTACAAATGCACTGCTGCTCTCTTAAGGGAGACCGGAACCTGGTCACTGATGCCAGAACACAACGCAAGATTCTTATGGGCATACTCTAGACTAGGGGTGGTGGCGATCTAGTCGGGTAAATAACCTACCACCTACAAAAATATTTTTTTCATGGATTTAGTGACATATGGATTATATTTGATTAAATAGGTTTGTTAAGGTTTCGTAGCTAAATAACGTGAAAGGTGAACTTTGTAAACTTTACGGGAAACTGTCATAGTTCAGGAACTATCACGCACTTGCCGGATTTCGTTTTAAGTGTGGATATAAACACTTCGAATACAGAACACAGATACTTGTCAGACGTAAACGGCGCGCGGCGATGTGTAACGTCGCATAATAGAATGTGAATTCCTTAATGTAAAACGTTCGCTGCCAGCGCTGAGAGTCGTTGAAACCCCTATAAAAATGTTATCCCGCCTTTCATTACGTTTTGGTGCTCGATCCCACATAAGTTACACACGAAAACCAACGTTTAACGGTAGTGTTAAAGTGCTTTTTGGCTTTGCACACTGTGGCTTTGTATCGCTGCAACGTCCGATCGTATCCAACGCAAACGTTTTCAAAACATTTACATTACTAAAGCACTTACATGTGTCAATCAAATAGTTCTAAATTCATTTATTACGTGAATATCTGAACTAATATTAAGGCTTTACCACAGGGGGGCTTTGTGGCGAAGCCTTAGGTGAGTAGCGACACCGGGGGGGGCCAAGGCAAGGCCCCCGCCTCCATGCTTGCCTTAACCAGCCGGCACGGAGTGGAGATCTCTAGAGCTAAGACTTAAACTCCAGGGTGGAAGTGATAAATGGCATCACGTCAGAAGTAGCTTCTCTACACCCTTTAGTCACTCACACCCATGTTGCCCCTGTCTTCTATGGCATTTTTGGGGCCATGCAGGGAGTCGCGAGTCAACGTGTACCCATTTTTCCATGAACCCCGAACATGCGACGGGCAGACGCCATAGTCCTCCTATTCCCAGATCCCTAGTACCACTAGCAGTTCACTCCAATAGCCCGGTAATTTTTGTCCTCATTACCCACAATAGCTTTACACTGGCCGGGGTTTATCCTTGGGTGCATTACTATATGGTGTAGGCAGGGATAATTGCCGGTCAGTGTCACGTCACATTTACATTAAATTTGTCAAGGGGCCTCTATGTGTTGGCCTTCCATCCCAGTAGCCGCCATGCTAAGTACAAATGGTGTCGATAGGTTCGTATTTTTTTATTGCTGAATAACAGCGGTCAAGCTGACGACCCAGCTGCTATGGAAAGTGGTTACTGTCGCCTATGGATATTTAGCAATACCAGAGGTGCTGCCAGTGTACTGCCGGCCTGGAAGAAAACTGAAACCTGGCCTCTAATGCCGGAACACAACTCAAAGTTCTTACGGCGGCATACCCTAAACCAGGAGTGGTACCATCCAGACGGTCAAATGCCAAACCACCTGGCTGCGGGTTGTTTTGTTGCCTCTCACGAAAGGCCGCCGGGACGCAGGAATTATTTTTCCGATCCTGCACGGAGAAATATTTCGCGCAACGAATCAGCATTGCCATACAGCGTGGCACTGCAGCCACCTTTCTGGGCACGCTTCCTTATGACGATTTATTACATAGTTTATATTAGCTTATTTATAACTTAATATAAATATTATGAGTTGTATATCACATTACAATGACTTTATAAACTAACACAATAAAGAAAACTTAACTTAGTTATATTGTATTCTACCCATGGTCCCTAAGACTACAAACAGAATACTGAGCCTAGGGCACCGTGTTCTTTAAGTATGGTGCCCTGAAGAATTTATAACTTAGTTTATTTTTACTATTTAATTGTATTTTTATAAGTTAGTTTTATTTCTTCATATTTTATGAAAATGGTGTGCAATAAAGAGTTATTTCTTTACTACTTAGCATTTTACGACCTAAGCGCCAAAAAAGACAAATTCATACCTGCATACCTGTAGACGTTTTATTACCTATGCGGCATTTGGACTTCTTTTGTTTGCTTTGAGTTTAATATTCCTGATTATAAAACAGCCCATTGTGTATTGTAATCTTTTATGGTAGTCATTAGCCTGGTGTGATTCTATGAAAGTCAGTCCACGCGATCGAGTAGACATATTGTATTTGTGCAGTATAAAGCAATGCTCCAATGGAGGGATGAGGCAGTCTAGGGATAGCCACAAGCGAAACAAGACGTTAGTGACGGACTTTGCACGTTATATTTAATCTTACATTACGTTTGGACTGTTTGTGTACAGTTATATAACTGCGTTATACGTGTTTGCATAGTTCTCATAAAGTCTATAATACTTTCATCTGCATTTTAATTTGAGTCCTGCAACTCGTAACAGTATTTTATCCTTGCGTGATTGAAATATATATTACACAGAAATGTGTTCACCCAACGAGATTCCAATTACAACCTAGAAACTTAACACTGTGACCACAGTCCGCGTATCCAATATAACCAGCCGCCCCATTTCGTAATAATAACCTAGCATTTTTCTCAAGGCAAATGAAAATTAATGTTAAAACGGCCCCTCTGTTTATGTTCACGAACTATCTTAGGCAGCAATATGGTCCCTTTAGTACAGGACGGTCGGTTATTTCCCTTGACAGTCATATTATTGCAAGTTACCACCAGCGTAACACGACCTTTGGCCCCAGCCGATAAACATAAAGGGTCCAACAAAACGTAACTGCGAAGATAAATTTCATAGGTCTAGATTGTTTGGACGGGATGTACGTGATACAAGGGTCCCTTACCCCGCAGGGTTGTAATTCGCACCTGTACTCGCGGATATTATGTGAGAAATTTTGTGTTACTCGACTCTGTGATACAGATTTGGAAATTTCGCGTCCTGTTTTCATTATTAGATACCTGCCTAAATGTTTGCTGAAACAAATATGACTTTGGTGAGGTTATACTATGTGGAGTTTGTAGTTGTTATTGTATTATTACTCAAATTAAAATGCCGTTAGAATTACTATAGAGTTTATTAGAACTATACAAACACGTATAACACAGGCACAAATATAACCCGAACACAACAAGTCCAAACGTAATTCTATAAAACGCGCAAAGTCCGTCACTAAAAGATTCCTGATTGTAGTACACACGTCTTGCTTCGCTCGTAGTTATCGCTCGACTGACTCCCCCGTTCATTAAGTCATTGTTTTATACTGCGGAACTGGAATGAGCCCGTATATTAATCCGACACACCTGGCTTATGACGGTCATAAATAAATACAACAATGGGCTGTTTTCTAATCACAAAGTTTAAACACAAAGTACACAACAGAAGGCAAACATAAATTAGTTCAAATGCCGGCAGGTAATAAAAATGTGTTTTGTTAAAAATGCAGGTGTGAATTTGTTTTTGTCGGGACCAGAGTCGCAACAGTATTATGGTGGACATACCACCTATACGAACAAAACGCTTTGAGTCCACCGTCATTATGCGCACCGCAAAGGAGTGGAACTCACTGCCGGAGTGTGTTTTTCCCGAAACCTATAACCTGGGTATCTTCAAGTCTCGTGTGAATAGGTAGCTAGATGTTTATGTTTATTTTTCAAACCATACTGTGGAACAGTATTATGGGTGAATCTCTTAAGTGCATCATTGTCAGCACCCACGTTTTGTTTAAAATCTTATATCTCAAGAATTTCTTCAAGTGCCTTGTTGATAACAACAATTAATGAGTGATATTATAGCGAAAAAATATCTAAAATTTATCTATTTAGCACGAGATTAAAAAAAGTAGACGCTGACAACGAGGCGATCAGGATATTGACCCGTGTATGTTTTATTTTTTAATGTATATTAATTTGCTATTAAAATATTAAATAATCGAAATTAGCAAAACATAATACAAGCACCCAGAATAAAAAAAAAAAGACCAGAAGGTTGTCTGGAAGAAATTGCCATTACTGATAAGACCGCCGATTGCACTAGTTGAAATATTGTTATATATCTAAAATTCTATATACTGTTTTCTTGTGTGCATAAAGAATATTCTACTCCATTCTAATTTTGTTTTCTTATTTTCTGGATTCAAATGTGGCTCGATTAATGTGCACAAACAAATATAGTCTTACTTATTGCTATGGATTAAGACTGATTACCTTTAACATGTGAATATTAAACACCTAAATGTTGGCCTCCAAAACAATTCCTTTACATTTTATGGTCGGCGTATTTGGAACAATAATATGTTAATTTTCCGACCCGAAAGTTGTTGTTATTCGTACAAAACAAACTATGTTGTTTATAAGACAAATAAAAACAAATTGTAGGGTTGATTATGTAGTATCGATATTTTATAGAAAGTCACTTCCTGTATAATATTATAAAATTCTAAAAATGCCGTGTCTGTATATTGAAGCTATTTAAAAAACAAATGTAATACAATTGAGAATACGATGCAATTTATCTCTTGTCGGTTTGTTCGGGATTCGCGTAAAAACGAATGGTCCGATTTCTACACGGTTTTCGCTGATCGACAAATTCTTAGACTTTTTATCCTAAGAATCCCGCGGGCATTTTTCTGGTGATGATTCAAAATGGTCAGATTTAAAAATCGATAGCAAATTTTAAGTAGTAAAACGTGTGATATTTTTTGACTCGGATGCATAAAAAATAACGTATTCCAACACAGTTGCCACTGAAACGATAGCTGCGTTAGCAAAAGCTGAATTTTATACGATTATATCAATATTGCGATGCTGTTGACGTCCCATGTCGTCTCCTTTCTTCTGCTTGCTAAGGTATGTACAGGAAATGTGAAAACGATAGGAGGCGGTTTTACATGATTTAAACGTAATGCAATTCGATCTGTTCCTTCAAGAATTTTATATATAACTAGCAGCCCCGACAGACGTTGTCCTGCCTTAAAAACCAAATTTAAAACCCGATTTCAGAGCCACCTCCTGGATCCAATTGTGAATCTAAGCCATCTGGGGACCTACTCGAACACACACAAAAATATCATAAACATCGGTCCGTGTTTTAAAAGGAGTTCAGTGACATACACACGTTAAAATTTTAAAATTGCGGTAAATAATAAAGATAAAACTTATCCTATCTTTCAAGTTGGATCAAACTGCACACGGTGTGCAAATTTGATTAAAATCGGTTAAGTAGTTTAGGAGTCCATCGCGGACAACAACGTGACACGTAGTTTATGTATATTGAGAAAGATTTATGCGCAACCAATTTGGGAAGTGTAAACAGAAAATAAAACTTCGCCGCGCACTGGCCCCTAATACTTAATAAAGGCACAATTAGGCATATTATGCTTTGGCGCCGGGGGAAATCTCCCCCACTGTTGTTACACCGACAAGATAGGGCCGTGCCGGTGTTCCGCACACGCTCACTTCTCTCGTGGCACACAATGAGAGTTCTAAGAAGTCAGTGACGCGGTTCTCCCGGTAATAGATGAGGTCGTTGGGTCGCCGCCTGCCAGATGGCTAGGCCATGGTATAAGGGCGAATAATGGGACACCGAAGAGTTTTAATGGGTAACCCCAACTCCAGGGGCAATAGAAGTTAGTTGCAGTGCTAGTGCCACCCCAAATCCCACACTCCTCACGGTGGATAGTCCGGTTTTCCCTTCGATAAAAAACCGGTATTGGGTTTCTTATTTTAAATTTCTTATAAATTTTATATCAAGGTCTTTTTTTATAAGTTTTATACAGAAGTTTTTCACAAATTACTTACTTTTCGTAGAATTAATGGAGTTTTCGCAAACAGTGCATAATCAGCATATCTCCATAAATTCCTTACATATTTGGCAAAATAAAACACTTTATACAGACGATAGTTTATAGTTCTATATATTACATATCGTTACAAGTTGGACCATCTGCATACCTATTGTTACATACCGACAAAGAAATGCTGCGCACCTAGTTTATTGCCCCTCCCGCATTCGGAGTTCTTTTGTTTACTTCGTATTTAAAATTTTCAAGTACACTATAGCCTCTTCGACTTTGTTGTCCGTTCGCAGGAATAATCAGCCAGGTGTACAAATTACTGTTTCTCGGAAACCCCAGTGCACGCAGTCAATTTTTTGTACTGTATAGTTAGTATAAAACCATGCCCGAAAGGAGGGGTCAAGCGACGATTGCCATACTAGCAAGACGTGTGTAGTACTTTCGTTTAGCGATATAGTACGGACTTTGCGCGTGTAGTTTATACAGTCTCTAGTTATATTTGTGCCTGTTTTATACGTGTTTGTACAGTTCTAATATATGTATTTACGTAAATCTAATTTATTAGTATTATTTGTGCCCTATTTTACCTATATCCACTTAATAGCATAATAAGTACGTACAATACTAAACCTCTTATTATAATTACTATAATATTTAATGGCAAGTGTAAATAAATAACTTGATAAACACCACATGAATTTATTAAAACAAGAGCAGGACGAAAGCAGGAAATTAAATTTCTGACAAACACATTCCCGTTGAAGCCAGGCATACATCTCATTTAATAAATATTGAACAGCTTCCCCTTAATACAAACAGCGAATTAATTAGATAAGTATGCAGAAATAATAGTGAAATATTGGTTTTTAACTTCCGTCTTTATATAAGCAAAACAAGTTTCATTAATTTTGTAATGAATTTGAATATATTTGAGATTTAGGCAAATAGCACTGTTGATGCGTCATGGTAACTTAGTGGTCAAGGCATCTCTCTCACTCTCACTTCTCATTTCAATGGTTTACGTTTGAATCCTGGTCCGGGAGTGTATGGATTATACAGAGAGAATTTCTTAAGCGGGCCTTCGGAGCTAAACCCTAAACTATGCTAAATACCCGTGCAGGAACGGAGAAAGAATACAATTACCTGCGGCGGGCGGCCTGTCGTAAGAGGCAACAAAACAACCACAGCCAGGTGGCCTGGACATTAGCCGACTGGATGGCTACCACTTGGTCTAAAGTATGTCGCCATAACAACCTTGAGGTGTGTTCCGGCATTAGCGACCAGGTTCCAGTCTCCCTTAGGAGAGCAGCAGCGCATTTGTAGCACCTTTGGTGTTGCAAATGTCCATAGGCGATGGTAACCGCTTTCCATCAAGTGGGCCGTCTGCCTGTCTGCTGAACTCCTGCAATAATAAAAAAACACTCGAAGGAGTCTCGAGGCCGATTTCGACGAAACTTGAAGTAGTATCATGAGATTTTTGAAAAATCAATTACAATTGTCAGAAATCGAGTGAGTTGATTTTGAAAAATAAACACATTCTGTATTAGTATACCAAATCATAGTGTAGCATGTCAGGATCAATTCCTGTGAAGTAATATGAAACGGCCAACTAAGGGAAAGGGTTGTTTTTGAACAAAATTTTCAATATTTCCATAATTAATTAAGCATCCAATTGTGCTGGTTATTTGTCCGCACCTCATTTGAACTCAAACAATGTTTACTAATAGACTGATTTGATTAGAATTTTTTGATATTAAAATTTTCATTTTTTCCTTCTTTATAATCTAAGTTAAGTATAATTTATTTAAATTAGTTTTAATCATTGTGAAGGTGGCCAGTAAGATATTGCCAACGGCGTTAAGACCTCCTATTGGACACATGTGTATTACTTATATATGCAATAAAGCACATACATTCATTCATTCATTCAGATGACTCTTTACTCGACACTATGGCATGTATGTGCCAGTGCCAGGTATGCTTCGCGCAGTTCGCCACACACCGTCCGCGTATGGCGGACTGCGAGGCCCGCGACGCTCTCCGCTCTCTGCGATGAAATCAGTTGACCTTAACGCATGGTGATGATAAAGGAATGATTAATGTTTTGTAAAAATCGCAAACCCGCCTAGAATATTCAAATTTTTTCATTAAATAACTGATACCAGTGATTTCCTTCACACTTGTTTGAATGGGGTAGTAACATAATTATTAGTAGAGAACACCGGGAAAAAGAATAAGTCGGAGTAATGATAGCCATTGTCCCGACTTATTCCGAAGTTGCCGTGTGCTGTCATTATATTACAAGAAAACGCTTGTACCTTGACATTATCTACAATTATTATTATTAGCCATATGTAAATAGAGTATATACATACATTTTTATTTACCGTAATTAGAATTTAGTATTACAATATATTTATTTTAATTGCATTACAGTGAACGATCGTGTATTAGCAGAAAGTGATGTCAGGAGCCTTAAGAACAGACGAGCGTGCATGACAAGAGCTATGAATGTCAAAGAAGCAAGTATAAGCCTGAATGGCGCTCTGTTGTTCGTGCCTACCCCGCAAGGGACCTGGTGTGAAGTTATGTTTGTATGTATGTATTACAATAAACTTAATTGGTAATACTAAGAGCCTTGCCAAACAGCAAAGGTGTCCTGGCGCACTTATTAAAAAAAAACACAAACATAATTATTACGCTGCAACATGCATTCCTTTATCTCTGTTGCGAACAATTATGGGTTTCCCATATAAATCATCTCCTATGTTACCCCTTGAATCGTTACTAAGGAAAAAGTAGCTTATCGTCCGGGAACTTCTAATACCTCTTAACTAGCATGTTTGCGAAAACCTTTATTTTGATGCCATCTTTTTGTAAAGGTCAGAATAATTTGGTTTTATGTCCCTCCTATGTTATAGTTATAATCATGCTGGGTGTTTCTCTTATGGATAAAATTAGAAATGAGGATATCCGTAGGAGAACCAAGGTAACCGACATAGCTCGCAAAATTAGCAAGTTGAAGTGGCAGTGGGCCGGTCACGTCTGCCGCAGGACCGACGGCCGATGAAGCAAACGAGTCCTGGAGTGGAGACCGTGTCTCTGTATACGTAGTATCGGACGCCCTCCAGCCCGATGGACCGACGAACTAATCAAGGTTGCCGGTAGGCGCTGGATGAGAAAATCGGAGGACAGGGATGAGTGGCGCCGTCTTGGGGAGGCCTACGTCCAGCAGTGGACTGCAAATGGCTGACGATGATCCCTCCTAAAAAAATTTGTTTGTAGCAGTTAGAACATCGCAGAAGCTCATGGACGTTATGTTCTTCTTCTAAACACAGTCTATTTCTAATCTTTACTTTCACAAAACCATTAAGATCAGTTCAGTCGTTTAGTTAGGAAAAGGTAACAGAGTTGCTTTGCACTTGTCTTCTTTATGGTGTTCTAGTAATTCATAATATTCGCCCCCAGGGGGTGCCACCCTGGACTCGCCTCCGTTCAGGAAGCGGTATAAGGGGATGCGTACCCGGGGCCCTGAGCGGCCACTGTCACATTCCCCCATCACTCCGTGACAGTGGTGTCTGACCTTCTCCTCATCCTAGTATCCTTCATCTTTATTCCTTCCCAAATACCACTATCCAGTCCTGGTTACCCTATACGGGTTGTGTAGTTCGGGCGGCAGCCGCTGCGTTTAAAACCATAATTCGCCACATCATTCATGGATAGTCGCATAAGAACGCTGGGTATGGCCAGCGCGTCACCACAAAGCGACACGCAGGCACATCGCCCTACACCTGCGATAAGTGGGCAAGGGTTACCGTGTCAAGTTTGTTAGGGATGCTGAAGACCGCGCGAAGTGGAGTAGAAAAAGAAGGAAAGCGGACCCTGGGCGTCGGAGTGAACGCTCCGAACGCAACCGGGATTTAACGCTCGGATGATGATGATCATGAGATTCATAATATTGTAAATAACTTTAGCATATAATATTTTAATATATTATTTCTTTTTCTCTACCATGCATCCAAGAGAAGTATTTAATTACTTTACAAAGAAAGACTGTTAATATAGCTATAAGTTAATATTTTAACCGCTTCATATATTCAAAGGTCTTCTAACACCGCATTTGTAATTCATCAAGTAACCTGTGCGGAGACGAATAATTTGCCTAACTTTGAAGTCGGCCGCTTTGTTTTGCGTAACTCTCAATTTCAAATTAGGGGTCCTGCGGACCTGTGTCAACGGCCCTCTGACATTTCGGCACATCAGACCCAGAGGAGGGTTAAGGTTATTGCTTAATAATGAATGTTTGGCACGTAGATCTGTATGTTGACTCGTGGTGCACAGTCGCAAGTAACACGCCTCTTGTGTGCTCGGATTTTTATTAATTTCAAATCTTACACGTTTAACCCTTTTTATATATTGTGGCGACATTAGTGCCAACATAAAAACAAGCACGCAAGCGCGGAACCAATATTTATCTGTGGCAAGCAAAACATCGCGCCGTTTTATGACATCGCGCCCACAATTTTTCGCGGCAATCCACTTGCCGCGAAACAGCCGAGAGCCGAATATATTTCGGGTCATCTCGACACAGTCCGACTTACGTCTTCAACGCGACCGCACGACATACGTGCTCGTGTACAAACGTTAGTTTTCGCGCTCGCTGCTTGCCTTCATACCAAAATCCTTCTGAACTATAATATTGTAACATTGAGAGAGTGTGTGTGTGATTAAAAGTGTACGTCGCAAACAATATCTTTCATTGACCCGTACACCGCTCAACGGCCACAACGCAACCGTCATTCACCAGTCACCATCCTCAAATGGTGACCACCTCCTACACGCAAGAAGGCACAAGCACAAGGCGCACAAAACGAGAACTAAGGACTCGTCAACCACACCCACGTCCAAGGTAACTTCAACAAGTGCAGAGCAGATATACGCCGGTTTCTGTCGGCGGTGTCACGTCTATCGTTACCTGCATACACCACTCTTTCCCGGGTGCCACTCATCCCCTGCACCCTCGGGTATAGACGGCCATAAGCAACACACCACGGACGGGTGATACTTCGCTACACCAAACGCCTACATTGTTCACCGACAGCTAACATATAGCCAAGCAACAATCGACATATTTCATCAACAACCGTCGCCGACACGGATAATTTTCGCCGCCACAAAACTCCGAGTTACAATTTTTGCCGCCAATTCTAACTTACGCGCCCAAAATCGGTGCACAACAACAGTTGCGGCCGGCGGCGAGGCAACCATCGGCTGGTTGCTTAGCAACAACGAACGATTGGCGCCCGGTAACAACGAACCGTCAGCTGGTGCGCGCCAACATCACATCGAGTTCCCGCCAACATCACAGCGGGTTCGCGCCAACATTACATCAAGATATAAGTGTGCTTCAGTTATCGGTGAGCGAATTTTTTTAATAACAAACAAAAGTGCAAATCTAATCAAATTTCAAAATAGTGAAGTGATTATAACCCGGTACAATATATTCGGACGACGTTTTTCGGTTATAAATATTGATTACGTACTGAATTATTGTCTGTATATTTAATTACCTAACTTTGTAGGACTTATTAGGTGCATTTTTTTTTTCAAAATAAATAAGCATACATAATAAACAATTTGATAATTGATCATTGGAATAAAATTATTTATTGTACATATTCCACTAACAAAGAAATACTTAAACTATTCCCGCTTTTGTGTACTTACTTATTTTATATTATTGTATTTTCGTGTTATATCTAAAATTGTTTTGTGTATTTGTTCTAGACTTGTATTTTTTTTATTTTCTGTGTATTAGGTGTATATGTGCGTATTTTGTAAATTGTTTCTTTTGTGTTATAAAATAGTATTAGGATTATTATTCTATTGATACATAGAAATCGCTAGTATTGTCACGCGGTGTTACTTGGGTCATTTCCAACACCAACTCCTAATACTTCCACTAGTCTATCATTCCAGTTTCCTTCCTTTCCTAGGAACTATTTTTTTTCTTGGACTCCCTTCTTCCACCACAATGACATCACCTGTAGAGCAATTAGAGCTGCTTCAAGCTCAACTCCAACTGCTACAGGACAGCCAAGACAGTCGGACAATGGCAGTAACTGTCAAATTCCCAGCTTTTTGGGCTGACAAGCCTTCCGTCTGGTTTGGCCAGGTGGAAGCTCAATTTGAACTTGTTGGGATTACACAAGACAGGACAAAATACAACCACATCATTTCCATTCTGGATTCTAGAATTGCCGACGAGGTTGCTGATATTATAGAGCAACCTCCGGACACCAACCGCTACCAGTATCTGAAAACAGAACTCATCAAGCGCCTCTCTGCCTCCAAGAAGGACAGGATCAGACGGCTCCTCGGAGAGGAGGACATTGGTGACCGCAAGCCATCACAATTCTTGCGACGCCTCCAGTCCTTGGCAGGACCAGATTTCAGGAACGACGAAGTCATCAGGCAACTGTGGATACGTCGCCTTCCTGCAACCGTACAGGCAATTTTAGCTGCACAGGAAGACCTGCCTTTGGAAAAGGCAGCCGACATCGCAGACAAGATCCTGGAAGTGGCAACACCTGCGGTTCACGCCGTTACAACTAAATCTCCTGAGCTCATTGAGCTCGCCAACCGCTTCGAACAGCTTACGAAGCAGGTAGAAGCATTAACGGCAGAATTTCGGGCGCGTCCACGTCAAGGACGTGACCCAGTCAGATCCAGAGCTAGCTCCAGATCTTCAACCCGCTCCTCCCCCTCCACCTCCTTATGCTGGTATCACAAGACATACCACAAAAAGGCCAAGAAGTGCGTTAACCCCTGCTCCTGGGTAAACCAAGATCAGGGAAACCCAAAATGCAGTCAGTAGACGCGGCGACTGACTGCAACACTTTCTGCCGCCGGTTATTCGTCACAGATAAGACAACAGGGCTCAAGTTCCTAATTGACACAGGTAGCGACCTCTGCTGCTATCCTCAACGGTTAGCCAAAGGTCGTGCCAAGTCAGCAACGGATTACCAATTGGCCGCAGCCAACGGCAGCACCATAAACACCTACGGCAGCATATCCCTTTGCCTCAATCTGGGCTTGCATCGGAACTTTCAATGGAATTTCACCATCGCCGATGTAGAAATCCCAATAATAGGCTCGGATTTTCTTAGCTTCTACAATTTGTTGCCAGATCTCCGCCACAAACGCCTAATTGACGGAAACACAAGCTTGACAACTGCTGCTACAATTGCACAAGTCAACCAAGTCAGTGTGAAAGCCGTGTCAGTCACGGAATCCTCAGCTTACTCCAAGCTACTCCTCGAGTTCCCGGACTTGACCAGACCTCCAGGCCTTCCACGGCAAGTGAAACATACCACGGTTCATCACATCGTGACTACCGATGGCCCTCCTGTCTCTTGCCGTCCACGTCGCCTCGCACCTCAGAAGCTGGTAGCAGCTAAAAAGGAATTTGAGGACATGGTCAATTGCGGAACAGCTAGACCTTCGGACAGTCCTTGGTCTTCTCCTCTACACATGGCGAAGAAAGGAGACCAAGAGTGGCGACCGTGTGGCGACTACCGGGCTCTGAATGCAAGAACTGTGCCAGACCGGTATCCTGTCAGACATATCGCCGACTTCGCACACAACATCGCAGGTTCCACTATCTTCAGCAAAATTGACTTGGTAAAGGCTTACCAACAATTACCAGTTCATGAACCTGACATCTGCAAGACCGCAATAACCACACCATTCGGTCTGTACGAGTTTCCCTTCATGACCTTCGGTCTTCGAAACGCAGGACAAACGTTCCAGCGTTTCATTGACGAAGTCATGAGGGGACTCGATTTCTGCTACGCCTATGTTGATGACCTACTGGTCTTTTCAAAAACACCAGAAGACCACCTGGAACACCTGCGTACAGTTTTCCAGCGCTTGGTCAACTATGGCTGCGTAGTAAATGCATCAAAAAGCATTTTCGGCGTCGACGAGGTTACTTTCCTCGGCTACCGTATTAACAAAGACGGTACACGCCCGCCTACAGAGAGAATCGAAGCTCTGCAAAATTATCCCTTGCCGAAAACCGTGCAAGGACTTCGCAGATTCTTGGGCATGATAAACTTTTATCGCCGATTCCTCCCAAAGGCTGCAGAGTTGCAAGCTCCGCTCATAGATGCCTTAGCTGCATCCAAACTCAAAGGACCAAAGCCAGTTCCATGGACGCCCGAACTTGAACTCGCGTTTCAGAAGTGCAAGGATAGCCTCGTGAGTGCTACTCTCCTTGCTCACCCAGTCAGCGACGCTAAACTGGGACTTTTCACTGACGCCTCTTCAGTTCACGTGGGATCTTGCCTCCAACAAAAGATAGGCAACCAATGGCAGCCTTTGGCCTTTTTCAGTAAGAAACTTACTGACAAACAATCACAATGGCCCGCGTACTATCGCGAACTCCTCGGGGTATACGAAAGCGTACAACACTTTCGCTACCTGCTCGAGGTTCAACACGTGACAATCTACACGGACCACAAACCGCTCATCTATTCTTTCACTCAACGTCGAGAGAAGCTTCCTCCTGTTCAGCTCAACCAGCTGTCCTTCATTTCCCAATTCACAACAGACATTGTACATGTAAAGGGAGAGGACAATGTGGTTGCTGATACAATGTCTAGAATAGAAGCCATCTCTATAGAACAGAGTTTCACTGAGTTAGCCAAAGAACAATCCACAGATGCTGAACTGCAGGATGCCATTAACAATTCCTCCCTTAAATTGGAGAAGATTTGCATTCCTGGCTCCGATATTTCCATCTACTGCGACACATCAACAGGAAAGCCACGACCATATGTAACACCATCCTTCCGCCGTAGCTACTTCAACCAACTGCACAACCTCAGTCACCCTGGTGCGAAGACTTCTGCGCGCTTGGTGGCTGACCGCTTCGTTTGGCCGGCAATGAACAAGGATTGTCACAGATGGGCACGTGAATGCTTGCCATGTCAACGCAGCAAAGTGTCGAGGCACACTGTAACACCCTTAGGTGGTTTTACTGCCCCGACCAACCGCTTTCGCCACGTCCACATAGACATTATTGGACCGTTGCCTTCCAGTAAAGGCTACCAATATTGTCTAACAGCTGTGGACAGATTCACCCGTTGGCCAAAAGTTTGGCCCATGGTCGGCATCACCGCAGAAGAGGTGGCCGAAACATCCACAACGGGATGGATTGCTCGTTTCGGGGTTCCTTCCGTCGTAACCACGGACCAAGGCCGACAATTCGAGTCTGCATTATTCCAGGCTCTTCTAAAGCAATGCTCAGTGCTTCGCTCACGCACCACCAGCTACCATCCATGCGCAAACGGTATGGTGGAGAGACTGCACCGTCAGCTCAAAGCAGCCCTCATGTGCCATGGAGGTACATGGTGTGCTGCCCTACCACTGGTGCTCCTGGGCCTGCGAGCCGCTCTAAAAGAGGACTTGCGAACATCGGCCGCTGAACTCGTGTACGGGGAACCACTGAGGCTACCCGGCGAATTTTTGAGTCCCTCAATTGGGAACAGCACATTGGAAGATGTGTACAACTTCACATCGCAACTACGGAACCACATGGCTGAACTCAAACCAGTCACTGGATCACATCATTCCCAACGTCGGCCATTCATATTTAAGGAATTACACGACTGTACTCATGTATTTCTGCGGGACGACTCTGGGAAACTCACTATGAAACCACCCTATACAGGACCCCATCCAGTAATTAGCAGGGATGATAAAACCATCTGCATCACTGTGGGGAACAGGGACATTAGAGTTAGTTTGGACCGTGTGAAGCCAGCGTTCATCGAGGGGGCCCAAATTTCTTCACCTCCTCTTCCGCCTCTTCCACTTCACGCTCCATCCACACCACCTACTCCATCCCCACCCACAACTCCGGCTCAGGCCAACCCATCACTACCCCCCAGCACAACTTCTGCGCATCCCAAGTATGTCACTCGCTCGGGACGTCACGTTCGTTTCAAGACGCCCGTGGATGTGTAGTATATGTAAATATTTTAGACATAAGTTTTTTTTATATTGTAAGCCTTATTTTGTTATTTGTTGGGGGTACTTTTCTCCGTGGGTGGGTGGTGTGGCGACATTAGTGCCAACATAAAAACAAGCACGCAAGCGCGGAACCAATATTTATCTGTGGCAAGCAAAACATCGCGCCGTTTTATGACATCGCGCCCACAATTTTTCGCGGCAATCCACTTGCCGCGAAACAGCCGAGAGCCGAATATATTTCGGGTCATCTCGACACAGTCCGACTTACGTCTTCAACGCGACCGCACGACATACGTGCTCGTGTACAAACGTTAGTTTTCGCGCTCGCTGCTTGCCTTCATACCAAAATCCTTCTGAACTATAATATTGTAACATTGAGAGAGTGTGTGTGTGATTAAAAGTGTACGTCGCAAACAATATCTTTCATTGACCCGTACACCGCTCAACGGCCACAACGCAACCGTCATTCACCATCACCATCACATCATCATCGCCACCTCCTCAATATTTTATATGAATGAAACTAGATTTTTCTTGCAGATTCAATAGTATATATTTTGAGTTCACGGATATTATCCCAAATTAGAGTTGATTTACAACGATTATCCGTGCAGGAAAGGAGAGAGAATACAATTTCCTGCGGCCGGGCGACCTGTCGTAAGAGGCGACAAAACAACCCGGCTACCACCCTTGGTCTAAAGTATGTCCCCATAACAACCTTGAATTGTGTTCCGGCATTAGTGACCAGGTTCCAGTCTCCCTTAAGAGAGCAGGAGCGCCTTTGTAACCTTTGTTGTTTCAAATGTCCATAGGTGATGGTAACTCCATCAAATGGGCCGTCTGCCTGTCTGCTGAACGCCTGAAATAAAAAATTAAGATTATTTAGTATCGATCAAAGTTTTACATGATGCTAAAGCAAGTGAAAGAATACTAACAGGTTTGAAGAACTATGTTTATAAAATACAAAAAGAGACAAACGTATGAACGGGTAAACATGATGACAACATGAGAGTTCTGTTCTTGCCATAATGGGTTTGATATCCCAAAAAGTAACAAAGGCACATAATAATAATTATGATATTTTAAAAATTGTTTAGAAATAACCCACGCGCCTGTGTACATTTTATTATTTTAGTTATGTTGAGATCTGTTCTTGTTGCATTATACTAAGTGACCATGACGTCAAGACATTTTAATCCAAACTTTCCTGTCTGAGACTACCTTCCCTAAATAGGCACAGAACCGTTGCTGAATAAATTCTGTATTCATTAAATTTCGCACTCCATATTTTCGGCTCGCTTAGCCAAATATTAAGTTGAAATCTCAAAGTACATATAAAATATACATAGCTATAGAAAATAAAAATTATAAGAATCAAATAAATATAAAAAATTGTTTTACACAAAAGGTAGATGGGAAGTGAAATATTAAGATAGAGAAAAGAGAGAATAATAAGATTGTGATTCCTACTAATCTTCGGTCATTACATGCCCCGACTTTCCTAAAAAATCGTGTATAGGTAGACTTTTTTATCAAGGAATACAGACTTCTCTAAGCTAAAAGATAGTCGGGCGAAGCTGGGGAAAGAACTGATATTAAAATAAACATTCCACGAACAAGTAAGGAAACACTTTAACTTTAACACACAATAACACAGTGCTCTTCTAGAGTTAATGGTGTGACATATGACTGTAACATTCATAATTAAAAATACCTTAGGTAGTGAACACAATTCGTTGTTGGAAAGCTGAAATTGGCAGTGTAGTGTCATCTTTACACTGCCCCCGCATTGAGTCATTGGATACAGTAAACACAGCAATGATCTCATCATGATACAAATATGGTAACTTGATAAGCCTTTACGCTTTTTTGGAATACAAGTATACAGTTACAAAAAGTTAACTTTTTTATCGATATAATAACATTTACTTAATTGGAATTTTGATTGTCACACCTGTGACTAACAATTTGAGAGAGAAATGGAACCATGTGACAAAAGAGTATCAAACTGAATCATTAATGGACATAAGGTAAGTCAAAAAGGACACCGGGGGAGGTCTACGAGGGGTGTATGAGGGCTACCTGGGGATCAGTCCTGCACACACCTTCGCGAAGGAGTTGTAGGATGCCAGCCGCTATTCTAGTCTTTAGTCTGGTTCGCCCCTACCACTCCTGGTCCCACTAGGTCAATAAGAAGAGGTGAGCGTAGCGTTGTCTCCGACCCTCTGTTCGCCGTCTGCGACAAGGGTAAAGTAGAAGAATTTTTTTCTGTTAACGCAGGGAATATCTTTTTTGCGACACACACTCAAGACATTATGAGTACGGGCCTGCACGAGTGTGCGTGGGACGCACATGGACCGGACCCTTCCCCAAAGAGTAGAGGCCGAACTATTAACAAACTAGCCACTAAACCTAACCTGAGCCCCATACTCGCACTTTAACTGCACACCACGAGATCTAGAACAACACAGACGGTAAAAAATATTATGCCAACTTTTAGTGGCTATTTATTGCTGGTATAGAACAAGGAGGTAACCATCCACCAGATCCACAAGAAAAACGTCCTTGACAATCTTCTTGAAAATGCTATCCGTGCAGGAACGGAGAAAGAATACAATTTCCTGCGGCTGGGCCTGTCGTAAGAGGAGACAAAACAACCCACTGCCAGGTGGTAGGGTATTTACCCGACTGGATGGCTACCACCCCTGGTCTAGAATTTACTGCCATAACAACCGGCAATAGTGACCAGGTTCCAGTCTCCCTTAAGAAGGCAGCAGCGCATTTGTAGCACCTTTGGTGTTGCAAATGTCCATAGCGGATGGTGACCGCTTTCCATCAAGTGAGCCGTCTGCTTGCCTGCTGAACTCATGCAATAAAAATTATATATAATATATCAAGGAAATTGGGATAAAAGTCCGGTCGATGGTAACCGGTGCGATGGTGGAAAACAATTCTTAAGAACACTCATTATATAAATAACAGAATGGGAAAAGAGAAAATGGTAGGTATACGTATTGAAACAACGCATTGTGTATAGTATATAATTATATTCCGCATATTTACTTCGCTGTCAGTAAATAAAATTATAATAAATATGTTAATTGATTTTTTAACTGTTCGTCTATACATTTGTGAATGCTGATATTTCAAGAACTACCAGTCTGTGTCAGAAAAATTAATATTCATTACATCAAGACACGGTCGATAGGAGTTGATGATACATGTTCACTAATCTTGCAGACTGTACCCAAAGCAAGAATAATTACAGATGACACGGTTGCGGCGTTGACAACTCAGTGAAACGAAGGCAGATTAAGCAGAGAAATAAAAAAATGTTCAAAACTGATTCAGCCAATCAAGCAACCAGGCAAATGCCGTACATGATGGTAAGACTACATTTTTGAGGGCAAACTTCTTTAGAATCGTTATGATTTAATTTTCTTGCGTTTTTGTGAAAGTTTATTCTTTTCTTGATGGCGAGGATGAGGAGGAAGAATTTATAAGGAGGTTTTTCTCGGCACAACCAGAAATTGTAATACAATACATTGAATTTTGAACTTTATGATTGTTATTTAAAGTCTAATTTAGACTGAATTTTATTAATTTTAATATGTTAACGGATGTAGGCTAAAGGAATTATATTGATACTAGTAATAGTTACAGGGAAATTAGCTGTGAATATATCTACTGGGTGTGAACTGTACACAAACACCCATTTTTCTATAATCGGCTCGCCCCCTCCCCCCATCGATGTTCTTCTTCAACTATTTATACATTATTATTTTATTTAGACGTTATTTATGCTTTATAATTATTAAGTATTTGACTTGAATAACTTGACTCACTTTGAGATTAACTTTCAGTTACACATGTATGGCTGGTAACCGTCATTTTAACCTAATTCGCAGTTTTATTATTCCATGGCATTGCAGGATCAAAGCGCTACAAAGGCAAATATACTACGCATTCTTATTAAATTTCATCGATATAGACTCTGTAGTTTCTGGCAAAAATATCTGTTAAATACAAAGACAGACAGACGGTAAGATATAACTAAAACATACAGTTACCCATTTTCCCAAAAGGTTACGAAATTCAATGATTTCCTGAATTACACTATTCAATTTAACACGACAATAATGATGAAAAGGGGTCAATTACAAAACCTTCTTCCGTTTACGTTTTAATTGCAGCACAAAATTTTTTTAAATAGCATGTAATTAAAATAATAATCTAAAATGATTTGAAGAGATAATTAAAAGGTATTTTATTAGTAGACATTCCAATTAGTACGCTGTATTTTATTACTTCAATTTCAAGACAGGCCAAAAAAGAGATTGGATAGATTGTGTGAAGGATAAGACGGTGACTTGTGGTGTGACAGAGGAAGTATATCAGAACAGAGGAGTATAGAAGGCAAAGACACATTCTGACGCCATATGTTTGGAAGAAGGTGAAACAAAATAGGGAGATCATATTACTTCGATATATAGATAGGTAGAATAGTATTTATTATTGTACACCATTACACAATGCTTACAATTCAATGCTATTCTACTTGTATATAAAAAGGACAGTCTTATAGCCAAAAAATGATTGCTACCAGACAACCCATGGCAAGAATGTCTATGTATAAGTTTTCATGGCCAACGGAGTAGCTAAGTACGTGTCTAATATCAATCACATGAGTTCTAATCCCGATAGTTAGTAATAGAACATAATATGTAAATAGTTCAAGAGTTTCGAACCTTTGAGTCTTAAAAGAGATGTTGGCGTGTTAAGCGTGTTCTACCATCTATACAATGGAGAGTGTTCTCATGAGCTATTTGTTTTGGTGCCTAAGTCGCTATTTTACCACCATACCACTCACCAGCGACTAGGAGTTCATCCATACTTCCTTGACACCTGTAAGTCATCCACTACGTGTCGCTCGCTCCTTTATACCATACGTGAGCAAGCTATAGAATGAACTCCTTCCCGCGTTTTACCCACAACGCTAAAATATGGGGCTCTTCAAAAACAGATATTTAAACTGTCAACGAGGTAGGCAATGCATCAGCTCCCTTAATTTTGCAGATTTCAATGGGTGAGGGTAAATAGCTGCTTGTCAACAAGTGGACCCGTTTGTCATTTGCCTACAACAAACATAAAGAATTTAGTTAAAAAAGAAAAAAGAGAGAAAATTCGTAAAAACAATAAAATTAAAATCCCTAAAAACTTGACTAACTCGTGCGTCAGGAGTAGGGAAATAAAAACCGGTAGTCGAGAAAGCCTGTCTCTAAGAAGGGAATTAGAACCTAGCCACTAAGGTCGGAACACAAACCAAGGTTGATATGTCGACATACTCTGATCTAGGATAGTAGCTATCCAAACGTGCAAATGCCCTACCATCTGACTGTAAGTTCTTTTATCGCCTCTTGTAACAGCTCGCTAGGCTGCATGAATTTGTATTCTTTCTCCGTTTCTGCACAGATAAAATTACATTCTAAGTATAAAGCGCGACAATACATTATTGACGTAATACCCAACAATATGCAATGAGTTGGCTTTTATTAGGCGCGCTCCACATTATTTACCGCGTACCAGTGATCCGAGTCGTATCAAGCAAAAGCGGATTCATATTAGATTTCCTGATCTCCAATACCTTAGTGTAAGTTGCTGCACACGTGCTACTTTGACCTACCTCGAAATATGAGACTTAGAAGAGGCTGAATATAGTTACAAACTATATCAAACCTGGAAAGATAAAAAATAGGGTATGAGAATTAATTACAAATATACATTTTGAAAAATTGGTTTAAAAGTTTTGACCGCACTATTTTCTTCATTTTCGACCGACTGCAAAAAGGAAGGGTTTTCAATTCGACGGCATGTCTTTTTCTGTAATTTTTGTTACGCGATTTCTTCGTTCGAAAACAATATACTTAGGAAAGGCCCAGTAAAGTACAAAATTATTTATACTAGCATCGATATTTTGATAATAATTTTTAAAACATTATTTTAAATACATTGTATATTCCACAAAGCCTAGTAAATTTAGCTTGTGTTATAAATAATAAACAACTGACTTTTCTGGAGATAGAGAATAACAGAGATCTTAGATACTCAGACCAAATTGTATAGCAGGAAGTACAACACTCCGGCAAAATTAGCGGAACGCTTGAAAAATCCTTATAATTCAAAAATCATGCATTTTTTTCTGACAGGCAGTTTTCTCATTGATTAGTTCTGGTTTCTCGTCAACGCAAAATCCATTAAATCGAAGTTTCTCAGATCCGCTAATTGTGCCGTGTATATTTACAAATTTTACTCTGTCGGAATTCGAATCCGGGATCACAGTGTTCTATTCATCTAAGCGCCTTGACACTTAGAGCGTCAGAAAACAAAATTCTTATAGCAACATTCAAATCAAACAATCACAACCTTTCAATAAACAAGACGCAAGTGGCCAGTCTGCAACGGTCTCAACTCCGCATCACAAATGTGTATACATTCGATACTTTATTCGCGCTCAGAGTACTGCCGCCGCGACACATACTGTCAACTATATACAGCTTGATATACAGCACCTGTCTAGTCGTGATCCTTGTTTACCAGTGAGATTTTAACACGATGAATTTTTGTTTGGTGTTCGTCCTATTCGGGTACTTTTTCGCGTGGAGCGAAGGCATGCTGTATAGGCGAGATGCCGATGTTTTGAAACCAGGTAAGCTGACCGCTATTAAAATATTTGGAATAAAATTAAATCATAATTAAATGGAATTTTTGTGGTGTGTAAATAAGTAATTCAATTACGTATTTCATCCATCTTTAAGTATTTAAACAATAAACTTCATTCTTATAAAATAATTTTTTTTATACATATGATATAACAAGATAAATTATATATCACAAAATATGAAGCACCAAAAAAATATATATGAAGTATAAATATTATACTTCATACATTAAAGTAAAATCAGTTTATTTTTAAAGAAATTTATTTTTTTGTTTATTTACGGAAACATATATAAAATATATTACTCTATATACCTAGGTAAGATATGATTCTTACAAACTTATTATACAATTATTATAGAATACATTATTTGCTTCGATTTTTTGAAACATAAATATTATTATTACTTTAAATTTACACACACACGTTATTATTGCTTAAAAATATAATTGCTGCCACAGTTTTATGTACACACATAGTCACAAAAGTCACATTTTGGTGCATGTTTCTGTCATTAAATTGTTATCTTTAACATTTAGAATAGAATAATATTTCTAGGTCGCAGTTGATTAATATTAAAATATTACTAAAACCAGTTTATATTCTTATAAAAGTCATATAATACGTAAATGCATAGTGGTTTGATTAGCGATCACTTCCTTAGTGAATATATTAATTAATTAGCCAATTATAAATTTACAAACCTCTTAAGATTATCTACTAATTTGCTTATTATATTTTTGCTAGATTAGAATAGAATAATCATTTATTGCCATAAATGTATGTGTACATAGGTGTATTTTTGTGGTAATTGTCTCAATACATTTTGCCTTATTAGGCGTGCAATTTTCACATCTTATAAGTAAATCTAAATTGAAACTAATAACATTACAATAATCAAATAAATTATATTAGATATATTAAATTTCAAGCAAAGCAATAGTTATAATAATACATAGTACTCATTAGAATTTATCAATTATATAATCCTCGAATTTATAGTAGCATTTAATTATCAAAAAACAATTTAGGTGTCTTTTAAATAATAATATGGAATTTTGCTTCTTTATATTGTCAGGTCATTTATTGTATAATACTGGTGCCATACATAATACACTTTTTTTGCATTAGTGTAGTTTTAGTGCTATGAATGCAAAGTCTGTCTGAAATTATTGCGTCGATTGCGTTTTATAGTTTGACCTATGCTTGGGAAATAATGAGGATTATTTCTAACAAATAAACAGATTGCTATGCACAGTTTATCTTGCCTTATAAAATAAAGCAGTGGCCACGAGTTCTTCGTCTGCGTTTGTCTATTCGTAATATTCAACCCCGTCAATAAATCAATGACATATGCTCGCTTTTGAGTAAGGCACCCAGCGAGGATGCGTTGGATTTGACTAGCTCCATCCCCTTGCGCACACTCATAGCCGATGCGTTTGTGTTCAACTATTTAGACAATATCTTTATATATAGTCGTCTATGTATTATTCTGAGGTTTAAGCTATATCAGAATTAAATTTCATCAAAATCCGTTCAGTGGTTCAGTATTTTTTGTGGGAATGAGTGGCCGTAAAATTTTTCGTTTATAATAGGATAGAATAAAATTGAATATTATTTATTGGGAATATTGTCACATACGTATGTAAGAGAGATGTTTTATTCCTTATAGGGATGACAGATTGAAGGCAGATTATACTGTTGCTTGATCATTATATTATAGTTATCATGTTATTAAATTATTCTGTGTTATTTATTACACAAATCAATATGTCTAATATATTAAACATTTACTTATTTATCTATTGTAATATATGTTAATATTGTTACGTGCGAGCGGGGGTACGCACTTATGGATTGGAAGAAAACACCAGTTTTTAATTTAAAAGCTTTTATTGACTTACACAGCCGCACGTAGAGTACCTCTCTGCAGGGTTGCCCCTATACGGACGACCAACGATACAAAGTCCCGACTATAAGTTGTCACACCCTCAATATCGTCGCCGATATTACGCTGACCACCTCCAATATTTTCGCGTGTAGCTCGCCTCTGGTTCCTCTCTCGAACTACGCTACACACCTCCTTCACGTATCTATCCACCAAACATGTCACTAAATTCACCACTTAGTTCGTCTCTGTCCTCTATTAACCTTCTCTAGTAACTCTTTAGTATCGCACTTGTCGTTTCACCGTCTTGTACTGAACTCAACTTTAAACTGCCCGGTAGGCGCGCCTTACGCTGTTAATATACCCGGAAGAATGTTCTAGAACCCATCTATCTATCTCTGTCGCTTCCTTTCCGAACCTTCTGTTCGGAAACTTTCGTTTATACATCTATCCCTTTTTAACATCTATCTATCTCTTTCTTTCGTTCCACCATCATTCGCCACAATTTAAAATGCTTGTCACATATAATGTTAACAAATATATTTATTTAGTTTTTGTATATACGTATATAAAATTCTCGTGACACAATGTTCTGACAATTGAACTGTCTGAGAATTGAAGATCATCTATTTTTCATCCCCCTAAATGTTAAGGGTAGTCCACCCCTAAATATTTTTAGATATTTTTTTTTATGATACAGCATTAAAAAATACATACAACTCTACCTTGTCAACCCTCTACGATCAACCCCTATTTTTTACCGGGCAGGACGAAGTCTGACGGGACAGCTAGTATACGTATATGTATTACTATTATATTTATATATATACTCAATTTATAAAATAGTGTAAGTATCTATCTCTTATAATATCTTGTACAGTCCTATCGTTTTTCTGCTCCACCTTCATCGCCAGATTTGTTTAGATTTTATTTTAATATAGGTTGTCTGGAAGAGATCGCTTTTAGCGATAAGACCGCCTGTCGTTGTGCAATGCTGGATCACGGATCCATCCCACAGTCTGGTCGGTTCTAGTAGTAATGTGGACTGTATAGGTTTGATTTGAGAGAGTGCGAGGTATGCCAAATCCTGCACAAAACCAATGGGGTAATAAGCACCACTAACCTCGGAATCCACCTCCAATGGGGCAGCTAGACAGCTCCTGAAAGTGCACGGCACGAACAGGTCTTCGAATGGCACTTTGGGTTGTTTACGTATGGCACACTCACACAAAAAGGCAAGCACGGCTTGTATGTAAAGTTCAATAAAAAACTCCAAGAATGGGATGTGAAACGTTCACGTGCACGGAGAAAACGGAACGTCCGGACAGACCTCACGTGTGTTGGAGACTGTTTCGCCACCACGCAATGGCGGCGAAACCGAGCGCCAGCGGCACTTATAAAAATACCCACATTAGAAAAAATGTGAGGATTCAACAGTCGTTTTGCTAAGAAGTATTGTAATTATGCATTTTGTTTTTATATCTGTTTATTTTAGTGAGCAATAAAATGTTCCCTTTCTATGTATCTTATTACAAAAATCAATTTTTTTCAAAATACTTATATCAATTTAACATTAGTTACTTAGTCATTTTCAATACATGCACTTTTACAATCATTATAAGTAGTATGAATAGAATTTTCAAACTCTTGCAGAATATTGCATTTGTAAACAAACAAACTGTGTCCATATTGCGAACAGCATCACTTAAACACTAACTGCATTTGTAATAATACCATACGTACCAACCTCTCACCAAATTCCATTGAGGGCAAACGCGCAGTTATACTGTTAATGGTTAACTATCAACAGTTTAAGTATTGTTTTGACATCGAATACAAAAGTTTACAATAAAATAAATGCATACGAAACTAAGAAAACTTAAGAATTCGACACGTTTATTCTCCTTTGCGGTTGGGTGGATAAAATCTTCGCTGGACTAACCAGAATTCAATTCCCGGCATGGTAAGTCTCCTAAACGAACCTTCCGTTTTGTACTATGGTTGTGTTTTGTTATTTGTGCAGGAACGGAAAAAAAAATATTGCGGCCTATCGTAAGAGGCGACAAGTGAACCCACAGTCAGGTAGTAAAGTGTTGGCCCGTTTGGATGGCTACCACCCCTGGTCTAGAGTATGCCGCTGTAACCTTGAGTTATGTTCGGGTATTACTAATCAGATTTTAGTCTGCCTTCAGAGAGTGGCAGAACATTGGTAGCATAACCGCTGTCCATCAGGTGGGCCGTTTGCATGGCTGCTGAACTCATGCAATAATAAAAGAAGCTTGGAGATAAACACAATAGTTTGTTAACTAGTATAATTATACAACCGACTTTTGTAGTCCTTCTTATACTCACACATAGGTAAACATATCCAAAGATTATCTGCAAAAAATCGCCATGGACGAAAAGATCACAGATTGCACTTTTATAAAAATGTTTGTGATACTATGTAGATTTTTTGTAAAATAAAGTATACTCTATTCTATTATTTGTCAATAAATGTTTACTTATACAGACACTAAAGTTGCACACTTACTTGAACTCTTTTGCAAAAAGGTGTTATAACCATTATAGCGCAGTTAAACTGTTATTTGCGCAGTATCAGGTTGTATTGTATAACCTTGACAATTAAATGCGCACGCGTCGCCCTGAGCGGTGCACTTTCAAATGGGTTCTTCTCACTTCGTTACCGGGTCATATGGGCTTCACTTCCAAAGATTAAAAATATATATATATTATATTGTTTTTTTCTTAATTATTAAAACGTAGATCACATTCAGAAACATAATAAATTTGTGGATAACAACAAATAAATCTATCACTTATTTGACTCACTTTTCACATAAATTTTAAAATCTCATTGATGATATCCGTGCAGGATTGTAGAAAGAATACAATTTCGTGCGGCCGGGTGGCCTGTCGTAAGAGGCTTCTAAACAACCCACAGCAAGGTGGAAGGGCATTTGCCCGACTGGGTGTTTACCACCCCTGGTCTAAAATATGTCGCCATAATAACTTTGCGTTGTGTTCCGCCATTTGTGACCAGATTCCAGTCACCCTTAAGAGAACAGCGGCGCATTTGTGGCACTTTTGGTGCTACCAATGTCCATAGGCGATGATAACCACTTTCCATCAAGGGGCCGTCTGCCGCCTGTCTGCTGAAGTCTTGCAATAAAAAAAGATAATATAAAGATATGAAAGTGTGTTTATTCCTTTTTAACACCGTTGAGAAAATGTATCAAGATGACTTGACTTGATCAAGACTAAATCATGCATTTTATTAGCGAAAAAATACTTATTCCAGCAGAATGTTGAGCGTACCTTTATACAAGAAACACTAATTATATTAAGTATCATGAACCTTTGTATATACCTACTATATTTATGGGAGTAAACAAAATCGAAAAGCTATGGTAAAAACATTTTAAAACTCAAACATGTTACTATCCATATTTCATAATTTCAACAAATCTACACTAGAATCGATATAGAAGACAACACAAATGATAACCATTTTAAGTCACAAATAAACGCATATCCGATACAATATACCTATAGTTAGCAACTTAGAATATACCATGCACATGCTAAATATTAGTCTCAAATAAACCTCGTTCAAATTGGAATACAATATTTGATATTGTGTAATTAATCATTCATCAATTTAAATTTTAACATGTCATTTATTGAAACCATATTCGTGTTCTAACTAATAATTATGGTTTTAGCTTTATTAAATATTAATTGTACACCAGAATTAAATCAATCCTAAGCTCACACGAAAGGATAAAAGAATAGGCTGAGCCTAAGTGAACAAATGAAATGAAGTATTTTTTTAAATTATTGGCATACACGTGGTTTGCATCTATGTAGGTAATTGTAATGCATCCACTACAAACTATTCCAATTTTATCCGTATGAAGTTGATTATTTAATAATTACTCAGTTCTCGTGACGCCGATGCGTTTTCTTTTGGCTGGCTTTACTTCTAGAACACGAGGCTCAGACTTCACTCACTCTTTTAGTCTAAATCAAAACATTCCGAAACAAACCTTACCCGCGAACAACAAAAATGGCCTCAAATGAAATTCAAAAAAGTGTTAGGAACAAGTTATTATATATTTTGTTTAAGCAAGTATTATTACACTGACTAATAATTTCCGGTTTTTTATACTTACTTGCTTGTGTTAAATTAATATAAACCGGCATGTGGCGGTTTAATGGTCAAGCCGACCTTGCCGCGTCAGGCCACGGTCAAGAGTTTACTTATAAGGCCCACGGAAAACCACGACCTAATTGTGTTTATTGTATTTCTAAATAATTATTTAACTATTAATTATTTAACTATTAACTAATTAAATTGAAATACATCAATAGCAAAAAATATTATAGCTTCATACAACATTTTACCGAAATCGGCCAGTTATGCATGTAAATGTTTCGCATAACATTTTTTGCACATATATTAATTGTACGAGGATTGTAAATTAAGCTACATTTGTTTAATGTATGTATATGTAGAAATTAAATATGAAGAACAGATGTCTAACAATACCAGCTTTGCCAGCTCTCGGTAGGATTAAGTATAGGGATTTAGTGAAAAAAAAATAGTACGGTCTGTCTTTATATTTATAACTATAATAATATTTTCTATCCTTTTATTGCGTTCTGTCTTATTGAATATATATTTGCTACAACTCCATTAATTCTTCAAAAGTCATTCTGTAACATAATTCTGTATAAAACTTTTAAAATAAGAACTTAAATATAAATAGAACAACTAATATAAAGAAAAACAATTTTTAGCTAGACGTGTTGCTGGGGAGTTTCTTGCCGCTTCTTCTCCTTAACAGCAATAACGCGTTGCGAAGCGGTGTACATAGACTAGGAAGTAAAATTAAATTTTAACCTATATCTCCATACTCCAGTGGAACTTATTTTGAATAAAAACTTTTGAATTTGATGTGAAGTAAGGATGACTTTCGCAAAGGATGATATGTTTGCGAATGGACCAACAATAAGAGATGCCGAAGACCATGCGAAGTGGAGAAGTAACAATAGAAGAAGAATCCTTATTTGCGTATAAGCGAATTTTAACACTAGAGTGATGAAAACGGAACAATAGCATAGCACAAAAAGCTACTTAAAAAAAATGTATTACAAATTTAAATAAAACACGCATTTATAAATCTATTAAAAATTAAAGGCTCGTGACATTCTCACAAGAACCTCGCTAACATACAACGAGAAAGCGAGAAAGACGCGAGAAACCAACATGTGGGTTTTATGTTCTTTTCTCGCATTCTCACAAGGCTCTCGCAAAAATGTGGTGGGCCTTTACATGAACTGTCCATAGAAAGTAATTTTGAGTGCTTTAAAGTTCTTCAAGAAACGTTCAAACTCACTCTAACTCAATATGAATAAGACTAAATATTTACATCTTGTTACAGATCTCCAGGCTATATCATCGACCGTAGTGCCACTTCCGTACTATTCGGTGTACAATTCTGAGAAGAAACTCCTGAAAGACAAGAACAAAAGAAGCCCATAGGAAAGATATCACTAGTCACGAAACAACCAGAAGAAAATTAATCTACGAACGAGTAAACTACGAGTAAAGAAATAACATGTGATAAAATATACAAATAATTACATTACTTTATATGTAATTGATAAAGTTAAGATTAATGGAGTAGAGGGGCAGGCGATCATATCAACTAAGATAATTTAGCATCATAAGTTTTCGCGACTATAGTATACATAATAAAACTACGTTGTAAGGGTTTCAAGCGCGGTGATTTATTTAAGGAAGATAAAGACGTAAATTGTCAATGAGTATTGTTACAGTTTTATTTAGTCTACCGCCAACTTGTTCATTTTAATTATTTAGATTTAATATTGTTTACGGTTATTATTTACTCTCGAGCCTAATCTGATTTACCACCGCTGTAGCTTAAAGAGAAGAAGAAGCGCAAGAAACACTTCAGCAACATGCCTAGGTCTATTAATGGGTGGAAGGTAAAATAAAACAAATTGCCAAACAAATTTTATTATAAGTAAAACC
Source organism: Dendrolimus punctatus (assembly GCA_012273795.1). Lineage (NCBI taxonomy): Eukaryota > Metazoa > Arthropoda > Insecta > Lepidoptera > Lasiocampidae > Dendrolimus > Dendrolimus punctatus. The sequence continues at coordinate 19,160,364 of CM022529.1, read as the reverse complement.
CTTAGTCTTTAAAATCGTTAAAACGTAGTTTTATTAAATACATTTTATAAGCTTACATAACGTCGCGGACACGCAGATTTTTTAAGAGCGGCACCTACTTACGTCATGAATAAGTACACGTAAAAGGAGACAAAATAGTACATTAATTACATATAAGTGTTTGAAAAGTAATCAAGATTATATCTACCATGTTATTTCAAATGTTTGATAACAATGTTATTTTAACTTCTGTTATTTTATTATATATGTAAAAACATTTAAATCTATTGTATTTCATATCCGCACCTCTATTACTGATTTACACTAACCTTTAAAAAATATAGACAATGCCAGTGATAGTCCACGGATAGTGATGGGTTCTGTGGTGGCGACCATTTCTCTATCGTAAGCGACATCTGGATCTATGTTTAGGTTGCAAAAGGTATTTTAAAATATTATTTTGTTTTAAGATTTTCAGTTTTAGTTAGATTAGAGTCTACTGAACCAAAAACTGACAGACTTAACACAAAATACATACATACATAACTTCACGCCAAATCCCTTGCGGGGCAGGCACGAACAACAGAGAGCCATTCAGGCTTATTCTTACACAGCTCACTTGCTTCTACAAATACAAGATAATAGTTAAAAATACCATGTCGCTTACGATGAAATGGCGGTAATGGGAACAGAATCCTAAGAAAGCATAATATAATCGAAATTATCCCATATTTTAAAAACTACTTAACGAATTTTGTTCAACCTAATTATTGACGACAGTATTATTTATATTGTATTAGTATTGTATTATTAATATTGTAATAAAGTATTACTACTTTCATTTTTAAACCTCATAGGTAACGTTAAAAAAGAGGTCAAATTTTATGACTTTGAGGATGAATAACTAGCCAACTATCGAATAAAAATTGAAATAGATACGTTGAGTAGTTTTTGAGATATAATGGTCTTGAACTCAAAAACTTTACTTTTATTTCTGCTTAACCATTTTTTAAAACTGTACAATATGGAAATAATCAATTTCTGAAATAAATGAATTATTATTAATAGTTCCGTAGCCAAATAACGGACATATGACACCTTTACGAAATGTAATAATCTGTGGTCTGCTACACACTTCCAAATAATTTATAGCTATTAACCGAGCTTAAGTTATATAATTAAATAAAACCCAAAAGAAAGGAACATATTTTGCCACCTGTGAAAAAAATTTAGCAACTCTGCAAAAGCTTTTGCTTATTACTCATGTATATTTGTTATAATAATATTATTTCATAAATATTTTAACATAAAGCTGGTACCTAAACAGCTTATGAAATATTGTTTATTAATACATAGTACAAAATAAGTTTTATGTTCTTAATTAAAAATTGGTAGTACTTTGGATTTAATTTCATCTACGAAACTAATTCATAAGTGAATGGTAAGTATACATAAATAATATTATACATTAATCATATAAACGTTCCACTGCTGGTCTTGAGCTTCCCCATTTTTGGGGCGAAGGTTTATCTTGATATTCAGTTCTAACACGCTAGGAAAACTCTTTTACTGTCAACTCATGGTAAATCTGAAAATCTGATAATATACACGTTTGAAATGTTGATGAGCAGCTGCACTTGTTGGTGGAATATTTGAAAGCTGCACAGGTTTATTAAGTTTTGTAGACTTGACGTAATGCATATAACGAAGATGATCGAGAGTTTTCACAGATTTCGGAACATTATAGACTGCCAATGAGGTTTGAGTTCCACTCTCTAATAATCTCTGGGCCGAAAATATTGACAAATATTTATAATCATTGATTTATCGATAGTTCATCAACTATATATGGCGCGTTTTCGACCGGAGGCTCCGGTTGACCTGAAATGATGCTGTGACCGCGCGCTCTCCGCCCTCTATCTCGAAAACGGTTCACCGTATAAAAAAAATTTAAACGTAATTTGTAGAGAATTTTGTATTCTACAATATTGATAATAAATACAAATAGCAAAAAAACCAATAGGAAATGAGATATTTACAAAAAAAACGCAAAAAAAAAACGATTTTTGTGACCTTTGACCTTGAAATTTAATAGTTGCTTACACCCTACCATATGTAACTTTTGAGACAACCTTTAGGGTGTCAATATACAAGTATTTGCAGACTTACAGCTGGGTATCTCGAATTCCGAGGTGAACTTACTATAATGACTGGACTAGGAAGGTTTATCTTGATATTCAGTTCTAACACGCTAGGAAAACAATTTTACTGTCAACTCATGGTAAATCTGAAAAAGGAAACATTAGGCCAGCATACGGTGTAAGTGGTATATGCATCCAAGCCAATATAATTAATCTTTGTAACTATTTTTGGAGATTTGTGAATAAATTTCCATTGATTATTTGATTGTTTACTGACCAGAAGAAGCCATATGGGGGTTCCCAAGTGAATAAAAATTAAATTAACTTCAATAAAAAACAAACTTTTGCTTTTGTCTATTATTGTGCTCTAGCTGTGCCCGCGACTTAGTCCGGGTGAATATTATTTCGCGGGACCCTAAAAAGTGGCCTAAGTTACTACTTATAACATCAGCTATCTTCCATTGAGTTTCGTCAAAATCAGTTCAGCCATTTCAGTGATTAGCCAAAACATGCAGACGGACAGAAAACAAAAATTCTAAAAATTGCATTTTCGGAATCTCCTAGTCCGAATTATACCTATTGATTTCTTTTACATTTTTATTTTACATTACAAACAGACACTGCAATTTTATTTATCTGTAGCATTTTGTATCTATATTTGATTTACCCAGCCTACACCTGTAAGTTATGCTCGCGTTAGCCTCAAAGGTTTTTTTTAAATCTCCACGTAAAAAAGACCCTTTTTATGTTTTTTATATCTTAAAACTATTACATTCTTCCTATTATCTATTGTTACTACTATATTACTATACTATTTTATTTTACTATTATACCTATGTTTAGTCTTATTATTTAGTACAATATATTCCTATTGGTGTTTTGCTTTACATTTTCCTTCTTTTAGGTCATTGTTTACATTATTACTTATTTTATTTCTTACTTTATGTGTTACTCTAATTACTATTTAATATATTACTTTTCCTATATGTTTTTCTATCACTATTTTAACACTATTTAGCCTCTAAGGTTAAGCGCGTACTACTCTTTATCAATACTGGATTCAGCTGTGAAAGAATCAGTTTAGTATTAACAATCGTATTGCACGCTAAAAAGGTTTACAGCATCTAACTTCCAGGTGTAAGCCCGGGATTTAGATGCACATAGATACAAATAGATTAATTCACACATACACACACATACATACACTAACACATATGTACATAATACGACACGTCTGTGAACAAACACTGCAAAGTGAAAGAGCGTTGTCGCATCCCGTAATGGACGGACGCTGAAATCCCCTCATCTGTTGTAATCCCACAGCCACTGTGCAACATTCTGAGCTGATTAAGAGCTGAACTAAGCATATTGTGCAACAGACAAATAGGCGAGACAGTAAATGCTATCGTCATTTAATATAAATTAAGAAAATGTTTACGCTATAAAATTGATGACTATCAAAAAATATTCAAGAATTCACAATATGGCAACATATACTAACTAGCTGTACCCAGCCGACGTTGTCCTGCCTTTAAAAAATAAAAATCTAGAATCCGATTCCAGCGTCATCTACCGGGACCAAATGTTAATCACAACTATTCTCAAATCCACTTGAACAAACAAAAAACTCATCAAAATCAGGCCCAGCGTTTAGGAGGAGTATCGCGGCGCCACCTACTGGGTCCAATCGTTTATTTAAACCATTCTGGGACAAACTTCAACACATACAACAACAAAAAGAACACCTAAATTCTGGTACGCGATTACAACGTCATCTACCTGGTTCAAATTAAAATTAAAATCATCCCAGTAGAAAATTATAAAAATACTAATATGGCTATTTAAAAATAGGGGTTAATTGTAGAGGGTTAAAAATGTAGGGTTGTATGTATTTTTAATGCTGTATCATAAAAAAAATATCTTTAAACAAATATTTAGGGGTGGACTTCACTTAACATTTAGGGGGATGAAAAATAGATGTTGTCCATTTCTAAGACCTACCCAATCATCATCATCATCCGAGCGTTAAATCCCGGTTGCGTTCGGAGCGTTCACTCCGACGCCCAGGGTCCGCTTTCCTACTTTTTCTACTCCACTTCGCGCGGTCTTCAGCATCCCCCGTTTTGAGACCATTGGCACGCATGTCATCCTTCACGACGTCAAGCCAGCATTTCTTGGGCCTTCCCCTTCGACCGGGACCTGGCGGAGGTGGCATGGCTAGACATTTGTTCCCCACGTAATTAGCCGGTCTGCGTAAAACGTGGCCGTACCAGCGTAAGCGACACTCTTGCAGTTTATCTGCTATGTCACGGACATGAAGACTGCCGCGGATGCGGGAGTTCCTGACCCGGTCTTTCCGCGTCACTCCACACATCCATCGCAGCATATTCATCTCCGTGACACGCAGTTCTTGCTTGTGTCGCTCAAGTACTGGCCACGCTTCACTGCCATACAAAAGGACAGGTCTAATGATGGATTTATAGACCTGTCCTTTTAATTTGACCGGCATTTTGGGGTCACAAATGACACCTGTCACCTCACGCCACTTGGCCCAAGCTGCTGGGATACGGGCCTTGACGTCGAGGTCGATATCCCCGGACGCACTAAGGACAGATCCCAAGTACTTAAACTGATCCGTGCGCTCGACCGTATCTTCGCCTATGCGCACGGATGTGGGATCTGTAGTGTTGCACGCCAAGTACTCAGTCTTCGCCACATTTAGTTTCAAACCGCCGTTCTCTAACGACCTCTTCCACGCATTTACACGTCCCACCAGACGCCCCCTGTCCGACTAAGACCTACCCAATATGCACACAAAATTTCATGAGAATCGGTCAAGCTGTTTCGGAGGAGTATGGGAACGAACATTGTGAGACAAGAATTTTATATCTAAGATATTATAAAAAGGAAAGATTTGTATTTTCTCAACAAATAAGCTAAAAAATATATTGGACCGATTTCAAAAATGCTTTCACCATTCGAATGCTACATTATTCCTGATCAATTTAGGCTATATAAAAATAAGTGATCCCTACTAAATCTTCAATAATGTATCCCATCAATCTAAACAAAATACTTGGCGCTGGAATCGGGTTCTAAAATTTTGCGGAAATTTTATGTGTATTTGAGTGGGGTCCCGAGATGGTTTAGATCCACAGTTAGAGCTGGTATTTGACGCTGGCATCGGGTTCTAGATTTCAATATTTTCAGTGCAGGACAACATCTGCCGGGCCTTCTAGTTGTAGCTAAATTTATGACATTAATGACAAGGTTATGGTCTTTATTCTATTGCAAACCTGGCAAACAGGCTAACAACTCATCTCGTGGAAAATTATTACATTATGGATTATGATTCAAATAACACGCGCAAAGTCCGTCTCTATATCACTATTCGAAAGTACTACTTATTCGTATCGTAGTCGTCACTACTTCACCCTTCGGTTCGGGCATTGTTTTATACTATACTGTATAAAACCGAACAAATGGGCCGTATTATGAGTTAATCCACCACCTGGCAAGCTTCGACGCAATGCAATAAAAAAGGATTAGTTCGACTCTAATTACAGCCATAAAATAAGTACGATAACAAAAGATGTTCTTAAAGTTTAAACACGAAGTAAACAAAAGAATTCGTTTTTACAACAAGCAGGTTTTCGGTCTTTCTCGGTATGTAACAATATTATAAATAATGCTATTCACTTTCTTTCAAGAAGAGACTAAAACCAAATTGAGAGCCTCCTATCGAATACAAACCCATCTATCAATTCCAACAAATATTGGCATTAGTAGAACTGTCAGCGATTCTGTGCATCGCCAATTATGACACCACCGCCCGATCTATCGACGGCTTAGATAAATCCAGCTAATACATTACTTTTATATGCTGTACTCGGAGGGCGAGCCGTCCATTAGCTGATCCGCTCTGAAATCTACCGGCGAAATAATATTACGGCTTCGTAGAGCTTTGAAAAATTGTATTTCCATTTATGAGTAGACCATTGAGGCAAATTATGAAAAAACTACTCTAACGATCACACCCATGGAGCGTGTGAAGGATGGTTAATCAGTTTAAAGGAAGTTTAAAATTGATTATTAAATTCCATATAGTAATAAACTGAGTGCAAACCTTGTTTGCTGAAATGTGGCGTACATGTTCTCAAATTTGCTTTTTTCTAAATTTTCTTGCAATTTAAATGTTGCTATTTCTTTAAATAGAGTCTCGTTCTATCTTTTTACGTTAAACTAGCGGCCCAGCGCGGTTTCACCCGCACTCTGTTCCGCTCCCGTGGTATATAGCGTCATCTTGTATAGCCTATGACACCAGGGAGTATCATAACGTAGTTTTCCAACAGTAAACGAATTTTCAAAATCGGTTTATTAGATCCAGAGATACCTACTCAAAACGTCACAATTTTTACCTCTTTATAATATTATTAGCTGACCCGTGCTCTCTTCGCTGGGCATCAGAAAAAAACATATAGAAATACTTATAATTAATCACAATCAAATATACCATATATATGTCACTCAGGAATAATGTAGCTTTCCACTGGTGAAAGAATTTTCAAAATCGGTTTAGTAGATGCAGAGGTTACCTTCTACGACGTCATAAACTTTACCAATTTATAATATTAGTATAGATAATATATTACCAAGTAAATATGTCACTTCTGGGCTTAAACTTACCCATTTTTAGAGGAACGAATATCATACATGGTGCAAGACCTGGGAACAGTTGGGGTTACTATATGGGGATGTTTCATTATTTTATAATCAATATTAACTGAATTTTTTGTCTGGAATTTGAAGGGAGACGTATTGCTATGTAGTTTTACTAAAAAAAAAATATGCACCACCTACATCGCAAGATTAGTATAGAATATCCTATAACTGAAAGCGCCTAGAAGAGATCGCTCTAAGCGATCATCATCATCATCCAGCGTTAAATCCCGGTTGCGTTCGGAGCGTTCACTCCGACGCCCAGGGTCCGCTTTCCTACTTTTTCTACTCCACTTCGCGCGGTCTTCAGCATCCCCCGTTTTGAGACCATTGGCACGCATTTCATCCTTCACGACGTCAAGCCAGCATTTCTTGGACCTTCCCCTTCGACCGGGACCTGGCGGAGGCGGCATGGCTAGACATTTGTTCCCCTCGTAATTAGCCGGTCTGCGTAAAACGTGGCCGTACCAGCGTAAGCGACACTCTTGCAGTTTGTCTGCTATGTCACGGGCATGAAGACTGCCGCGGATGCGAGAGTTCCTGACCCGGTCTTTCCGCGTCACTCCACACATCCATCGCAGAAGGATCGCTCTAAGCGATATGGCCGCTTATTTTTCGTCCTAAAAATACTTTAATTAATGTATTGTGTCTGTTATTTTGGTAAACAATAAACTATTATATCTATCAATTTTTTATCGTGACCTTGTATTAAAAATCTCACACTCTTTTCAGACTTATACCTCTAAAGTTACCTCTTGATCTCTGACATCAAACGTCAGTCAAAAACCTACAACATAATTGGGCTTCTGTTATATTATATGAGACCGGTTTCAGCTGGTACCCTTTATTGAAGATTATCCTGTAAGAAACAAAAATCAAGTACAACCGTTTCTAACAAACGAAAAAAATCTGATTCAACTGATTAACAAAAATTTCTTCCCAAGTTCCCACTGAAATATTCCTTATGAAAACAAAAGGCATCAAATATATCAAACGCCCAAAGCAAACTGCTAAAATGGTATCGTATCGCTTAACATCAATAACTCACAACTCGCTCCCATCGAGTTGGCCCACTCTTTCTCTCGCTTAAGGATTTTGTTTACGCTGCAATAACTCTTTGCCGACCCTCTTTTCAATATTTTTAACAAAATTGAATAGAAATTATGTTTTCTTTAACGTAAGGCAAACATGGGGCTCGGTAAAGTGCGAGTTGTTTATTGTAAATATTATGGTTCTGTACATATTTAACAACCTTTTATGTGCGCGAAACTACATAGAGTGAGACTAACAAAGTAATAATTAATCACAGCGATCCTTTTATCTTAAAAATAAAAACTTCGTTTAAAAAAACCAACTTCAAAAACTAAAAAACTAAAATGTATAAAATAACTTATTTCTGAAGCTATTATTATTAATATATATTATCTAAAACATCTTAAAGTCGGTGCTTAGTAATTTTCAAAATATTATCAAAATATTATAGTAATTTTTGTGATTTACTTTGCACCGACTTCAAGATGTTTTAGATAATATATATTAATAATAATAGCTTTAGAAATAAGTTATTTTATACATTTTAGTTTTTTACTTTTTGAAGTCGGTTTTTTTTAACGAAGTTTTTATTCTTTATTTGTTACTTTTTAGTGTCTAGCTATGTATGGCTGGACTGACGAATGATGCCGCGCTTCTTAAAAAATATAGGTCCCAAGAAACGGGAACGAAAAAATGATCGTAAAATTAAAACTACTAGGCCAAACTATATAAAATTTTTAGGGGACCAAATGGCAGCTATTCCGCGTCGAACAAAAAAATAATCACGTAATTCGAATCATAAATCTCAGAGTAATCGGTGTACATATGGAACGAAAAGGAAATTTTCTTCATAAAAAATGTTCATAAAATGAAAACTACTGGGCCAAACTATGTAAAATTTTTAGGGGACCAATTGGAAGCTATTCCGCGTCGAACAAAAAATCATGTAAATCGGATCATAAACCACGGAGTAATCGGCGAACATACATTAAAAAAAAAAAAGATCCCGACGAATTGAGAAACTCCTCCTTTTTTTCTGCCCGCGACTTCATGCGCGTGGAATAGTTAAAAAAAAGGTAAGTTAAAAAACCTCGATTTTGGAACATTCTTCATTGGTGCTCCGCTCTTATTGGTCTTAACATGATTACATATAGCCTATAGTCTTCCTTGATACATGGGCTATCTAACACTGAAAGCATTTTTCAAATCAGACTAGTAGTTCCTGAGATTAGCGGGTTCAAGCAAACAAACTCTTCAGCTTTATATATTAGTATATAAGATAGTTCTCAACTTGTTAAATGCACACTAAATATTCATAATTATACACAGGTTTCCACAGTTAAAAGTACCTAACAATATTTACAGAACAGAAACAATTTTAAATTTGAGCCAAAACTTGCCAAGTATAACTAGTTCTGCCTAGTATCACATAGCAAAAACTTCCAGAAGAAAGTATTAGAATTTCCAACAATAAGTTTTTAATGCTGGTCTCATGCTAGCCATAAATTATACTTTAAATATGGAACATTGACATGCTCTTGTTTTTTACCTGTAAATTTTTCTCTCCTATTAAATTATGATTTCGTACGCCCCACATAGTGCTTTAGCACGCACGTGTGTTTTTTATTATTCAAATACAATATGAACAAGTCTCTTCACACATTAATATTTCCGGTGTGACTATTTGTACGGGTACTGGACGAATAAATTATATTTATTCGTACAGTCATTCAATTATTTTTTTTAAAATTAAGAATGAATTGGATGATTAGCTTGTTTTTTAATTAGGTTAGGTTAGGTTTTTTTTTAATGCCATGTTTTAAAGAATTCTAAAATGAGAGTGGGGTATAGATACACGGCACATTTATTTATTATGAACAAATCGGAACATTTTTAATATAGGTTAGAAGTTATATTTTTTTATAACCACCCAAAAATAATTTTCCGACACATACACGATTAGTCCCCATGTGTACTGGCGCTGTACATTACGGAACAAGATCTGCTTATATGTTACTACAAAGTATACGCGAGTATTTCCGTACTGCTCTTGTATGGATTGGAAGAACTTCGTAAAATACTTATTTTCAATCTTTAATTAGGTTAGGTTAGGTTTTTTTTTGGCCGAGCCTTTTTAAGAACATTTTCAGTACCCGTATTAATAATTATGAATTGTTCGTACAGTACCCGTATGAATAGACTCAGCCTAATATTTAAGTATGAGTTTTATCGATTCCCTTCCGTCGCAGGAAGCCGTTTAGATTTTTTGTCTCATTTCTTTCGGTCAATAACACCGTGAACAGTGTTCTCAAAAAATAATAATCAAAATAGTAAGCTAAAGAATTGAGCATATTGCAAGGCCAAGGCAATATACAAATATATCAACATAGGAATTGCTTCAGGAAAGGGAAGTCTATTAAAAAAATGCAATACTAACTCAACTTTACAAGGAAGTTTTCTTCTACTCTGACGATGGAATCCATGTACCTAACTCACCAGTATCTGCCAGCTTGGAGCGATGAAAAGGACACAGACAGGACAGGTTACGCTCATTAACTACTATTACTTTCTCTCTCTTTCTTTTTTTCACCTTCTCAATTATTTGGAGTCGGCACAATATGTCTTTTCCTTCCACACTCCTCTATTCTGAGATACATCCTCTGTCACACCACAAATGATCATGTCATCCTTCATATAATCCATCCATCTCTTTTCTCTCGTAATAAATATAGTTACTATCAAGCAAATAATACTTTAACATTTAAAAATCAAACGAATTCCGTTCGCCCAATTTCTGTGAACGATACCCTAATAAAAAAACAGCAACATCACTTTCCGCTCTGAAAACTTTAAACAAGAGCCTTTTTCACAAAATGAAGTGGTCTGCAAGTTTATCGAAGGCTCCCCAATTGCTTCAGACACAGTAATCAATCAAATATTTGGCCAAGTCATGAATAAATCTGGGCAAACTTCCGCCGTGACTGTGCCGTAATATGCCGATACGGTTTACGAAACTTCTCCATAATGTTTGGTAAACAGGTACATTATTAAACAATTTATTTTTTAAGGGAAAGTTAATTATGGACGCCTGTTAAAGCTAAATTGTATATTAATGAGAAATATTAGGGAAAGAAGAATGACAATGCCCCGAAATAAAGCTTGGGAAAATTTAATTTGGTTTCGTAAAAGATATACAGAAGTGATGTTTTTGGCATTTTTTGTAAAAACACTTGAATATTAAAGATTAAAGACTTTATTGTCAGTAATGGGGCCATTTTATAAAATAATCAAACAGCAAGCTTTTGCGTTTAATGAACACAAACAATGTTCTTATTACGAATTTATTTATTTTTGTGTTTTTTATTGTAATCTTGTGATGTTTATATATTTTTTAATACTTTCTTTTCACTTTTTATTGTTACGACCTAGACGTCGACAAAAACAAATTCACACCTGCATACCTGTAAAAACACGTTTTATTACCTTTCGGCATTTGAACTTCTTTACTTATTTGATGGAATTTACTAACTATTATAGAGAACAGTCCATTATTTTATTGTATTCGTTTATGGCCGTTACGGTCGATTCATTAGCCAGGTGTTTCGGATAATGGTACAGCGTCAATGCATATGTGCATTATAAAACGATGACCTGATTAGAGGGGGAGGCAGTCGAGCGATAGCCACGAGCGAAGCGAGACGTGTGTACTACAATCAGGAATCTAATAAGTGACGGGCTTTGCGCGTTTTATGTAATTGCGATCTTCTGCATGACGTTTGGATTTGTTGTGTTCGGTTATATTTGTACCTGTGTTATACGTGTTTGTATAGTTCTAATAAATTCTATAGTAATTCTAACGGCATTTTTATTCGAGTCCTGCAACTCGTAACACTTGCCAGTATAATTTATTCTCATTGGTAATGTAGTTCTAAATAAAAGTTTTTTCTTTCTTTCCAGATAGCTTTTCCAGGATGTCGTTTGTGAATACGTTACATAATAAAGAGACGCAGAAACTACTGTATTTTATGAATAGATCGTATCCTATGTTCATTCCTACTATCAAAACCACATGTAAACCAAATATGATGAAAAATAATTTATTCCGATATTAGCTCACAGGATTGCAGTTCCAAAATTATTAATTAATGTATTTTTATTTTTTTATTGCAGGAGTTCAGCAGACAGGCAGACGGCCCACTTGATGGAAGCGGTTACTTTCGCCTATGGACATTTGATTCACCAAAGGTGCTACATATGCGCTACTGCTCTCTTAAGGGAGACTGGATCCTGGTAATTAATACTCTAGACCAGGGGTGGTAGCCATCCAGTCGGGCAAAAGCCCTACCACTTGGCTGTGGGTTGTTTTATATGTTCTGAAAAAGCGTTTTATAACAATTTGGCTGTTATATATTTGACATAGGTATGTTTTTTGTTATGTCATTCTTTAATTTTGTACTCGTTTTCTCAAAGATGCTTAGATTACATATTCTAAATGATTAATTTTATACTATTTCCAAGATTTTATTTTACTTTTGACATTCGTACGTCTATCAAGTTACATATTTCTTGATGACATCACTTGAACGACATAATTGTCGTACTTATTGTTGTGGGAGACGTAATAATGCTCTCTGTGAGTCATGTAACGCGCAGACTATTAAACCATCGACACTTACGTAAATACATAGAATTTAATCGATTCGAATTTAAAAAAGATCTACTTTATTTAAAAAAATACTTTTTTACAAAAATGGCTTATTTTTATATATATATATATATATATAAAATGTTCATTTTGTTCCAGAAATGAGGATATCAGTAAGAAAACCAAGGCAACCGACATAGCTCGCAATATTAGCAAGTTGAAGTGTCAGTGGGTCGGACGTCTGCCGCAGGACGGTCTGGGCGGGATGGCCCATGGAGCAGACGAGTCCTGGAGTGGAGATCGTGTCTCGGTAAACGTAGTGTCGGATGCCCTCCAGCCCGATGGACCGACGACCTATTCAATGTCGCCGGTAGGCGCTGGATGAAGAAGTCAGAGAACAGGGATCACTGGCGCCGACTTGGGCAAGGCTACGTCTAGCAGTGGACTGCGAATGGCTGACAACGACGACGATGTTCATTGAAATGAAATAAATATACCCAATATTTACTACACGATATAGTGTATTTAGCAAAAATATATTTATAAGTTAAATTGAATAAAACTTATAATTTATAAATAAAGTCGATTTTTCATAACGCGTAATGCATTAGAACAGTACTATGATCGGTCATCAAGCTGTCAAAAGTAAAATAAATGCTTGGAAAGGGTATATTATATTTAGGCCCGCTTGCATATAACGATCACCTTTAAATAAAATTATTTAATCATATTAAAGTGCCTAAATACGTTTTACATAGAAATTATTGACAGTTCTTTAAACATATTTTGCGGAAAATTTTGCGTTGTGCAAGACGCTTATTGTATTTAAGGGTGTTAAATACGTTTTGGGTTTCTTAAATAAATTTAAGCAACCTTATGCAAGCGGCCCTTAACATTCAAATACAATCCGCTATACAATTATAAATTTTATAGAAACAAATACAACATTTGTTTTGCATATAGTAATAGTATCAAATGGTTTCTTTATATAATTTGATTGTGTAAAAGTATGGTTTATTACATTATAACATTTCCAAAAACATATTAGGTCTGGACTTCAAATTTCTGTCCAATCACATATACAGTGATCGAATATTAGATACAACACTAGCGAATATACTACAACAAAGCTAACTCCCTCCACGCCCTACAAATTAATACTTACGAAGTACAAAGAGAGAAGCAAAACCCTTCGTTACAACGATCATGGCTCACTAACACAATAGTAATGGTAGGCCCTTCGGATAGTTACCGACACTCGTTAACTGTAGTGGTGTATCGCGTAAAAACAAACGGTCCGGTAATGCTATCCCATATTATTTTATCACCCACTGTTACAAAGGTAGAAGGAATGTAATATGGAACAAACGTCTGCGTTTCTTATATTATGAAGGGCGCCGCTTGGTTCATCAAACGTTTCCACGATTACATTGGTGGTAAGCATTTACTCTGATTTCTTGAGCAGTAGGGCAGTGATTGTGCATTACAAACGTTATACTTACAAGCATATTTGTCTTTATCTTTATACTAGTGTTTCACCCGTGTCTTCACCGCATTGAAACCCTAAGCTGGTGGCTCTATGTTACTTACATAAAAACTTAATTCGTTATATGTATGTATTATATTGGGGTGATCCAAAAAAAAAAAAAATTTTTTTTTTTCCAAACAGGCTCAAAAGTTTCTTTTGGGTGTAAAATAATTTCTATGAAAAGATGAGCCCTTAATATTAATATAAGATGGTCTATACTTTGTATGTATGTACACTAATTTGACTATGCACTAAAGACGTTGTTTTTAAATCTTTAAATAAAACACTAAAAATCTGTAACACTAGCGCGGATGAAGCCCCAGCATAACGAACAGCACTATACGTTCGCTGTCAGCACTGTAAATACAACATTGTGTCGCTTACTTTTACCACCACGTATAATCAGCTTACATGTAACGAACTATATCAAATATTTAAGAAATATATTCTGTAAAAGGAACACAGTGAAAAGGCAGTGCCTTTTCGCCAGCGGATTGGGGTCAGTAAGTCGATGGCATTATATACCGTCAGCTGTACAGTGTATACGTAAGCACTAACATTGCATGCTGGCATCGAATGTGCATCGGCGAAACTCGGGTAAATCGAATATTGTTTTCTAATAATTTGATAAAGTTTTATGTAGCTGTGCTCGCGACTTAGTTGTTCACGGAATCCTAAAACAGTAGCTTAAGTTACATCGGATCTGTAAAGAATAGGTTTCTTTCTGAAATTAGCAACAACATCCAGACAGGCAGACAAAATTCTAAATATTGCATTTTAGGAATCTCCTGATCCGAATTATACACCCTCATCTTTTTCACATTTTTATTTTGACATTACAAACAGACATTTCAATTTTACATATCTATATTGATTACCGCCTTGGGATAGATTTTTTGCAAAAGAATGAAAAACTTAAAAATGTAAGTGCAATCAGCAGGGCAAAATTGTGGCACAGTGTTTTAGTTTTCAGTAGACCATTTTATTTGTAAATGTTTGCTACATTTATTAGTTTATTTCGTTCTTTTGACTCATTTCCTAATTCCCAAATCCAACATTCCCTACCCCGTCCCTATATTCCAATCCCATATCCCATCCCCTCTGTCCCATTTCTCTTGGTTGATCCCTCTATTTCGTCGGCCTATACCATTCAGTTTGTCCTATCCTAAAAGCTGGCAACACGTTGGCCTCGCCCCTTGTGTTGCAAACGTCTATAGGCGACAGCAACCACTTCCGCTAGATGGAATGTCTGTAGGTTACCAGCGTCGCAAATAAATGTGTCTGGTGCAATTCACATGGGGTTAAAATGAAACAAAGTGTGACAAAGTGGGAGGGATTCTAAATTTCGTTACGTCATATTTCATATAGTAAAATCGTTATAATGTATTTAAAAGCTTTAAAATGCGAAATTTGAAGTATTAACGGAAAACTTCAAAACGTTTCCAACTCTATGTGTATGGGAGAGAGAAGTATACTTGAGGTGAAATCAGTGAATCGTGAAAATAAAATGCTTAATTTTTCACTGAAATTGTCTTGCAAAATATATTTTTATATAACGACATATAATAATTGATTAAGTTTATAAATATTATCAGATCACTGCCAAAGTGAAGCGTGGTCGCCTGTGAGATTGAATACATTCCACTCTATGATTCAATGGCAATTCTGATTTGCACTTGATATCATTTTGATGCCAAATGCTGTTTGCATTAAAATCAATTTAATGCAAAAAATTAATTTAAATACAAGCTGCTGTCGTTCACTAAACCGTTCTGTAACATATTTCAGAAATACTAACATCTAAAGCTTCAGCAAAACACAAGGCGACATAAATCCAAGCAAGCGTCTCTCCTAAATAAATCTACCACGCTCCATTACCAGCGTTCTCACTCCGAGCGAGGCATAAATATTTTTTTAAATTTCCCCTACACTGTACTTCTCTTAAGAAACATTTTATTCGTGCACCTCGTGTGCGTCGCTACCAATTTGTTTGCTTGGCTTTTGCTTAGCATATCATGGTACAGCCGCATTCCAACTGCGCGTATAAATGTGAGCATCTGACAATGCTGATTGCTTTAGCAAATTCAACCTTAGATTCCTTTAATACAGTTACTTCTTTGACAGAAACACTTGGACTTATAGGACTTTTTTTTACTAGAAACTACTCTTTAACTTTGCCTCACCTCTGCTCATGTTTGCATTCCTGGTAGGTACTTGGCAAGCAAGCACTCTTACTTTGCTTACCTCCACTTTGTGATACGTATTGTTTTCAGGCTTTCAGACTGGATATGAAATATGCATCGCAAGTTTTTCAACGCAAATGGAGTTAAAAGAAAAATGTTGAAGGTATTACATGTTGCTCTTTGAATTTAAGAAAAAATCAAGACCATTTTAAATGCCGTATATGTATTTGAATGCGTTGTTTTCCACTACCAACGTTATTTCCTAATCCCCTCCATGATTCCCTGACACTTCTTATACAAAATATGGATCTTAACATTCTCTGACTAATTCACTCTCGCTCAATCACACATACTTACATCAACTATACGAACTTACTGATACACAGACACTACATCCCACCTAAGTACTTAAAGGGCCCACTGTAACACAATTACTTATAATAATTATACCAGTATATTTTTATGTTCTATTAATTAGCCAAACATCAAGGCAACGGATTGATCCTGATGACCTGTACTACAGGTTTCTTTTTAACTTCAGATATTCACACATATATAAAATACATAAAGATATATATCAGGTAATTACGACAGATAGTCCTCTTTAACTCTTCTCATAAACATTTTTCCGACGGACTATTTAATTTAATTGAATAGGCCATGACGGTATTTAATGACATTAAGTAACTTATGCCCATTGAGATGGTTTTGCCCAATATCCGAGACACAGTTGACTTTTCAAGAAACGGTTTTAAGGCACAATGCAGTCATTTTCCGACGTTTTTGGACTAATTATCGGCGAGTGTGGCGTCGTGGCGATACTTAGGCTAAGGAAGATTTGGCTCTCCCAATAAGACGCATGTGTGAGCGCAGCGCCTCTGGTTAGAACCGGCTGAAGGAAGGTGGAAGAGGAAATGTTGCCGGCAAAAGGATGCTTTCCGGGAATGTGACAAGATGTTACATAAGTTAATTCCTCCATGTTAAAAGACTAAAATGAACTAATATCGTGTTAACTTTCAAAAACGAAAAAAGTGTCGTGATAGCGTAATGGCTAGTGTGTGCGTCCCAAACTCAAAGGGCGCGGATTCAAATCCCGGTCGGAATGCATAGAATGTGCATATTGAGAATCGTCATGTGCTCACAACGGTGAAGGAAAACAGCAAGCGAGGCAGGTACACTGTCCGTTCTACCCTATACTGGAAGGCCTTAGCCCAGCAGTGAGACGTTTACGGGTTGCACATATTTTAAAAAAGTATTAAAAATATTTTTATAGCCTTACTGAGTTCTGAGTTTATTTTCTTTGTATAAAAACTGTCAAACACCGGTACCAAGATGACTCAAGCAATATAAAAACCACAGTCTTTTTATACTTGCAAAACTTTTGGGTTAATAGATAAGCAAGGTATCCATACCCTTTTAAACATCAAAGCAATATAATGGAACTTATTGAATCCGTAAACTTTATTAATTTATCATTTTGAAGGTTATTAGGACATTGTTACAGAAACTTCGTGAGACAGGGAACCTTTATCGTTATAATCGACTAAGATACTTTGTTCATATACTTTGCGTTGGTATAAGTTGTATTAGATACATATTCAAGGCAGTACGTGACCTAAATTTAATCTGAACCTCTTAAATTGATACAGCTTGCTACCCTAAAAAGTAACTTTAAATGATTTCCTGTATTCATCGTTAAAGATTACGAAAATTGCGCGGTCGAAGAAATATGAAATTTCGCAAACTTATAGTTTATACAGAGGAGTGCAGAATGCATTTTTTTTAATTATGCATAAAAATTACAATAAAAAACATTACACACACTACCATATATTTCACACACACACGCATATATACTTATTTGTTTATTGTTAAAGTCAAATTCAATCGTCAAATCATAAAATTGGTGTCAACCACTGGGCGACCACTAGTTTAAATTAAAAACGAGAGATACACGACTATGTACATCGAAAAAATCAAATAGTTCTTTTAGTCCACGAAGGCGAGCGAGCTTTACTCGTGTTGAATGTCTACATGTACATTGAGTTAGTGTGCGTGTCTTTTTTAACGATACGAAATCCGATTGAGGTCTTACCACCGTGGGGGGAGCAAAGTGCCTTCAAAGAACCACTAATACAATCCGAGTCAGGAATACCCACTAAGCCCCTCAGTGTATATGGCCTCAACAATTCACGAGGCCCTGGTAGGTGGTGGTCCATCAACCTTGTCTAGCCCAGACCGATAGCCGAGAGAACCAAGGCTCCGGTGTCTTCAGGTAGGATATGTAACGCGCAAAGAAGGCAATCGAGCGCGAAACGTCGCCCCGCTTCGACAGCGTTAACGGCGGATGAAACCCCTTCCCGTGGAGAAGCTTACAGCGGCTGAAGGTCCAATGACCCCCCGAGAACGGCGCGCCCTCTTTCCCGCTCCGCCTTCTCTTTGGCGTACATGACATGCTCAAATGCTCAAAAAGAAGGTGTTCCATCCGTTAAGATTTCAATTATGGAAAGAACCACGACGAGAGGTCATGTCCAGATAGTGTGCATCTCTGGTGGAACAATCAGTCGTGAACCTGTTGTCAAATTATACCTGCATTTGACTTCACGCACTCACGTGCTTACCACAAGTAAAGCCAAAAATAAATGGATATTAAGACAATAAATGCATCAACATTCATTTAAATGACAATTTGTTTTAATTTATTGTACAATTTCAAAAGCAAAACAAAAAACATACGGCAAAACAAAAGGCGGGCTTATCGCTCAAAGCGATTTATTCCAGACAACCTGACTTAAATAGAGGATACTTAAACAACTTTGGCCTTACTTATAATCGTTTGTTAAATTTTAAGAAACTGCTCAGCAACTGATTAGCGAAAATCTTACCCATAAACTCATCGTAAGGATAAGAGGTGGTGGTAAAGTATGTCATAAATAACTGTCAAAAACAACCAAGATCGAGAGGTAGTTTGAGTGACTGCTAAGAGGCAAGATGGCAAGTTTTATTTGAAACAGCCATTGATTAGGGGCTTAAGAGTCTCTTATTTAAGAGATGGCTAAACCTTTCTTAACGAGATTATTATAAGTAAGGCCCTTTATGTCTAGGTAAAATTAAATAAAATACAAAAGTAAGAAGAGCACAACGTGGAAGATGTCAATTGTTAGGTTTTAAAATTACACAGCTGTATTGTTCTAACAAACAATATATGTATATAGGTTATATCGTTCTTAGTAATCACATCCAGGCACTCAGCGATGTTAACTAGGTACAAACTCTATAGACTCATTATCCTGCTATTATTCCCGCAAATTGCTATTGCGTCTGGCCGCCATTTCGGTGACGTAACCGTAGCCGAACACTCAGTACTAGCATTACTGCGCGGCGAGTACGCGTACATATCGAGTTTCGGATGACGTCACGTGAATATTAATTTGACAAGGTTCCAGCGCAATAGCAATTTACGGGGATAATACTTTAAATGTTTGTTAAACATTTCTTTAAATGTTAATTGACTTGGAATGAAACTTGAAATGCAGCTCTGTGAAGTTGGCACCTCGAGTTGCGAATTTTAAACCAACAATATCTCATTCGTTTGCCCATCGTTAGTCCACGTTTGCCAGGAAAATTTTTGTTTGCCACCTTGTTCAAAGTTATTGAACAAAACTTTTTTGGAAAATAAATTTTGGTTCTTCCATATTTTCGCGAGTTTAATGTTTATTACACTTAAATGGACTTTATCGTTAGCTGATCCAATGAACTCGATTGTCCAGGCAAAGTTTCGTTTGCCACCTTGGTTCAAAAGTTATTGAAAAAAACTTTTTTGGAAAAGAAATTTTGTTCTTCCATATTTTCGCGAGTTTAATGTTTATTACACTTAATGGACTTTATCGTTAGCTGATCCATGAACTCGATTGTCCAGGCAAAGTTCGTTTGCCACCTTGGTTCAAAGTTATTGAACAAAACTTTTTTGGAAAAAGAATTTTGGTTCTTCCATATTTTCGCGAGGTTTAATGTTTATTACACTTAATGGACTTTATCGTTAGCTGATCCAATGAACTCGATTGTCCAGGCAAAAGTTTCGTTTGCCACCTTGTTCAAAGTTATTGAACAAAACTTTTTTGGCAAAAGAAATTTTGGTTCTTCCATATTTTCGCGAGTTTAATGTTTATTACACTTGAATGAACTTTATCGTTAGCTAATAAGCACTTACGTGACATGATGACGACTTTAATAATAACGGGGAAAAGAGACAACAAAAACGAAAGAACATCTATTTATGTTCTAAGTAGTAGTAGAATTCGCCACAAAGGCAGGTAAAGGAATATTAGTCCATACAGCCAATTCTGATGTTAAATAGGTCTTCGTATAGTAGCGCAGTTGTATTGCAGGCTTCAACCGACGCCATTCAATGGAGTTCTTGTGAAAACTCGAAAGGCCACATCTGACGATACAGTTTACATTTCTTACAAAAACACATAATTGCTACTCAAAAACTAACAATATCCTACAACTATTGTTCATTTTAGAGTAAATTTACACATTTCTAGAAAATAAAACTGCACAGCACAACATCTCCTTTCGGTTCCCGCCAAAAACTCCCGACGACTTTAAAAATAACGGGGGTAAAAAACAGATAAAAAAGAACAGAATATCTACGTTTTAAAATTTAAACATTTAAGTATAAAAGCTTTTTGTCGGAGATTCCAACAATGTTTATGTTTTAAAACTATATATACTACGGTATAAAAAATAAAGCGCCAAAGAAAATAATATTTAATTTACAAAATGAAACAAGACAAATTAACTTTTATTTTTCGTTTACAAAATGTTTACTTGTTTCGTATCCATTGATGTCACAGCCTGATAATAAAACCATCTAATAAGATTGCCGCGTTATTGTTTAGGCACAAAGAGCGTTCAGCTTTCCGGATGTCACTTAATTTCCCCCAAAAGAAAATAATAAAGATAAATGCCTTGTATTATCATTGCGACTCTGGAATCTTTCTAAAGAATATTAAGTTAACATTGTGATCATTTCCAAGAAAGCGAGCGAGTGAGTGGCGAGGGAAGTCGGCAGCACGAGTATACCATGTTCGACAGATGTGTTTACATTCTCACGCTACCAGCTTTCGTTGCCTACTTCCTGCTTGCTGCCGGTAAAAGTGGGAAACTGGATCAAAATCGACTTAGTAGTTTTTACGTGAATTCCAAATGAAGTTTTTTTTTGTCTATTTAGACAAAAAAAACTTCATCATGTTCTGTATATTTTACAATATTCCAGTTGTGTTTTTAATAGCTTCAATGTAGAGACACGTCATTTTTATAATTTTATAATATTATAGATAAGTTTATTTTTAAACTTTAGCATTTTGGGAATGCTGATGTCAAAATAGTCTGATAAAACTTTTGAATTTGAAATTATATCATACATTTTGATTGCTCTCGAGTAAATTTACCTCTCTAGATAGGGTTTCCAGAACACTGTGTACACGTTAATATAATGTTTCATACCGTCAAAGAGTCGCGCGCACCTGCCCGTCGTAAAAACGCAGTTTATTGCCTTCTTTGATTTTGGAATACCTTTGTTTACTTTGTGTTTAAAATTTGTAATTCAGAATAATATGCTTTTGTTATTGAACTTGTTTTATGGCTCTAATTAGTGTAAAACTGATCCTTGCTGTTCAATAACAGCTTTTCGACTTGTTGGCCGTTCGCAGGTGTGCTAATTAGATTTTCTTCGAAGAACCCAGCCCACGCAATCGATTTTGTGTTGTATAGTTTACTATAAAACAATGACCGAACGGAGGGGTGGGGCAGTCAATCGACGACTACGATACGAGTAAGATGCGTGTAGTACTTACGATTAGCGATATAGTGACGGACTTTGCGCATATTGAATTGCATTGAATCGTGCAGTGTGAACTGGTTGCATCCAGTTTTATTTGTTTTTACGTGTTTGTACAGTTCTAACAAACTTTATATTAATTCCAACGGGATTTACTTTAATTCAAATCCTGGAACTGGTAACAATAATTATATCAATCAATTATAAAGTGATATTTCTAAACCAATAAATCGAATTCTATCGGCATATTAGACATTTACCACAGGAAAACCCAGACTAATTAACAAAATATTCACCGCCATTTATCAAATATTGAATAAATATTTCCCAAATAGATTTTCAGCAATATAATGACGTGAACGTTTGATAATAACCTCAAACAGCGTATCGTGTGTTATTTCAATGGCAAAATTATGGTGTAATCAGAAACCTTAAACGATTACAGGAAACCTTCTTTAGGACCAACTAACTAACTAACTCCGTTGGCTCAACGACCCAAAATGAGTCCTGGCCTCCGAGACGAGAGCACGCCATTTCCCTCTGTCCTGCGCAGTGTCCTGCCGATTGTGGGCTTGCAGTGCGGTCAGGTCAGCTTCCACTCTATCCCTCCAGCGATACTTGGGACGACCAACCGGGCGCCGACCGATTGGTTGTCCCAAGTATGCTTTCTTCACTCCCCGATCCTCTTCCATCCGCTCTACATGACCGAGCCAGCGGAGACGGTGAGATTTTATCTCTCCAATTATGTTAGGCTCGGCCATGAGGTCTTCTATTTCGGAGTTTGTTCGGACCCTCCAGCTGCCATCTTCTTTTATTGTTGGGCCCAAGATTTTTCGGAGAACCTTCCGCTCTGTGACCAACAATTGGTTCTCCTCCTTCAGTGTCAGTGTCCAGGCCTCACAGCCGTACATCAAAATTGGTCTAATGACGGTTTTATAGACGCGAATTTTGGTTTTCCTGCTTAGGAGCCTGGACACTAACACCTTATGTAGGGTGGCACTGCACCTGAGGGCATTTTGGACACGGATGTGTATTTCTTCCTCTCGGGAGTTCGTGTCTGTGATCGTGCATCCCAGGTATTTGAACTTGCTCGCCCCTTTATACCCTTTATATACAGCTGCCTACAAGGTCCTATCCTACGTGTTGCTGGAAAGATTAGAGCCACACGCGGAAAGAATCCTTGGCGATTATCAGTGCGGCTTTCGCAGAAATCGTAGTACGATAGACCAAATATTCCTCTTGAAACAGCTGATGGAAAAGAGGTGGGAGTACGCTCAGAGTATCCACGCACTGTTTGTAGACTTTCAAAAAGCGTACGACAGCATAAACCGAGCTGCCTTGTATACCATTCTTAGGAACTTCCAGATCCCAAAGAAACTTATCGATATGATCATAGTGGCCACTAGTATGAGCACAATGCATGTGAGAGTAGGAAAAGAGCTTTCTGATGACTTTGCGGTGATTACCGGACTAAAACAGGGTGACGCCCTCTCACCTATGCTTTTTAATCTGGTGCTAGAATATGTGCTGAGAAGAGTAATGACACTCGAGATAGGCGTGCAGCTAAACGGAAGGCATAAGGTGATAGGGTACGCCGATGACTTAGCACTATTAGGGGAAAGCCGCGAAGAAATTATAAAAGCAGCTAAGATCTTAGAGCAAGAGGCAAAAAAGGTTGGACTCAAGATCAGCACGGATAAGACGGAGTATCTTCATATGAAACGGTACAAAAACACTCGCATTGCGTGTACAAACCTTCAATTTGGAGATAAACTGTATTTTTTAGGACCATTAAATTATTTTTGGGTTTATATTAATTTTTAACCGACTTCAAAAGGAGGAGGCGCTCAATTCGTATGTATATTTTTTGTATGTTCATTACTTGATTTGAATTGTGAAGTTTTCCAAAATTTTCTTATAATCGAAAGTTTATACTCCCGAATTGGTCCTATTGTCCCCTTGTCAGGATCTTATTAGTAGATTCCAAGGAATTAGGGCTTAATAGTTTTGATGATCGGATCCCAAACAGGTGGTACAACTAAACTTTTGCTTTTACTTTTAAAGGTGGTAAAACTATTAAGACCCAAACCCAGCAAAAACCAACTGCCAGGCCTCAAGACACTGTAAGCTCTTTCTTCGTGCACCGGAACACAAACCAACTTAACTGATAATTTCTTTTGTTTTTCTTTCCACCCAAATATTATATAAAATTAATAGACTAGGCATGTTTGTTGAAGAGTTTCGTGCGCCGTTTTTTCTCTTCAAGCCATAACATGTTGCGAAGCGGTGGTAATTAGATTAGGCTCCCATAGAGTAAATAATAACCATAAACAAAATTAAAACTAAATAATTAAAATGAACAAGTTGGCGTGTACAATCCCCAATGCTGAGATTGTAACTAATGTTATAAGCGGACTGTATTTGCGATTCTATGCGAAAAACGATAAGTTGGCCAGTGAGAATAAATCTTAAAACGAGTAGGTCAACTCACCTTGCAAAGATTGGGTTCGAGTCCAATGGTCGGCGCCGACTGCTTTCTTCGTGAACACAATTTTGTTTCAAAACGAGTAATTTCACCACTCGTAACAACGATGCAGCACTGATGCACTGGTTGGCGACAATTGCGAATATTTTCTCACAAAATGCGAAACGAGTCTCTTGTGAGGTGTATTTAACAACGAGCGATTTCGAACTATGTCCGTATACGACGAGCGCAGCGAGTGACTCTCGAAGCAATATCTACCCTCACTGGCACGCGACAAAAAAATAATACTATTCTACTTCAAACAAAATTGTCGCTAATTTATCAAATACAAAAAATGTACCTAAACTATTTAATTTTAATTAATATTAAAAAACTAATAATAAAAGGGAAGCGGTTTGTACATGGCGGTAGGCTAAATAAAACTTTAACAATACTAAAAAAAACAACCATTATAACGCCCGTGTTTGATCATTCTGGTAATATTGTAATATCAGAATCGGGGCCCAGGACCAATGCGTTGCCGCTCACGTAGAAATTTATAACACCCTTAAAAAACTTATACTCAAACAATCTTGTATTGTTAGAAACTTGTATATTGTTAACTTTAATACCTATTATAATATATTTTCTTACTTATAATAAAGAAAGATTTATCTTCCATTTCCAAGTGAGCATTATTCTATTAAATGGCGATGACTCTTATAAAGAAGAGCCAATTCAATAGAAATTATGGAAACAAAAGAAATCTAAAACTTAACACATATAGAGAAAAAAAATCGTGCCCACTAAGAACAAATGAGTCCTGTTCTTATATTTCTATATCCAATAAAGGGCAGCAACATTTTATAGAGCATTCGAAGGGTCGTCCCTTTCTGAATTCTTCAAGTTTGCCTTTAATCTTTCACAAAGTACTGCGGTCGCTCAAGTTCTTGGATCAATATAACGTCGTGAATGACCAATTTGCCCTAACATCCTATTTTAGGGTAAGTTCATTACTATTACATTTTAACACGCCTGTTTTGTATAGGAATAGGCATGACTAAGAATCTTCACTTATTATGATCCTGGTTTATCTTAACCTTCATATGTAACATTCGTTTTGAAAAGCTCTTTGGTATCTTTTAAAAGTCGAAATTATTAATGAGGTAGGGCAACGCAAAGTTTCATAAAAAAATGTCATCGTCATCCACCCCATATGTCAACTTACTAAAGATTGGAAAATACTTTCAAACAGAATAATTTTGACCATAATCTGTTCCATAGTTTGTGAGATATGGGTTATTTCCGATTAACTACCTTTTTAAGGTCCATAGCTAAATCATAAAAAAAAAACAGTAGATGATCGTCGTTTCCACGGAACCCTTCTTTATATCTCTTTATATCTGTATGCGTAGATAGAAACAATAGATTTCCTCTTGCTACGATCTTGACTTGACTTGAATTTGATCCTTTCATACATAGACGTTTATTATATGCGCCGTTTACCTGGCCATTCTTTATGACATCTGCGATTTGATCGTGGTAGGTATGTCGCGATCTACCAGTACCAACACTAGGTACCACTGTTTAGTCGGTCTCTTTTTATCCATTGCCTTTACATGTCCAAACTACCTTCATTTTCCTTTCTCAACTTCTCTATAATATTTTCTTTCAATCCACAATGTTCTTTATATAACTTAAGTACAGTTACTTTATTTAACTATACTATATATCCATCCACAACGTTCTGTTTTTTATCATATCATTCAACTTAACCTCACATATAATTCTCAAATCTCTTATTTCTACTGCATTTATCCTACTTTCATGCTTCTTCTGCCATACCCGATTTTAACTATCATACCATAGTATTGTCACCAATATTCCTTGATGGATTACAACTTCTATATCTAAAGTATGATGTAAATGTAGCCAGGCTTCTGGACACTTTACCCATACAAGACAATGACCTAGGTTCAATATCCTACTTATAACATTGAGGAATTATAGATAGAACGCAGTGTAAACGAGTTAAGTTTTCTTTTATTGTATTTGTCTATAATGTCTTAGTTTAATAATCTATATTATGTACAATACATACATATATTTTGGTTACAGAATTATACTAGTACTTATATCAACCTATCTTGTATGTATGAACGCCACAGAAAGACCGTAATTTCCATAACACACATGTAGGTATTATTACGTCCTGATAGATATGTAAAGGTATTATATACAATTTCCATACGTATTTATCTTAGTATATGAAAGCTCCCGTTTAATTTGAAACGGGCTTCCCTATTAATGTTTCATTTTGCTTTGACGAGTCCCGGATTGAACGCGTTATTTATAATTACATCGTATTAATATACACATAGCTTATACGCCTGAAATTATTAAAATTAGAAGAGTTACTTCTTTACAATTTGAAGTCCTGGTACTGTTACGGATCACGTAGCCATGTGTCTTTGGGATTAAATATGTGTCAAGGACTACAAAATACACAAAAATCTACATAATAAATGGTGTTATATATGTATTAGAATAGGCCAAAAAAAACGACAATTTTATATATATATATATATATATATATATATATATATATATATATATATACATATATATATATATATATATATATATATATATCGAAAACATTTTTGGGGTATCAAAAAAAGATTATTGTGAGAATTTGAATCCTTAATATTAATAATAATAAGAGGTCTATCGAGGCAAATGTGTATTTTTTTTACTGACCTGGTTTTTGTCTCAGAACTCCCAAAACAAAATTGACTCCGAGACACTTATTGTAGAAAATAATTAAATATTGGTATAGTTTTACAATTTGATCTTTCAATTTTATAATTCATGTAAGAAGAGTACCCGAAAAAAAACGATAAATATTCTTATGGGGAAATCGAATGTTCTCCAAAAAAAGTATCTATATATATTTTTGCCTAAATTGACTCCTTCACAAGTTATTTGCAATTTCCTAGGGGAAATTGCTTTAACTTTAACTTGAATAGGTTTTGAAGGAGTCAATTAGACAATTAGGAGAAAAGCATTTAACAACTGTGCAGTAACAGATCAAAATACAATTGTATCCAAGCGGTCTGTCATAAGAGGCATCAAAACAACCCACAACCAGGTGTTAGGCATTTGACCATCTGGATGGCTACGACCCTCAGTCTAGTGTGCCGCCATAACAACACCGAGTTGTATTCTGACATTAGTGGCCAGGTTCCAGTCTCCCTCTTTGCAGCCTACAACACACAACACCTGTGGTGCTGCAAGTGTCCATGAAACCAGTTATTTTTTATTTCCATGAGTTAGGGACATTAAGGATGCAATAATCCCATTATGCATTAATATATGTGTGGGTACAGGCGTAAAGCATATATTGTGTGAAATAGTACGTACAGCGTAAAGTACACAGATCACCAGTTGGTATACCGCCACCAAGAGAAAAGAAGTTCATAATTTTTTGCCGGTTACGAAGCGATAAAGTGGCACATTGTAAAAAAAGGCGTTGTGCGCCTTGCGACGCCCGACAGAAGTGATAACTCGCGTGAGAGAAAGGGAATCCAGACAGACTGGGGCCGTAACGCGTTACGTAACGAAGCGGTATACCCTCCCATAAGAATTTATGACTTCAAAAATGATGTCAATTTAACGATAAATGACATATTCTAAAACAAAATATTGCTTCAAACCTTTCACCCTTTGATATTACGTGCTGAATCTTTTTTGCGGCCAGCCAAGTAAAATAATAATATAAGAAACTATTACGTTAAACGTACGTAAGGAAATTACCTTTAAGGATTTCAATTTGTATTAAATATCCCCAAATCAACTTTCTACCTGAACAAACCATAATATTTCCATTAAGCTACCTCGAGTGACCACATTCTATGTAAATCCATACTTTATTATTCTTCAGATTGCCTTGTTCCATCGTTCCTTTTCGGAGAAATCTAATATCAATAATCCCCGTCCAATATTGTCCAACAATACCATTAAATATAAAGAAGGCTACCCGATAATGTCGCCTGCCATGAAGATTTTATCTTAATTGCCTCCGAAACTCAATATATTATCGATAGGAAGTTTTTGTATATAAGCTATAGCGAATAATCCGCTATTCCAGGAGACAATGGTCGCTTTTATTTATTAGTCGTTTTTCTTCGTGAGAAAATTGGAAAATAGGATTAATAAAATATTGTTCTTCGTTAGTCATTGCGGTTCTATGCGAATGTCGACACAAAGAATAAAGTATTTTCTTACCAAAACCGCTCACGTGATGGAAAGTGGTTATCTTCGCTTATGAACATTTCTAACTCCTGACATAAATATATCAGTAGATATTAA
The DNA here is from genome assembly GCA_012273795.1 of Dendrolimus punctatus. Classification (NCBI taxonomy): domain Eukaryota; kingdom Metazoa; phylum Arthropoda; class Insecta; order Lepidoptera; family Lasiocampidae; genus Dendrolimus; species Dendrolimus punctatus. The sequence continues at coordinate 19,131,457 of CM022529.1, read as the reverse complement.
GATAATATATAAAAAAATTTTCAAAATAGAGTTTTTATATTATAATTACATTTTTAAATTATTGTAATATTATAAATCATTTTTTCGGGTAGTCGTTTCGTCATTACTAGTAGCAACGATCGATCGTCCTCACTTCGGCTTTGATACGATGCACATGTCTTAGTAGCACTAGAGGGTAGCTAATTATGGTGTGAGAATCATAGCCTGATTAATTGTATCGGCATTCTAGTGGAAAAAGCGCGTTCAGAATAAATATGATTTATAAAATATATATTTTAATTTTTGTTAATAGTTGTTAGATTTAGGTAATTTCAATTTATTTCTTATTCAATATAATCTTATGTAACAATGAATACTTGCAGTATAAAAAAAATATATAAAATCTATATATAATTATATAACTTACAAACTAACTTGTACTTATTTCTTTGTACAAAAGTAATACAATGTAGATATGTCTCATATTCGAATAACATTGAACACGATTGCCCTAAGAATTTCTTTCTACACGCAATTCTTGTCGAAGTAATCATAAAAAGAAACTAAATTATATAAGTCTGAGACCCAAGGAATATCGTAATGTTGGCAGTGGGTGATATTCTGATTTAAATATCATCAGCGACCTCTGGTGTACCGTAATATCCGAGGGTATATGGCGAGAGATGAGGTTTTCTGTAAATATTGCCAGGTATTAAAATTTTCCCGAAGTAACCAATATTTTTAAATCATTACTTTGCTAATCAGAATGAATTTTCGTTAAAAAATATTTCAACTTGCTTTGTTATCACAAATTTGGCATCTAAGTATAGGTACATTACGAAAGCTATCCCATTTTCTGCGGTAAAAAGTATCATACACTCATGCTTGTCATTGAAGTTATATACTAAATACCACAATAGTGAAAAGGAATAATGAATTAATGAATTTATTTTATGGTTATCTATCATAATAAATTGTACTTTAACATGTTTTGTAGGTACTTACACAATGAAGGATTATTTTCTTTATTTACCTTTAATTACACTTATTATCATAATTCTGTTTTATTTTATTGCTACCCTACCACTTTCACATAGTAGTATAGAAAAAACGAAAATATAAGTATAATACAGTATAAGTTAAAGCGTATTTTGTATAGTATATGTCGCTTCTTTGCTTCAATAACGTGGTATCTTGAAAAACCCAAATTTACAGTTAAAATTTCAAAAAAGATTTTACCCAAACATATTTTACACTTTTTTGTATATTTTTTATAATTAAATTTAGTGTCAATTTACTAAGCTTTTTGAAATATATGAGAAAGTTGTGATAATATGATAAATTTAGCAAAATATAGTGAGCGAGTGAAATAAGTGAGTATTGGGATATGTCACGTTATTGAAGCAAAGAAGCGATGTATAAAATTATTAAATATAGTCGAATTGTCCCTAATGACCACCAAACAAGAGTTTTTCATCCGCATTACACATTACATTTACGCATTACATTAAAATAGTCGTCAAAAACAAAACAAAATGGTTGAATTATGTGCATCTATTATTCCTTTATTAGTGTGATAAAGCTTTAAATATTGAATGTTCTGATTTTAATTAGTTATAGTTTGTATAATAATGTTGAAGTACAATTATTTACTTTTATATCTTGGCAACACCGTATGTCGGATGGTATATAGTAATGCACTAGGGATTTCATTGAAAGGTCCGGGCCGACACCTAAACGTGTTAGTCCGCTTTATTGAATATCGGGAATATGACGGCGTCCTGCGGGAGCCGGAATATAGAAGAACGGGATTTTTGCGAACGTTGCATTCTCAGCGGGATTTGGTTTCTGTCACTTTACACGTATGGGCAATGGACTTTTATTAAAGAAAACCTTTACAATTAAAAGTTAATTTATTTGTAAATATAATATTTATTTTATTACATTTTAATATTTATACTATACAACTTTTACAGTCTTAAACTAGATAAAGTAATTGTTTAAGTAATAATAGATTAACTTTATAAGATCGGGTAACCAGGCGGACCGGTTTGCGCCACCTTTACATGGTGGAAACACCACTAGTCAGAACCAAGCGTTTCGCTTCATCTTTTCTGGTGCGCACTGCCGAAGAGTGGAATAATTTGCCGGAGTCTGTTTTTCCTGACAACTACAATCCTGAAGTCTTCCAGTCACGAGTGAATAGGTATCTTCTAGGTAAGCGCGCTCCCTATACTGCGGCATCACTCAACATCAGGTGAGACAGTGGTAAAACGCAAACCTATACTTCCATAAAAAAGATACGACAGCTATAGGTAATATGAATGTAGTAAGTAGTAGTAAGTGTGCGTGTGTGTAGTCTGCAGATATATCACAAAGTAAATATATAGATAATCAACGACACTTGTACACATAATACGTATGTAACGTGGATACTGTAATATTAGAAACAAGTTTCGTTCATCCGAGACACATGCAAAGAAACCAACGCGAAAAAACACGTGACTGCAGCGGTATCCTTCTCGCTATATTCGTCTATACCACGGCAACAACGTCATTTATCGGGATAAAAAGTATCCCAAGTGATGACCCAGGATTTAAGCTAGCGCTATTTTGAGTTTCATTTAAATCAATTCAGTAGTTTTTACGTGATGCTCTAACAGACAAAAATCGTGAGATGCAGGTGTCATTTGTGACCCCAAAATGCCCGTTTAGTTAAAAGAACAGGTCTACAAAGCCATTAATAGACCTGCTCTTTTATATGGCAGCGAAGCGTGGCTGTATTTGAGCGACACAAGCAGGAGCTGCGAGTCACAGAAATGAATATGCTTCGGTGGATGTGTGGAGTCACGCGAAAGGATCGAGTCAGGAACTTCCGCATCCACGGCAGCCTTCATCTCCGTTACATAGCAGACAAACCGCAGGAGAGTCACTTACGCTAGTACGGCCACGTTTTACGGGAACCGGCTAGTTACGTAGGGAACAAATGTCTAGCCATGCCGCCTCCGCCAGATCCCGGTCGAAGTGGTAGGCCCAAGAAATGTTGGCTTCACGTTGTGAGAGACGACATGCGTACCAACAGTCTCAATACAAGGGATGACGAAGATCTCACGAAGTGGAGAAGAAAAAGTAGGAACGCGGGTCCTGGGCGTTGAAGTGATCGCTCCGAACGCAACCGGGATTTAACGTTCGAATGATGATGACGCTCTAATAGACAAACAGAAGTTACACTTTCGAATTCCACTAGTAATATTTAGCGTTCCTGAGCTTTTTTCATTTTTAATTACATCATAATTATAGTCCTTGCGGCATAAGCATGGCTTTGCATAATGCGTGAGTGCACACAGATAGTGTAGCGAGATATACGGCTCGTAAGGCCGCGGGCACAGACGTCCTGCCGCGCACTTTCCGCACTTCAACTCTGGTACTGCAAGCACTCACATTTGCAACACTGAGCTTATGCTTCAAAAAGTATACAAACTCGACACTCCTAGATATATTATATAGATACATAAACAGATTAAATCATTTCAATATTATTAAACAATCTTCTCCGTGCAGGAACGGAAAAGAAAACTAATTCCTACGGCCGGGTGGCCTGTCGTAAGAGGCGACAAAACAACCCAAAGTCAGGTAGGGAATTTGCCTATCTGGATGGCTACCACCTCTGGTTTAGAGTATGCCGCCATAATAACTTTGAGTTGTGTTCCTGTATCAGTACCCAGGTACACCTTTGGTATCCAACACCTCTGATATTACTAATGTCCATAGGCGATGGTAACCACTTTCTATCATAGTTGGGCCGCCAGTCTGTCGTCTGCTGTGCTTAAGCAATTAAAAAATATATTATGAAACTGACTGCTTGATAATACTTTATTAAAAGTTCGGTTTTTCATAAAAAATAATATAGCCGCATTTTGCGACATCTATCAAACCGTAGTCTGAGTACGCGTAATTTAATTCGCACGTAAATACCTAGTTTCCATGTAATATGGTGGGGTCTAATCCTGGCCGGAAAAGCACGCATCATTTGAGTAATTTTTGACTCAGTCAGAAAACAGAATATTGATGCATATTGTTACAACTATCACGATCTATAGCAACCATAAAGAGCAATTAGAGTCCCCCCCCCCCCTCTTCGAAATGGAGAGACACCAGCTCAGCAATGGGACCTTTCAGCTATAGTCAAATATTGGTCCAAGCATAATTTATCAACCCTCTGGGAAGACTAAGCGCTATTAGTAAAATTTTATAATACTTTATTTTTCTTATCGAAATACATAGTTTGTAAACTTAAATATTTATTTTACAACGTTCAATATAATTCCATCGGGTACCTTACATAAACATTGGAGCACAAAGTTCAAAACTCAATACATTTAACCAATAATTTACATTCAAACTTTATAAAACTTGAGGGGTTTTAAGAATACGTGATTTTCGTTCGCCCACTTAGTTTCGAAGGCTGCTAAGGAAATTTCCATCAACCTGTTAGTTGTTCTTTTTGTTGCTAAGCTGGCGCAAAACTTAAACGGACTGCCTAATGGAAAGAGGTTACCTTCGCCTGAAGACGTTTGAGACAACAAAGACCAACGCCAACGTCTGGCCAACCTTCAGAATGGAGGGGCTAGGATAAAGAAGATGAAATAGAGAGGAAACAATACGAAATACGATTAGTTCAAAACTGACCGTTCCATATCGATGTTCTGTGAGAGCGTGGTCCCACACACATTCAAGATTATAATTGTTATCTACCACGACAGAATTTATAAGTACTTACATATGGTGTTGATAGAAATAAAATTTTAAATATATTGTAGTATATGCGCGGATACAATCGAAAGGGATAAGGCCAGTTAACACACGACCGCCAGGGCTAGCGGAAGAGAAGCAAGCAGCCGTGCTCCCCTCTCGCCGTAGTAACCGGTCCCGGCGCCGGAGAAATGCAAACCTCCGGCCGCCATGAACACGCGGCGCGGGTGACGGCCAGGGGAGGCCATAAGACCGCCACCCGCACTGAAAGCCGCCGAGGAAGGGGCGCGTGGGTGCCCGCGCGCGCCCTCTCAATTGAGTACGGAGAGGCCTGCCCAACAACAGGGGTGGGCCCAAGCCAGCCGGGGTCGCGGAATAAAGCTCGCGCATATCCCGCGACCCTGGCACATGGCGTCAGGTGGCACCAAGGGGTTTTAGTGGGTATTCCGGCTCCTATAAACCGGCGAGTCCCACACTCCCCCGTCGAAGTCTCCCCCGGCGTGGGGTCCGCAAATGGATTTCCCCTCGTAAAAAAAATAAAAAAACGACCGCCAGGGCTCCCCCAGGGGGTGCCGCCTTGGACTCCCCTCCGTCCAGGAAGCGGTACAAGGGGACGCGTCCCCGGGGCCCCGAGTGGCCACTGTCACATTCGCCCTTTCACTCCGTGACAGTGGTGTCCCACCTTTCCGTCTCCTCATCCTAAAAGCCTTCCCTTCCTTCCAAACCTCCTCCCAAAACACTCTTCCCTTCCGAAGTTAGGTGGCCTCCCCCGGCTCCGACCGCTGACGCTACTGAAAGCGCGAGGCGGCGAGGAAAAGGGGAGGAAAGAAGAGAGGGAGGGGTAAGAAGGCGCAGGAGCAATCCTCGCAGCCTCCCCCTCCCCCACCGAGGATAGCGCCCGTGGCTATATGGCAGCCACGGGCGAGCGGCAGCGTGCGTCGAGGTCTGGGGGATCAGAGAGACCTCCGCCCGCACTGATGCCGCGAGAGGGCGCGAGAGGCAGCCGCGCGACCCTCTCAGGGCCGGGGAAACATCATTCCCCGCCCCGAACACAGGAGAGGCCGCCTCTGTGTACGAGGCGGCCCACCGCCCGCCGGGGTTCGCGGGTTAAAGTTCACGCTGCATACCGCGTCCCCGGCACTCAGGCGGAAGAAGGCTCCCATAGGGTTTTAGTGGGTATACCGGCGCCGGTCGTATTGATTAATCGGCGTCAGGGAGCCCCACATACTGACAGCCCCGCTGATCCCCCGCGCGGCTGACGATGCGGCAACGCATTTCCCCATGTATATAAAAAAAAATGAAAAAAATGACCGCCAAGGCAGTAGGAAATCATGGTATTGATGCAATGGACTATGGGAAGAACTACACATTTTACTGCTGAAGTCCTAAAGTTACAAGGAAATAAGAGTACATTTAAAACTAATTTTTAATCCATTGTCTAAAAAGTGTTTCATCATAGAAATTATAACCTGCCTGAATTAATAATGTTTTAAACTGTTTCAGAAATAGATAAGTCACCTAATCGAATATATTCTGTAAAATCATTTCAGTCATACTCATTCATAATTCGAACGTCGCATCCGCTATGAGATTATTTCTGTACTCACTCTACTGCTTCCATTTGTAACTTCAGAAAAATAGATTGAGTGATATGTCGCTCATTCATTCCCTTACTAATTACAACTGCTTAAAATTTGACGTATGCTGCAAATAAATAAGGCAAGCAAGTGGATGAATAGTAAGATAGAGAAGTTAGGCATTAGTGTTAAAAGAAACAAGTTCAACGGCGCTACTATAAATTGACATCTAATAAATCCTTAGAATGTATAAACATTATTAGGTTGTATACATCCTAAAATGACATCTAATAAATCCTTACAAAAGATAAACATTATAAGATTGTGTATCCTAAAATGTAATTATGTTCCTCTCCCATTTGAGTGGAGATACGGTAAGGCGCTAGTAAATATGTAAAAAGTGTAAGAGCTTTGGCTTGTACGCACAATTCTGAGGTAAACGCTACCCTAGAGTATCTAAGTTACAACTTCTCATAATTTCAGATTTCTAACGTCTTTGGGGTATTAAGAACAAAAAAATGTATTGTGATGAGAAAACTTTATTTATACGTATTTAAAATGTAAATCCAGCAACAAGAAAATGTGATTTTTTTATTAAATTACACTTGATAGGAATGGTGGCTCTTTATATTTGATCATAAGAACGATAGTGTATATACATTAATATCACATAGACGGTCATCATCACAGATAATAATATTTTTAGTCGATTTAACACATGATTCGATTTATATAATTAAATTACCATTTTCTACCGGTTAGTCAATTTCATAAGCGTACTTAATTATTATCGTCTAGATTATTTAGTGCATCAGTGGCTAATTATTATAATTGTGTCCTAGCAACACAATAATATTGCTATTTTTAACAATGATGCAATGGTATTTTTTGGTAGGGTAGTATTTTCGTATAAAAGGCGTAATGGCGTGTAGACTGTGTGCATTCCTTACTGTGCGGTGTGATAATCACATCAAAGGCTGAACAATAAAAAAGAGAAAACCCTGCCCAAATAGTTGCTATTTGGCACTTTCTTACCCAAATCTCTACAAGGCTGTTACGATTTGTTCAAGACCTAACTGCCTAACGTGCGCCTTAAAACATACATTGATAAATATACCTACATTTCTTTCTGCTTATTTTTATGAATACCGAAAAGTTTCAATAGTTGTAGGCGAGGGGATCTATAGTTATTAAGAGGATCATTAAAATTGGTCTTTATGATGTATGCTTATAGGCAAACTGGCAAACGGGTCTACTTGATGGCAAGTGGCTACCGTCGCCCATGGACACCTGCAACACTAAGGGAGCCAATGCGTTGCCTACCGCTGAGACTTCAAATATCAGTTTACGCACTTTTTTGAAGAGCCCCATATTATAGCAGTCTGGGAAAACCTCGGGAGGAAGCTCATTCCATAGCTTGCTCACGTATGCCATAAACGAGCGTACGCACGTCTGTAAGAAACTCTTCACATCTTTTTCATTTTTAATTCTATTAAAATAATTTTAAGACTTGCTGTTTCTAAATGAATTCAGTCTCAACAAAATTTTGATTAAATCTTGCTGAATCTTATACTTGTAGCCGCAGACGTCCGATCGCCACGGCGGCCGCTCACAAACTGTTGCGGACAGAATCACTCCACTGACGTCACCCCCGTAAAGCCCGTGCGACCACGCCCCGCCTACCGCGGGGACATAGCTCGCTCCGTTAGCTGCTAAGCGTCTGCATTTTTGTAGTACTTTAGTAAGCGCGGAGCGAGCCTACATCATGCATTCCTGAACTGCAATTCAAACACACAACATTGTTTTACTTCTACTTGAAGACCTCAAAAGTGGTGACCCCGCAAGAAAACCACCTTCTGAAGAAAGGATCATCTCGAAACAAAATTCCTGCAGGATAGAAAACTCTGCTCGTCTGTTTAGCCGATCAAGCTCAGACAATATGGAAGATTGCAGTAAAGCAGCAGCAGCCAGCCATGAACTGAAGGAAGTATCCGGCCTCGCTTTGACACCAAGAACTCCACCACTCTGGCGCGACAGATTAAGGCTATGGTTTGTCCAGTTTGAAGCCATCGTCTCGGCACAGAAAAAAGGCGACAAGGCGATGTATGAACTCGTCGTTGGACAACTGGAACGACAGGATATCGACGAAATAAGTGACATTTTACTAAACCCACCCGCTGACAACAAATACGACACCATCAAGAAGAGACTCCTCAACGTATACGAAGAATCTGAACAGAGGCAACTACAGCGACTAATCTCTGAAGTGGAACTTGGAGAATTGAAGCCATCACAATTACTAAGGCGTATGCAACATCTAGCTGGCAACAAAGTGTCTGAAACAGCGCTCCGCCTAATGTGGATCAGTCACCTGCCACCAGCAGCCCGTGCAGTACTGGCCATCAGTGAAAATATTGCCAAGCAGTCTCAACTTAGTGAGCTTGCGTTGGTGGCCGACAAAGTCGTCGAAAACTCCACACCAACAAACCCGATCTTCGCAGTCACTACAAGAGCGACGTCACCGCCACAGCCACAATCACCTACAAATGCATTCAGCGAGCTTCACTCAAAAATCGACTGCCTCACCCAAGAAATAGCTGAGCTGAAGACTAATCAACACCGAACGAGACCTTTCTATCGTAACTCATCAAGATCACGTTCCCGAGAGCGATACAATCAGAACCATCCCAGCCAAACTATCTGCTATTATCATCGTAGATTTGGAAATGCAGCCAGAAAATGCACACATCCCTGCAATTACCAGAAACCGGCGGAAAACTAAGCACAGCGTTGGATGCGGCGGAATCCGACGCCCACATTACTTCTCACCGCCTATTCGTCTATGACCGCAAATCACGGCTATCTTTTCTCATCGATACCGGTGCAAACGTATCGGTACTACCGCGGTTCGGCAACATCAAAGCCAAGCCTACGAACTTTTCACTATATGCCGCCAACAACACAGTCATTCCAACATATGGCGAAAAGACATTGGAGCTGGATTTGAAACTGCGTCGGCCTTACAAGTGGAAATTTATCATCGCAGCAGTGAGCAAGCCCATTATCGGAGCCGATTTTTTGAAGCACCACAAGCTACTCGTTGATGTTGCAAGCCGATGCCTTATTGATAAGGTGACAAACCTCTCAGTACAGGCACCAATAGTCAACGCAACGGAACCCACAATACGCAGCATCGACGTGGAACAAAAATACCATCGCATACTAGCCGCTTTCCCCGACATTACTCGCCCATCGTGCTTCAAAGAAACACCAAAACACAATGTTGAACACTACATAGAAACGAATGGCCCACCACTCCACTGCCGCACTCGTCCACTCGCACCGCACCGCTACATGGCCATCAAAAAAGAATTTGAAGATATGATGCAGCAAGGCCTATGTCGTCCCAGCAAGAGTCCATGGTCAAGCCCACTACACGTGGTACCTAAGAAAAATGGGGATTTACGTGTATGCGGCGACTACAGACGTCTCAACACAGTTACTATAGACGACCGATACCCCGTACCACGACTTAAAGATTTCACGTACTTATTACACGGGAAGAAAATCTTCAGCACACTCGACCTAAACAGAGCCTACAATCAGCTACCAGTCCAAGAAGCTGACATACAAAAGACTGCCATCACAACACCATTCGGACTTTTCGAATTTCCCAGAATGGTACCAGGGCTCAAAAACGCAGGCCAAACTTTCCAACGATTTATCCACCAAGTTCTCAATGGACTCGATTTTGCATTCCCGTTCATCGATGACGTCATCATTGGATCAGAAAATGAAGAACAACATGAACACCATTTGAAAACAGTCCTACAAAGACTTGACGCCTATGGTATAACCATCAATCCATCAAAATGCGTATTTGGAAAGAAAAATTTGACATTCCTGGGATATGACGTGTCAACCGAAGGTATAAAACCACCACAAGAAAAAGTTCAAGCCATTACTGACTACCCCCGGCCAGCAAACATCGAAGAGCTCCGTCGATTCCTCGGTATGATTAACTTTTACCGTGACTCCATACCGAAGGCCGCAGAACTCCAAATACCACTCAACACTTACCTACATAACTGCAAAAAGCGGGACAAAACGAAGATCGAGTGGACAAAAGAGGCCGAAGAAGCATTTGAAGCGTGTAAGGCCAGCATACAGACCGCAGCCTTACTCGCTCACCCATCACCATCAATGTCAGAACCAATGACGCTCATGTGCGATGCATCCAATACATGTGCCGGCGCCGTCCTTCAACAGAGCACTAACGGCAAGTGGACACCGCTAGGGTATTTTTCGAAGAAACTATCCGAGGCCCAACAACGATACAGCACTTTCGATCGCGAACTACTTTCAATCTACATGGCCGTTAAACACTTCAGGAAGCTATTCGAAGGACGAACACTCATCATCTACACAGATCACAAACCACTCACATATGCCATTCACAAACCGCCATCCGACAGCGAGACCCAACGACGCGCCCGCCAGCTACTTTTCATTAGCGAGTTCACAACTGACATAAGACACGTAAGCGGCAAAAACAACCCCGTAGCCGACGCACTATCACGCATTGAAACAATCGACGTACCTACATTAATTAATTTTGAAGAACTCGCTAGCGCACAAGAAAAGGACACCTGCCTACCCCAGATCTGCAACAGCCAATCGTCCAACGTAAAAATCAAAAAGATCGTAATTCCCGACTCGACAAAACCAATATACTGCGAAACATCAACAGCATACATCCGTCCTTATCTACCTGATGACTATCGTCGCATAGCATTCAACGCGCTGCATAATATTAGTCACCCTGGAATACGAACTACACGCAAGATGATACAACAGCAATACTTTTGGCCATCTATGAACACCGATATCGGAACATGGGCAAAAACATGCGTACCGTGCCAGCGCGCCAAAATACAACGACACACACACAGCGAACCCGCATCGTTCCCGCCAACCGAACGCTTTCAACATCTACACATAGATATAGTTGGACCGCTTACTACAACAGCGCAAGGACACAGATACCTACTCACGATGATCGACCGCGCGACTCGTTGGCCCGAAGCAATACCACTCAGTGAGATAACAGCGGAACAAGTTGCCAAGACGGTTTACGACCAATGGATAGCTCGTTTTGGTTGCCCTACAACTATTACCTCGGACCAGGGTCGACAATTTGAGAGCCAGCTATTTCAATCATTAACTAGACTACTAGGAATAGAGAAAACCAGAACGACCGCTTATCACCCACAAAGCAACGGGATAGTTGAACGATGGCACCGCACGCTTAAAACAGCACTAACCGCCCGTTTGCAAAACGGCGGAAAATGGACGGACGAACTGGCAACGGTGCTACTCGGCCTACGAAACGCTGTGCGTGAAGACACAAAAACGAGCGCCGCGCAGTTAACTTTTGGCACAGCCCTACGTGTTCCCGGAACCTTCATAACGCCTACCCAACCACAAAGTATACCACTACACGAAGATTTCGTTCATAAACTTCAAGCAACTATCAGAAGCCTAACTCCAACCACAGACACTACACACGAGAATAATCTGAAGACATTTGTACATCACGACCTAGCAACATGTGAAAACGTATTTGTCAGAGTCGACGCCGTGAAGAAACCACTTCAGCCTCCCTACGAAGGACCCTACCCAATCCTGGAACGAAATGATAAATTCTTCAAAATTAAGCTGCCTGGAAGAGAAAACAACGTCTCTATCGACCGTCTGAAGCCCGCCTACGTCCTGAAGCTGTGCACTACGCCAACTCACCCTGCAGTTGGAAACCAGAAGGATGCCTTAAAAAAGGCAGTTGGCAGTAAAGATCGTTGCGGAAACATGGTTGCCTTGAAAAAGGCAGTGTGTGACGACCATACGGACGCCTTGAAAAAAAAGGCAGTTGGCAACGAAAATTTTCACACCCGCAGTGGACGTCGAGTCAAACCACCGGTACGCTTCGCTTGAGGGGGAGCCCTGTAGCCGCAGACGTCCGATCGCCACGGCGGCCGCTCACAAACTGTTGCGGACAGAATCACTCCACTGACGTCACCCCCGTAAAGCCCGTGCGACCACGCCCCGCCTACCGCGGGGACATAGCTCGCTCCGTTAGCTGCTAAGCGTCTGCATTTTTGTAGTACTTTAGTAAGCGCGGAGCGAGCCTACATCATGCATTCCTGAACTGCAATTCAAACACACAACATTGTTTTACTTCTACTTGAAGACCTCAAAATACTAATATATAAAGGTGAAGAGTTGGTTTGTTTGATTGAACGCGCTAATCTCAGGAAATATTCGTTTGATTTAAAAAAAAAACAGTGTTATATAGCCCGTTTATCGAGGAAGGCTGTAGGTTATATATCATCACGCTAAGACCAATAGAAGCGAAGCACTAATGAAGGATGTTTCAAAATCGGTGGATTTTTAAAACATATTCCACGTATGATGTCGGGGGTACAGCTAGTACAATATATTTCAGAATACTATGTCCCATACGAGAAAACAGCTTTTTAACTGATTTAAAAAAAAGGAGGTTCTCGATTCGTCTGTCAGGTTTTTTTATATTTTTGTTACTGGATTCCAGTTACAGTGTCAAGTAAAACACAAAAATTATTATCTTTTGTAGATTTGTTGTTGTTCTTTTACAGGCCAATATGCTACCGCTCTCTATTGGATTCTATTATCTATCCGAAACACAACCCAAGGTTGTTCTATGTTCTGGCGGCATACTCCAGACCAGGGGTGGTAGCCGTCCAGACCGGCAAATCCCCATCCACCTGGCTGTGGTTTATTTTGTCGCCTCGCCGCCTGGTCGCAGGAAAATGTATTCTTTCCATAGTACCGGTAGTTCTGACCCCAGGTCCTGGTGCTGGTGGACATGCAGTTTTGTATTGAGTAGGTTCACGTTTAACCGACATTGCGCCTGATGTCAGGCGGAAATGCTGTCTAAGGTGGAGCACGCTTACCTAGAATATATTTGTTCTTGGAAACTTGAAAGCACCTAGATAGTATGTTTTTTTTATAATAATTTAAAAAAATGAAATTAATTTCATACAAAATAAATGCTTGTAAAATAAGTACAATTCAATGTCAGATTGAAAAATCGCCACAAAATTTAATTGACTTTATCAACTATTAGCTGACCCGTGCCCACTATGCTGGGCATCAGAAAAAAAAACTTATTATTAATGACTATCAAACATACCTTATGCCACTCAGGAATAATGTAGTTTTGCACTGGTGAAAGAATTTACAAAATCGGTTTCAATCCAGAGATTACCCCTACAATGTCACAAACTTTACCTCTTTATAATAAAGGGTGGTCCAACCAAAACACACAATGTTAATTTTCAATAAAACAAAACGTTTTCAGAGAATTATCTTAATACTAGCTGTCCCGGCAGACGTCGTCCTGCCCGGTAAAAAATAGGGGTTTATCGTTGAAGGGTGAAAATTGAGGATTGTATGTATTTTTGTATGTTGTATCATAAAAAAATAGAAATTAAAAATGTTGTCTAAAAATAAATAAAAAAATTTAGGGGTGGACTACCCCTAACGTTTAGGGGGATGAAAAATAGATGATGGCCGATTCTCAGACCTACCCAATATGCATACAAAATTTCATGAGAATCGATCAAGCCGTTTCGGAGGAGTATGGCAACGAAAACTGTGACACGAGAATTTTATATATTAGATTATTTTATTATTATAGAAGGATCTATGACAATTATGTGTGGAACAAAATATCGGCCAAATGCTCGCCACGGCTTCGGTGGTCGTGATTCGGTGGCCTATCCGATGGTCCATATTTTTAATGACTCTGAGACATAATTGAGGTACAATGTCGTTAAAGTTCCGAATTATCTCGTCCTTTAGCTCTTGAATTGTTCTTGGCTTATTGACGTATACTTTTTCTTTCAAATATCTCCAAAGAAAGAAGTCCAACGGTGTCAAATCACATGATCGTGACGGGTAATTAACATCGCCGCGACGTGAGATAACACGGCCATTGAATTTCTCGCGCAACGGAGCCATTGTTTCATGGCTGTGTGACAAGTGGCACCATCCTGTTGTAATCACATATCGTCCAGGTTCATATCGTCAATTTCTGGCCCGATTGTAGACACATTTGGTCGATTATGCTGACCAAAAAAATAACGAAGTGCACGAAATGCATTTTGATTTGAACGCCCATTTTCGTAAAAGGATTCAACAATATTAACCCGCCGCTCAATTGTGTACCTCTCCATGGTTGAATTTGTCAAATACTGAAGCAGAGAAATGTCAAATTTATTTGGGCAAAAAACTTTACGTAAGTTGTGACTCAGAATCAACTTCGTGCATTATGGTTGGACCACCCTTTATTAGTATAGAAGTACAATATATAGAGTCGTGGCAAACAATTTTATCAATAAACTTGGAAATTGCGAAAATACTAAAGACGAAATATTTCTCCCGCGATAAATAATCGTTTCTAAACGTATCCAATATCTCTGAACTAAATCGTGTAAAGTTTCAAACAATAACAGTGGCAATATTTCATTTGATTTGGCGCCGTGTCGGGTAGCCTACCCCGCGCAACTTATACCAACACTGTACATTTATATTACTTAACAAGTTTAATGCCCGACCGGAACAGACAAATTACTGCGAATAATTATTTGGATGACCTACTCAAAGTCTATACCGGAATTTAGTTATAAAAATGCTAGATCATTATTGTTACAAGTTTAGCGGGAATTAAAATGCCGTTAGAATTATTATAGAGTTTATTAGAACTATACAAACACGTATAACACAGGTACGAAATATAACACAACAAATCCAAACGTAATGCACTATTGGATCCCGATACACACGTCACGCCTTGATGGCAGTTGTTGCTGAACTGCCCTCCTCTCTCCATTAAGCCGGCGTTTTATACTTCACAAATACAAATGCACCCATATCTTAGTCCACGTAATCCGTAACACATGGCTAATGATTCAGCGCAAGCGATCGTAAATGAGTGCAATAGAACAATAGGCGTATGCCAATAAGTAAGTGAACAAAAGAAAACTATCATACAAGAATTACAATTATTTCAAATTCCGACGGGTAATAAATAGATTTGCTTCTACAAATCTGTATGTAGAATTTGTCTTTGTCGGCGCCTAGGTTGTAACATTATTATGTATGCCTATGAAAGCAAATTATATAGGCACATGTTTGCTAATATTGATATTAAACAGATCAAGTTAAATCGATCCGGTTGAAAGGTGCAGACTTGAATGGACACGACGTTGTTTTATGATGTAATTAATTATTCATGTTTATTCAGTTTGTATACACTTGAAGATTATTTTGAAATTAGAAGCTCATAAATGGCCACTGGTTAAATACACAAATTAATCAAAATCCAAAGCCTAATAAAAAAGGAAAAACAATTTAGTTGATTACGTAAACTCAATTTTCTCTGAAATACTTTAAAAAATGTCACGATAAAAGTACATTATAGAACGCTCAATCATGATCCGCGTCCCGGAACGTGGAACGTTTATGAATATTGTGACGTCACAAGCATAATGTATTGGTTTCCGGACGTTACCCATCGAGTTTTCAATTTTCGTCCGGTTAGCGTTTGGTTCAATGCTTTAGGACGTTATTGAGTGACTGATTTTATTCTACCCTTTTTTACAAAGGTATAGATTACTTTTTATAGACAATTCCCATATTGATTAAATAACGACTTATGAAGGTGTAACAAATTTAAAAAAAAAATGAACAGTATTTTCTGAAGGAAGTGCTAAAAGGGCATATCTACACCACTGCGTTTTCATGTTTATATTCTGACGCTTGCCTGTGTCAAAATGGGGAATGCAATAGCGCATGCTCAAAACTAGTTGATTGACATTGCTTCCCGTTGAACATTTAAACTTATGGCAATCAATGTAGCATGCGCGTAATGAACTGAAAGTTGAATAGAAAGATGAAAGTGTATAGACTTTATTATATATGAACATTTTTTTTAATGCTGTACAAATGCTAATTTTTAATGAGAATAAAAATGTAAGGATTTTTATTAAATAACCCGTCTCTTTAGTCCGAGATATTATCAGTACTTCTAGAAATTGTTTCTTATTATCAATATTAAATTATAATACAAAGCAAAGCAGTTTTTTCTCCAAAGCTATCGCGTGTACATAGTTGAAGTGTATTCTGTAGCCCGCTACAACCTGCTTAATAGTATAGTAAAATCGCGATAAAACTGAATCATCATATATTTTGATATATGTAGCTGAGGACAAAATACATAGACTTGAGAAATATTATTAGACAAATTTTAAACGTATATAGATGTTAATTATATTAGCTTTTTATATATAATCAATAAATATTTCCCTTACAATAATTTTTAATATATCAAATATTACCCGATGCGTCTGGCGCTATTGAATTTTCATAACAGAAAGTAAGGAAGTACATTTGAAAGGCATTGCCTAATATCAAATGGCGAATTTATTGAAGCTCGTAAAATAGGAATGCGTCTGTAAAAATAAGATGATTTATTGCAGGGAAAGATAATGTCTCAGTTTTAGATAAAGCAAATGCAGTAAATGTAATTAACTTTTTTCTATAATCCGTCAATGACACTTTACCATAGGTAGACAATAGTAGCATTGTATTAAACTCGTGATGGCGCACTCGGACTTACCGACTAAACCATCTGGGTGTTTCAACCCACCGCCGTAAGGCCAAGGATCTCGGAAACCGAAAACAATTCTGAAGATCCTACCAATTTCTGCTCATTAAGCCTCTTGAAGGTACATTGGGCCTTCTCTAGTAAATCACAGCCCTTATTTTAACCCTGAGGTTCCCCGCTTCACCGCTGTTATCAAAGTGGAAGGAGCTGGTAGTCCAGCTATTTTGAAACTCTGTGACGATAGTTGTAAAAAAACTGCTTCTTCATTTCCAGCACCTTCTTCTGTGACATCACCACATTACAGAAGGCTTGAGAGAGCTCTCTACAATGCGTCACTATCAACTATAACTTTTACTGTGGTTGACAGCGAAAAATCGATTCCCATTGGATTTCCGCTAGCTCCTTCTGTGATATTGGAAGCCATGGAAACGTTTGAACCGTTTCTCACAACTCGTCTCGAATTATATTGTTACGTGCGAGCGGGGGTATGCACTTATGGATTGAAAGAAGACACCAGTTTTTGTTTAAAAGCTCTTTTATTGACCTACATAGCCGCACGTAATACCTCTGTGCAGGGTTGCCCCTATACGCACGACTAACGATGTACAGTCCCGACTATAAGGTGTCTCGCTCACAAAACCGTCACTGAGATTACGTAGACCACCTCCTGCTACTGCAGCGTTCACCTCGAATATTACCGCGTATAGCTCGCTTTTGGTTCGTCTCTCGTACTACGAGTACTCCTTCTTCACTTACTATCCACTAAACTTTTCACTAAATTCACCGCTTAACTCGTCACTGTCTTCTATTAACGTTCTCTTCCAACTCCTTAGTATCTCACTTGTCGCTTCACGGTCTTGAACTGAACTCAACTCTAAACTGCGGTAGGTGCGCCTTACGCTGTTTATATACCCGGAAGAATTTTCTGGAACCCATAATTCCATTATTGTTTTATTTACTATCTGCCCCTTTCTAAACATCTATCTATCTCTGTCTTTTCCTTCCCGAACATTCTGTTCGGGAACTTTCGTTTATACATCTATCCCTTTCTAACATCTATCTATCTCTGTCTTTCGTTCATCGTCTATCCCTTTTTAACATCTATCTGTCTATGTTTTTCGTTCATCATCTATCCCTTTCTAAAATATATCCGTCCTTGTCTTTTCCTTCCAGAATGTTCTAGTTTTTTCTAAAAGTTCTAAAACTAACTAGATGGTTCCACCATCATTAGACACACTATATAACGTTATAATACGGCCGGCGTATCTTGGTGAATGTGAACATAGGCTCTGCGAACTTTAGCGCATGTAAACTCGTGAAGAAAATACAGTGACCAACTAGTACAAATCAATGAAAAAATACAGGGATGAAGGGTGGCCAATTGTATTCACTGACGAGTCGTATGCCCACTCATCACACGAGTGTACATGCTCTAAAGTTCGCAGAGCCTATGTTCACATTTGCCAAGATACGCCGGCCGTATTTAGCTATAATAGACAGCTGTCAAATACTCCCCACTAGCTCGCTACGATGGTTTATCCAAGTAAAACAGTTTTGTAACTTAGTGAGTAAGTACAATTCGCCACAATGGTAGGCAAAGGAAGTAAGTTACAGTACTTTCTTAAGTGTTCACGACTATACATAATAAAACTACGTTTCAACAGTTTTAAGCGCGTTAATTTATTTGATTTTTATTATCCCGACGTTTTCTCGCTTAAAACCCTTAAAATGTAGTTTTATTAAGTTCATGTAGTTTTGTTAGACAAATTATTTTATACGTTAAAGTTCAAACAAAATGTAATGTAATATTCTTTAGTGTGGTTATATAATAATTATTATTCTTTTCTTATATTAGTTCATTCTTGTTATTATTATTAAAATATTAACATTAGTCCATTTTTCTTTTATATTATAATAACTACGTTTCGGTTATATATATGCTTAGTGCCAATTTCTATGTATGTGCTCTTTTTATCTTGTGTATGTCGCATTTGGAAATAAATATATTTCATTTCAGTAATATTTCATTATATTCAACAACCTTTACACACATTATTATCATTCAAAGCAAATAACACTTCATGACGCACGAGTAGTTTGCATAAAGCTTGTAATGAACACAGAGTAACTTCAAACTATCTCAATATCTACCCGAGATCCGTTCATTAAAATAATGTAATGAATTATTCATTTCTATTTATGGCAAAAATATTCCTTTAGGTATAATAAAGACTGAAGTTCTCATTAAAATGCCTGAACTAGTGATGCGTTTTAAACAATCTTTATCGAGTGATTCGAGTAACATCTTATTAATATAATTTGTTTTATATTAATCCTTATTTTATTCGAACAAACAGTTAACTCGCTATATTCGTCTCAGTGATTTCGATGAGTTTTCTTTCACTGAGCAATGTCAGTGTGCAATTATTGTAACAAATGTGCATTAAAAATCGAATACTGCTTAAACAGTGCATGTAATATACGCACGTTATCGGAACGAGAAGTAGATGCTTTTTAATTATCGCTATCAGATTAATAAATGTCTAAACATGTTGTCTAAAAGATAGCTAGAAAAAATTAATAGTTAATATTGAGCAAGGTAACATAGCCAACTTTTAGGTACAATACATATAAATCACAATCATCTAAGCTCAAAAATCTACTTAACGAACTATAATCTAAACGAATTTTAGGTGGCATACAACATAATTAACAAATATAAATTAACTAGAATTAGATACAGTTACATAAAGAAAAATATTGCGCTATTCATTATTAGAAAGCTGGCTCATACTTTGCATAGCTCCTCAGTATATGTATGCAGTATGTTAAACCATCCTTCTGAGGGCCTAAAGCAGTCGTTTTTGTTAATTTGTATGCAGGACATGACGAGTATCTTATATTACTAGAAGTACGTTATATCTCATAACTGTAGTTTATGTAGACACTTATCAATTTCAGTAAGCGATCTTCTAAAAGCAGCCACTTTAGGCTTTCGGAGCTTGTTTCCGTCTGTAAGGACTTTGTGGATAGATAGAACACTTTCTATTGTATAGCACATAGATACACAAACAAATAATATCGGGCGAACTTATCGCTTTTGAGCTAGTACATAGTATAGAATTAAATTATACACTTTTAATCTGCCATGCCCTTTTTATTTATTGCTTATTAATAAATGACATAATATATGTTATACTTAAATTACCTGAAGTGATTGCTTTAAGAAAAATAATTTATGTAGAAGTATTCAACTGGACTTGTATACAACACATTTTTTCTCAAGTCACATCACTAGTCTGAACTGTAGGAATTTATTCTCTTGAGAGAACTGTAATATTCACACTAACAAGATGCCATCGACCATCACTTGAATATAATGATTCAAATATTGGTGACGTAGTATACTAGAATACAATAGAAAAAGATTTTATGATAATAAAAGAATAATAAGGATAGTATAAATGCAGCCAGTGAAAGTAGTGTAATGCCTAACACCGTATAGATGCATAACATTTGGTTCATCCACAAACTCATCCTTATATTATTGTTACGTGCGAGCAGGGGTACGCAATTATGGATTGGAAGAAAACACCAGTTTTTAATTTAAAAGCTTTTATTGACTTACACAGCCGCACGCAGTACCTCTCTGCAGGATTGCCCCTATACGCACGACCAACGATGAACAGTCCCGACGATAAGTTGTCACACCCTCAATACCGTCGTCGATATTGCGTAGACCACCTTCGATATTATCGCGGGTAGCTCGCTTCTGGTTCCTCTCTCCAACTACGCTACACACCTCCTTCACGTATCTGTCCACCAAATTGTCACTAAATTCACCACTTAATTCGTCTCTGTCTTCTTTAGTTTCCCACTTGTCGCTTCACCTTGGACTGAACTCAACTCTAAACTGCCCGGTAGGCGCGCCATACGCTGTTTATATACCCGGAAGAATTTTCTAGAAGCAATCTATCTCTGTCTTTTCCTTTCTAACTTTCGGTTATACATCTATCTCTTTCTAACATCTATCTATCTCTGTCTTTCGTTCATTGTCTATCCCTTTCTAAATATATCAGTCCTTGTCTTTTCCTTCTAGATTGTCCTGGCTTTTTCCAAAAGTTCTAAAACTAACTAGATGGTTCCACCATCATTCGCCACATTATTTAGATTTTTATATAAAATAATATTTTTAATTTGTCGGCCTCTGTGGTTGAACGGGCTAAGCCTTTGCCGGTCTACCTCACTGTATCTCAGAGGCTCCGGGTTCGATTCCTGGTATGTTGAAAGAAGATGTAGTGACAAAAGTTGAAAAATGAATGTTAAGGTGGTTTGGGCATGTAGAGAAAATGAATGAAAGCAGAATCACAAAGCAAGTATAATATTACAGCAATGTGACTGGTAGAGTCGGAGCCGGTAAACCGAGACGTACTCGCCATGGTAAAATCGAAGATATTTTGAAGAATGGTCAGCTAAGAAGTAGTTTAAATAAGCATGTATGTATGAAAAGATTAATGAAAGTTGATGAAGCGAAAAGTGTTTGTCAGAATCGTAGAAGATAGAGATCCATCGTCGCTGCCTACCCTAATGGGAAACAAGCCCTGAAAATATGTTTGTATGTATGTATGTAAATTAAGGAAATATTTTTTTTCCGTTATTTACTATGGTCTGGGTAACTGAGATCGGCCCCAGAGTAGTCCGTTGTGCACACAAGCGTAACTGACATTACAATGATCACGAAAATGTTTATTATTTAAAGATCTCTACAACAAAAGCCGTTGCTACGAGTATAAAGACAAAAACAAAGCCTAATTATATACAAGTTTTCTCATTACAGTTCTTCTAAAAATGCCTTGTTTCCATTATACTACGTATTAGGTCATAGGTCAAAGGCCTAAAGGCAAACACATATATTATTAGGCGCACGAAAATGTTTTGGAGGAATATTCCGAATTTTATTCGCCAGTTTTTTCGCAACCTAATACGGGCAGTGAATTTTTAAAATGGACTGTCGGACGTATTTTGTAATTTAATTATTTCCGCAAAACGTTCTGTTTCTGCCCTGTTCTTATTTTAGTAACTTTCCATCGGCTCCTAATATACTTTATTAAACTTTTTTCTGTTTGTCTAATGCGCCATTCTTTATCAATAATGAAGTCCCATCAGCCTGTAGCAGTTAATTACTAAGCGCATTTTTTTCATGAGTTCAGCAGACAGACAGAACATCTATGGCCTTAATCTTATAATATTGGTAGAGTCGTTGTCTAATGAGCCAGATTATTGTTTTTTTTTATTGCTGGAGTACACCAGACTGGCTGACGGCATAACTATGATGGAAAGTGATTACCGTCTCCTATTAACATTTGCAACACCAAAGGTGCTACAAATACACTGCCACGGATGCGGGAGTTACTGACGCGATCCTTCCACGTGACTCCACACATCCACCGAAGCATATTCATTTTCGAGACACGCAGCTCCTGTTTCGCTAATGTTAGCCACGCTTCACTGTCATATAAAAAAAGACAGCTTGTAGACCTGTCCTTTTAACTTAACCAGCATTTTAGGGTCGCAAATGACACCTGTCACCACTTGGCCCGAGCTGCTGATATACGAGCCTTGACGTCATAGTCGATGTCCCCGTCAGTCTAAAAGAAACTAACAGAGTGTAAACAATCATACAGTTCCCCCCTATGTGCTCTTATGGAAAAGGTCTGAGTTTCAATTTGTATCCAGAAGAGAGACTCTGAAAATAATATAGCAAGCAAGACTTGACGTAAACGACATGAAACAAATATGAATAATAAACCGATATAATAACAATAACAATAACAATAACAATACTCTTTATTGTACACCAACTTAAAACAGTGACACATTAACATATATGAAAAATTAATAGGTAGTAGTACAATGGGCGGCCTTATTGCTTAAAGCAATCTCTTCCAGGCAACCTTTGGATGGACAAGGATCTCAATCAAAATAAATTGTTGGCGTGTAGCTTAAAACTAAACTAAAGATAATATATCTAATATAATGTATAATAAGAAACTTATATATTTACCATATACATTTAAACACAATTATACATATAGATACTACTAAATAACCATATTATATATATATACATACATAGACATACACAACAAATAATACATATTATGTAGTGAGATAGTGCTCCCTCACAAGTCTGTTGAAACTATGGATCGATTTAGCAGAGCGCACGTCTGCCGGCAATACGTTCCAAAGTTTGTAACTAACCCCCCAAATATTTAATAGAAAGAAAGTGAATGTCTCTATATAACCCCATAAGGATGATATAAATACATAAGAGCGGTGAGTATATATATAGATACTCTGATTTTTTCGCCCTTATAATTATTATAAGGAAATCTATTATAGCATTTCCTTTATTTAGATTGGCTGTGATAATATGTCTAGTGATAGGTATCCTACGTTGTGTGTATAAATATTGTAGTAACTCAGTTCTATGGCAATTTGTCTGGACAAGTAATTCATCCAAATCTAAGAAGTTAATTTGTACCCGGTATAAATAACGGATTGTGATTACCTCTAGGTTTACCAAACTACTCGTCTACCTTTAACGAAACCAGGGTAAAAGAATAGTCCTCTTCCGCAGAGAATACTTTCCTATACAGGCTACTAGGCATTTAAATATATAACTATAATAAATTAATTATAAGAATTTGATTTATTAGATATTTATATTAGAACATTATGTGTATATAATATATATAGTTATTATATGTATAAAGTGTTTGAGATATCTTAGCGATGATAAACTAAAAGTTTAATAAGTATAAAAATAGTATCATAAGTTATGCGAATTATGGAAAGTAATAAGTAGTAATATAATTATGGAAAGGGATTTATTTATTGAAGATTTAATAAAAAGGTATAATAAACCCAAAATGCCTTCCACCCGGGTCAAGAAGTGATCCCTCACAATCACTTTTTATTATACCTTCAGGATAGAAAGGAACTGGTCGATGAACCAATCGCAAAAATTATATTCTTTAAATATTATGTGAGTCATTTAGGCCGATAATCCAGTTCGGTTATTGTGTGTGTGTGAGGCCAGAATAGGGTTTTGAGAGTGCCGAAGCAACTCACAAAAATACATAGCGTCCTTTCGGTACTCAGTATTACAATACTGCCCCCGAGGCTATCTAGTATAAATAGGCTGTCTTTCTGTATATAGAATTTAGACGCCGAGTGATTGATAATATAGCACTCAGGTGGGAAGCACTTACTAGTCACGCATGTATTGATTTGAGATATAGGCCACGAAGACGAGCGTTTCACCAAACGTTTCATATCAGCATTTAAATGACTAACAATAATTTGTTGAAAGTGCCAATATGCAGCTTTCAAAAATACATTGTGTACAAATCAGGCGGTTCGGATATTTCGAACGTGCACTGCGAGTTACTATGCCTAGGCCAACAATCTATTATAGAATTATCGACCATAGATAGACAAGTAAAGCTGCATTAGCGCTCAAGCAGATACACCGCTGACGAACACAAGTATTATATAATTTATTTACGATATAAAATATTGGCTCATTTCCCAGTATGAGGATAGGAAAGGTATGACATGATACCATTGGCATAGCCTTACCTTTTAAGTGTTTTAATTTAAGGAAATTAACTATCAATTGAAACAGTCATTTGGATCAGAGTTAATTCCAATGATAATCAACACAGAAAGGCAGGCATCCAGTGCCGACTGAATTTAACAGTTCATTGGTGAGTCATATCTACCTCAATACAGTTCAAGTCAAGCTAGACTAGACAGCAAGAGCCGTTTACTTAAGCAGACAAGACAGTTAGAGCACTGACTCGAAGCACTACCGGGTAACAACCCATTCCGTCGCATTTGTCTAATTGACATTTGCGAACGACCTATGTGTAAAACACAAACTGTGAATGAGGATGTTACGATAATAAATATCGTACCCACAGGTAGGCAAGAATCATGTACCATAGCTACGATGTACAATTCTCAAGAACTAATCGAGCTATCTGTCCATTTTGCCAAGCACTGCCTTGCATAGAAATGACTAAACAAGAACTTGTATGTCAATAATAGAATAAGTATGTGTAGTAATAAGTATGGGCTTTTAACCCTGATCCAAGTTAAACTGGTACGGA
The DNA here is from genome assembly GCA_012273795.1 of Dendrolimus punctatus. Lineage (NCBI taxonomy): Eukaryota > Metazoa > Arthropoda > Insecta > Lepidoptera > Lasiocampidae > Dendrolimus > Dendrolimus punctatus. The sequence goes on along the minus strand of CM022529.1, from coordinate 19,106,267 downwards.
TTTTGCTAATATTGTTATAAATGATAATACTTGTACACGTATATAGTATCTTGTATGGAACAAAAGATATTTATGTAAAGTACAAGGATTGAAATGTGAACTTCGATAATATAATCGTTGATATTATAAGTATTGAACATGTATATAATGTTTCGAGCTATAAAATCATGTATTATATATTATCGTCATCAATTAAACGTTAAACCCAGTTACATTCGCTATTCTTGTTTTAAAGCCAGGGAACTCGCTATCAAAATAAGTATACTATAATTCGTATAATAACAAATAGTTTCGATAAATAACTAAGACTTATAACTCCGTATTCATCGCTTTATTAATGGCGCCCCATAGACTTATTAAGAGTTAGTGAACCAATATTATATATTTCGATCAAAGATATCGAAAATACGTATACCTGATCTCAGTGCTTCAAATAAGTAGTCAACGTTATTTACCGCTGTGTAAATTGTTATAGAATATATTTTTAATACACCTAATACGGAATTATATTATGAAAATTACGCTCATTAAATAAGTTCGTGGATTTCAGTCGAACTCTATTTAGCCACCTATATAAAACAAACAACTATAAGCAATACGACTAACATGCAAGTCCTCGTCATGAAACGGGGACCCTATTACTCACGAAACCGCTACTAGTATTTCAGGACCTCGATGGCTGGAGTGCGCCTAACTAGGACCACTTCTAATCTATCGATCTCCGCACAGATCGGACTATCAGTTCGGAATACTAATTTCTAACACTTTGACACCTACATAATTCTATTACGCAAAATTATTTATCGGTTATTATTAATTTAATTAATTGAATTGACTCAAAACTGTTATTAATCTAGTGCTAATTTGATATCAAAATTTAAATAATAAATTACTACACTTCGACTTCGTTCGCGTAGCTCAACGGGAACCGGAGCTATATTTCGACCGCGTGATCCAGTATTAAAAGCCCGATGGATCTCAGACTTGACAGCGAGGCGTCGACCTCTGAACGACCGATGATACAACTGTCAAATCTTCTAGCAAAACCCGAGAATTTCACGTTTTGAAAGACAGTCTCAAATTCTTCACGAGAGTCCCTGTGTAAGTCTGTCTGAAAATCTGTCAGAGTCACCCCAAAAGTCTATAAAAGTCTATACAGGAACCTTCGTGAATCCTCATAGAAAGTTTCTCAAAATTATTCGAGTGATCTCCGAGCGATCACGATTTCCGAAAAACCTCTCGAAACTCTCTCCCGATCGTACTTCCAGGTCGACTTCCCGAAAACGATCCCGGTCGTACCTCTTGAAAACGGCCGGTCGTACCTCTTTGAAACAACTCTCTTCGAGGCTTTTATTCTCCAAAAATCCTGCCACCACCACTTCCAATAACGGGGTGTTCCTTCATTATCTGGACCGCCCCCTTTCAGCGATCATTGATTGCTTACACATATTTGTAAAATAGACCTAATTAGCTTTAGTTTAAGGGTGTTCATTAAATATGATTGAGAAATTATCGATCAATCGATCTATGCTGCAAATGCAATTATGTGCCTTAACTATGTTACTATAAGATTCAGATCAAATTATACTCAAATATGCCTCTCGTCATTTCTCTACGCGTTGACTATGTTTTAAAGTATTTTAATTTTAACCTAATTTTCAATCTAATCATACAGATTATTATTATTATTTTTTGATTTTTAAACTTGTAAAGTTTCTTAGTTGTGTTCTTCAGAGTACAAAAACTTAGAGTACGTAATACACCTTTAATGGATTATAATTTAAATATAAAAATCATTAGCATAGTGGATCCGTTACAATCGCCCCTGGTTATTTTTGAAGTTTACTGAAACAAAATAACCATAATATTACAGACAGGAAGACAACTATTGCTTATGGATTTTTAAGAGAAAAGAAAAGTAAAGGCGTTCCTATTTTCTAACTAGACTAATAATTTATCTTATTAAATAATTCTCACTATGTAACTAGACTAATAACCTATCTTATTAGATAGTTTCCAATTTCTAACTTGAATAAAAATATATCTTATGAAATATTCCCATTCTCTCATTTGCATACCACAACCTATGTTATTGGATAATTATTACATACAAATAGTAAAAGATTTACTAAGTATCGCAAGGGTATGATGTAATTATCCAATTGAAAGTATAAATAATCGTATATGTGTAATGAAATAACCAGAATTGAAGACTTTAATGGATTCACATATCGTTGAAAAATAAATAAATTTTTATTCGAATGATCCTCCAGGAAGACGGTAGCTCATCCCTCTAGTCCTCTATGACGTCACAGAGGTGCCCTCGCATCTCCAAGCTGATCCACGATTAAACTGATCCAAGACTTAATTTACTAAATTATTTAAAATCAATATGTGGAACCACCTAAGTCTCATGAATACACATATTATAGAAAAATACTAGATTTGCTTAAGATCAGCAACACGAATACCTGGATAACTGTCGAGTAATCATCCAGGGTTAATCGGATCCGTTAAACGTTAAGTTGTGAGTTCAACATTTAACGTCCCAGAAACTAAAAAGCCCGCCCCTAACCTGAATTCTCGAAAAAGTCATCAAATATGTGTTTTCATATCAAATTAGTAGTTAATTCATAACGACGTCATGCTTATAATTTATACATTTAGTATCGATAATGCTATTTGTCCACACTTATGTATCAAAAAGCGTTAAGACAAGTAAAGGAGTTGAAATAAATAACTCCATTGAAATTTAAAATAAAGTAATGTAAGGAAAAGAATAATACTTTAAGTTTCTCAAAGTCTAACTAGCTTGTCCTAGCAATTCGAATGATTGTTGTAAGACGTAATGCTTTAGTGTATTATAAAAATATATACACATAAGCATATATAAATAAATAGACTACATAATAAAGATCTAGACTACTATAACATAAACCTAAGACAGTACTAAGCCCTTCACTGACTAGAGCAACCAAAGAACCCTTGAAATTAGGTAAACAAAACCCAAATAATTGAATAAGCGAAAATAATTTATATGAATAAATCATGTTGTTCCAACTCACTTTTATTAAACGCATAAACGACGCTACACGGCTCACGATTGATAATTAAATAGATATATTTTTTATTAGTCATCGCATTACCAAAATATTATAATTACTCAACAATCCACTTATTGAAACATTATTTATAACTAAATTTTATCTTACGAGATACGCCCCATATAGTTTTAAAAACTTTTACCATATACATTTATTCTAAATACCTCTATTAACAGAAACTTTTATTAAAACAAGTATACTTCTAAACATTTTTGTTAAAAAAATTTAAACTTTTAAATATCTCTATCATTGTTTTATTGAGTAAACTGCACCGTAGTATAATAAACCTCTGGTATTCTTTTGGGAGAAGCCTGTCTATGACGTAATTATAAACTGTAGTCGCGTATGAATAAACGTATGATTAAATCGAATAAAATCCGCACCCGATGTCACCTATTCATAATTTTGATTAAAAAATAAAATAATTTGCATTATTTCACCGTTCTTTGTATAAATATTATATAGTTTATCTACTCTAATCATTGAATCATCTAGATACACGTGTTCCCCTTAAAGTCGTAGAATCGTCATGCGTCAGAATTACTACATAGGACACAGCCTAGTGCGCCCCTTTGTGTACCAGATACGTCATTAAAATTAATAAAGGATTATATAGTTATTTTATGGTATACGACGCCTTGTTGTATCTACCACGTAACCGACTGTTTTATTGTAAATGGTGTTAATAAGTAAATCATTACTAACCTGCTATAAATGTCTAGGAGTTGACATAGAGTTGTCAAAATTAAGCTCTGCCAAGTAAAACCAGCTAATCCAGGAATCCGAGACCTAGCACTAAAATTAAAGCCCTGAAAATATAAGAGTCGTTCTTCGCCCCACTACAAACATCTCCAAGTGATTGACTACATTGACTGCGATATTAGTTATAAGAAATAATAATGCTACTTGTATAGGTTACATACGTACGATAATTAGTTTCAATTTGCTTAATAAAGTATCCATACTTCAATATAATCTCGACCTACAATAAACTTATGTTCAAACCAGCGTGTATGTAGTAGTTATCTAAATCCAACTTCCCAAAGTGTCATAATAACCAAAAACTGTTAAACCTTTTGTTGTTTAAAACAAAGAAATAATTATTATATTTTCTACCAATGTTTCTAATTACCGTACGACAGGTTAATGTATAAAATCAAAACCGAAAGTAATCAAAACGTGAAATACTATCGATTGAGAATTCAATTTTGTTAAAAGAGAACCCTAATGTTGAAATAGCAACGTTACTCTAAGTGTCAAGTCCCAAAAACCCAAACAATCTTTTGTTTGTTAACTAATGGCGCCCTTATGTTATCGATATGAATTTCAAGTATTCATAACTTTGAATAGTTAATTCATTAAAACAGTCCAACTCTTATTTTGACGAGAGGCTATAAATTGTACCTTCTCAAGTATTGCACTTCTATCAACATGTGTATAAACTTATCGCATGAGGCAACATGAGACCCGAGTTATTCACAAGTGACAGGTCCTCAAGATGTTGAATTTTATTGGTTTTTGAACAGGACTCTGTTCTTGCAATGTTATTTTAAAATTTTAAATTATTACACTTAACGTGTTATACCATTATCGCATTTCTTAAAATGGTTCTCACATTGTATAACGGCACTCAATATTGTTTATGTAACTTTTAAGTTATGTTCTCAAATTTTAAAATATGTTTTAAGTAGACCATTATCGAAATATTCTAAGTGTACCCAATTGTGATACGAGTCTAAAATATGGTTTATTTAGTGTATTGGTTCCCATAATTTTTCTTGTGTTTACGAAATTTATAGTACTATATTTTAACTTGTGAAATGACTCATAATTTTCAACGCTCATAATTATTTTAAGAGATTTGGTCAATTAGAAATCAAATTGCAAAATAGCAATGCTCACACCGTTTTGTTGTTTATTTATAGAACTCTCGATAGTGTTTAACCGTGAATTACGATCAATATCAAATAAAATAAAATAAAATAAAATATGACTACATTGAAAAATTGCATTATAATAACTTTCAACTATGTTAATTTAATACATTTTATAACGGCATACCTAACAAGATATTAGTTTCTCTAAATCAACTTATTATAATTTGTCATGTAGTTAAATATTCGATAAAGAGGTAAAAGTAATGTAAGGAATTAAAATTAATTTTTAATCAATACCTTATTCGAGATTAATAATATGTTCCGAAATCAATTTTATAAGGTAATGTTATAAATTATATGATTCCGAATTTTTCTATCAGACTGCATTAATCATCCTATATGCTCTAAAATACCGTTTAAGTATATAGTAGGTATACCAGCTGTTTCACTAATTATGTTATTCCTATGCTTCAAATATTTTATAAAACCTGTCTAAAATAAACACAAAAAATAATATTCGTAGATGTTTGGCTATCTTTTGGTTTTTTATTTTTTATTTAAAAGAAAGTTATTCGAGAATTCGTAAAACAACCATCAATTATTACATCCTACCAATCATGTGAAACAATAGGATATTGCAAAGCGGGATATCATAAAATCTATCTATTATGAACCTAGTGTTATAATGGTGTAATACCCTAGTATTTTCTAATCAATTAGTAGCAACTAGTACTAACCTTTGTGAACGAATGATTTTTTTTTTAAATTGTCAACAGTGACATAATCCACAATACAAAACTGTACAATATGGAAATAGTCAATCTCTGAAATAAATGAATTATTATTATTATAATCTAAGAATTAAAATATAAACTTGCCTGATTTGTTAACAATAGCATCCCTGTTTTGGCGTTGAGCGAAAGTCAGCGATCTAATAAAATATGTTTAATGCGTTTTCATCCATGTACGAAACCATTAATAACACGATTAAATATGGGTATTTAGACTTCTTAGTAAGTGAAAACCTGTTCAGACAAATTTTGAATCCATTATCCATTTCACGAGCAACAAATTGTGTACATTAAAGTACACATTTTATTATAAACTTATTAATAATTACTTGTGCAAGACAAATTAATTCAGTTTATTAATAGTTTTATCTATTTGACAATCCTGCTGTCACGGAACCAAATTGTAACTAACCCCCCAAATATTTAATAGAAAGAAAGTGAATGTCTCTATATAACCCCATAAGGATGATATAAATACATAAGAGCGGTGAGTATATATATAGATACTCTGATTTTTTCGCCCTTATAATTATTATAAGGAAATCTATTATAGCATTTCCTTTATTTAGATTGGCTGTGATAATATGTCTAGTGATAGGTATCCTACGTTGTGTGTATAAATATTGTAGTAACTCAGTTCTATGGCAATTTGTCTGGACAAGTAATTCATCCAAATCTAAGAAGTTAATTTGTACCCGGTATAAATAACGGATTGTGATTACCTCTAGGTTTACCAAACTACTCGTCTACCTTTAACGAAACCAGGGTAAAAGAATAGTCCTCTTCCGCAGAGAATACTTTCCTATACAGGCTACTAGGCATTTAAATATATAACTATAATAAATTAATTATAAGAATTTGATTTATTAGATATTTATATTAGAACATTATGTGTATATAATATATATAGTTATTATATGTATAAAGTGTTTGAGATATCTTAGCGATGATAAACTAAAAGTTTAATAAGTATAAAAATAGTATCATAAGTTATGCGAATTATGGAAAGTAATAAGTAGTAATATAATTATGGAAAGGGATTTATTTATTGAAGATTTAATAAAAAGGTATAATAAACCCAAAATGCCTTCCACCCGGGTCAAGAAGTGATCCCTCACAATCACTTTTTATTATACCTTCAGGATAGAAAGGAACTGGTCGATGAACCAATCGCAAAAATTATATTCTTTAAATATTATGTGAGTCATTTAGGCCGATAATCCAGTTCGGTTATTGTGTGTGTGTGAGGCCAGAATAGGGTTTTGAGAGTGCCGAAGCAACTCACAAAAATACATAGCGTCCTTTCGGTACTCAGTATTACAATACTGCCCCCCGAGGCTATCTAGTATAAATAGGCTGTCTTTCTGTATATAGAATTTAGACGCCGAGTGATTGATAATATAGCACTCAGGTGGGAAGCACTTACTAGTCACGCATGTATTGATTTGAGATATAGGCCACGAAGACGAGCGTTTCACCAAACGTTTCATATCAGCATTTAAATGACTAACAATAATTTGTTGAAAGTGCCAATATGCAGCTTTCAAAAATACATTGTGTACAAATCAGGCGGTTCGGATATTTCGAACGTGCACTGCGAGTTACTATGCCTAGGCCAACAATCTATTATAGAATTATCGACCATAGATAGACAAGTAAAGCTGCATTAGCGCTCAAGCAGATACACCGCTGACGAACACAAGTATTATATAATTTATTTACGATATAAAATATTGGCTCATTTCCCAGTATGAGGATAGGAAAGGTATGACATGATACCATTGGCATAGCCTTACCTTTTAAGTGTTTTAATTTAAGGAAATTAACTATCAATTGAAACAGTCATTTGGATCAGAGTTAATTCCAATGATAATCAACACAGAAAGGCAGGCATCCAGTGCCGACTGAATTTAACAGTTCATTGGTGAGTCATATCTACCTCAATACAGTTCAAGTCAAGCTAGACTAGACAGCAAGAGCCGTTTACTTAAGCAGACAAGACAGTTAGAGCACTGACTCGAAGCACTACCGGGTAACAACCCATTCCGTCGCATTTGTCTAATTGACATTTGCGAACGACCTATGTGTAAAACACAAACTGTGAATGAGGATGTTACGATAATAAATATCGTACCCACAGGTAGGCAAGAATCATGTACCATAGCTACGATGTACAATTCTCAAGAACTAATCGAGCTATCTGTCCATTTTGCCAAGCACTGCCTTGCATAGAAATGACTAAACAAGAACTTGTATGTCAATAATAGAATAAGTATGTGTAGTAATAAGTATGGGCTTTTAACCCTGATCCAAGTTAAACTGGTACGGATTTTGCTAATATTGTTATAAATGATAATACTTGTACACGTATATAGTATCTTGTATGGAACAAAAGATATTTATGTAAAGTACAAGGATTGAAATGTGAACTTCGATAATATAATCGTTGATATTATAAGTATTGAACATGTATATAATGTTTCGAGCTATAAAATCATGTATTATATATTATCGTCATCAATTAAACGTTAAACCCAGTTACATTCGCTATTCTTGTTTTAAAGCCAGGGAACTCGCTATCAAAATAAGTATACTATAATTCGTATAATAACAAATAGTTTCGATAAATAACTAAGACTTATAACTCCGTATTCATCGCTTTATTAATGGCGCCCCATAGACTTATTAAGAGTTAGTGAACCAATATTATATATTTCGATCAAAGATATCGAAAATACGTATACCTGATCTCAGTGCTTCAAATAAGTAGTCAACGTTATTTACCGCTGTGTAAATTGTTATAGAATATATTTTTAATACACCTAATACGGAATTATATTATGAAAATTACGCTCATTAAATAAGTTCGTGGATTTCAGTCGAACTCTATTTAGCCACCTATATAAAACAAACAACTATAAGCAATACGACTAACATGCAAGTCCTCGTCATGAAACGGGGACCCTATTACTCACGAAACCGCTACTAGTATTTCAGGACCTCGATGGCTGGAGTGCGCCTAACTAGGACCACTTCTAATCTATCGATCTCCGCACAGATCGGACTATCAGTTCGGAATACTAATTTCTAACACTTTGACACCTACATAATTCTATTACGCAAAATTATTTATCGGTTATTATTAATTTAATTAATTGAATTGACTCAAAACTGTTATTAATCTAGTGCTAATTTGATATCAAAATTTAAATAATAAATTACTACACTTCGACTTCGTTCGCGTAGCTCAACGGGAACCGGAGCTATATTTCGACCGCGTGATCCAGTATTAAAAGCCCGATGGATCTCAGACTTGACAGCGAGGCGTCGACCTCTGAACGACCGATGATACAACTGTCAAATCTTCTAGCAAAACCCGAGAATTTCACGTTTTGAAAGACAGTCTCAAATTCTTCACGAGAGTCCCTGTGTAAGTCTGTCTGAAAATCTGTCAGAGTCACCCCAAAAGTCTATAAAAGTCTATACAGGAACCTTCGTGAATCCTCATAGAAAGTTTCTCAAAATTATTCGAGTGATCTCCGAGCGATCACGATTTCCGAAAAACCTCTCGAAACTCTCTCCCGATCGTACTTCCAGGTCGACTTCCCGAAAACGATCCCGGTCGTACCTCTTGAAAACGGCCGGTCGTACCTCTTTGAAACAACTCTCTTCGAGGCTTTTATTCTCCAAAAATCCTGCCACCACCACTTCCAATAACGGGGTGTTCCTTCATTATCTGGACCGCCCCCTTTCAGCGATCATTGATTGCTTACACATATTTGTAAAATAGACCTAATTAGCTTTAGTTTAAGGGTGTTCATTAAATATGATTGAGAAATTATCGATCAATCGATCTATGCTGCAAATGCAATTATGTGCCTTAACTATGTTACTATAAGATTCAGATCAAATTATACTCAAATATGCCTCTCGTCATTTCTCTACGCGTTGACTATGTTTTAAAGTATTTTAATTTTAACCTAATTTTCAATCTAATCATACAGATTATTATTATTATTTTTTGATTTTTAAACTTGTAAAGTTTCTTAGTTGTGTTCTTCAGAGTACAAAAACTTAGAGTACGTAATACACCTTTAATGGATTATAATTTAAATATAAAAATCATTAGCATAGTGGATCCGTTACAAGTTGCACGGCACAAACAGAGAACGATCGTGCGTAAATCTCCGTGGTATGTAAAGGAGTCCTCAGCCGCAACTTCTCTGATGATCTCAGGGATCTTGAATCACTGTGGAAGAACTGGAAGCGTTCTTTAAGATAGGGTGGAGTACGAGGATCAAACAATACGTTATAAAGAAGAGACAGAACATGAGCATTACGGCGAAGTCGAATTGGTAGCCACTTGAGGTTTTTACGATATTCGGATATGTGATCATATTTTCGTAATCCAAATATGAATCGTATACAGAAGTTTTGAAGTCGCTCAAGTTTATCTAATTGGCTTTGGTTAAGATCGAGATAGCTGACGTCACCATAATCAAGTATTGGGAGAAGGAGAGATTGCGCAAGCGCTACTTTAGTGCTATACGGTAGAAAATATTGCAGACGGCGTAAAGAAGCAGCTGATGCAAATATTTTCTGACTTATTTTTTGTAGTTGAGGGCCCCAGGATAGTGATTTGTCAAAATAAATTCCTAGATTTTTCACTGTATTGCTTATGGGGATCACAGCCCCACCAAACATGACTGGTGGCAACAAAGACCAGTTAACCTTGGAAATCATTTTATTACTGCCAATGATGATGGTTTGAGTTTTGTTAGGGTTAACACTTAATCCATGATCTCTACTCCAGTCAGATATTCGTTCTAGGTCATTATTAGTAATAAGTATCGCATCATCCAAAGTATGAATGGGTGCGCTAGTGTAAATTTGAAGATCATCTGCGTAAAGGTGGTAGGAACTCTGAAGTTGTTCGGAGATAGAATTTATAAAAATCGAGAAAAGTAGAGGAGATAAGACGCCACCCTGAGGCACGCCAACAGCAGTATTACACCAGGATGAGACTCTCTCATCAACTCGAACACGCTGCCGGCGACCATGCAGGTAAGTACGAAACCAATCAATCACCGTTGGAGATATGTTAAGAGAGCAAAGCATTCCAAGCAGAATATCAAAGTCTACCGTATTAAAGGCATTGCTGAAGTCCAACAAAGTGAGAATTGTCAGATTGCCATTCTCCGCGGCAAATTTTATGTCATCAGTAATTTTTGTTAAGGCAGTGACAGTGCTATGCCCAGGTCTAAAACCAGACTGATAACGGTTGAAAAGGGAGTTTGTGTTTAGGAAAATGCTGAGCTGATTTTGTACAAGACGCTCCAGCACTTTAGAAAGGAAAGGCAGTATGGATATAGGACGGTATTCGGAAAAAGATTTGGGATGGGGTTTCTTTGGGATGGGTATAATTTGTGCTTCTTTCCAACTACTAGGAAAGACACCATGTGCTAAGGAGTGGTTAAGGATGTGTGTAATGATTGGAAGGACCACATCTAAGACAGGGAGAATCATATTTCGGCTAACACAGTCACTACCTACAGCCTTCGATGTAATGGAAATTATACTTTTCTTAACATCACAATCGGTTAATTGAGTGAAAACAAATGGTGAGTATGTGGGTGTTGGAATTGACGAAAGATATTCTAAAGTACGTTTTTTGGATGAACCATCTATTTGAGAAGAAGAAGAGAAATGTTTGTTTAATGAGTCAACATCTAAGTCAAAAGAAGTAGGAGTGTTTTGTTTTCCAACCCCCAGTGATTTGAGAAATTTCCAAACTTTTGATGGATCACTATTTTCTACTGAATTATGAATGTGACGTCTTTGGGCGTCCCTACACACCTTATTGCAGTGATTGCGGATCAAAACATATTTTTCCCAATTGCTAGTGCTCTGTCGGTATTTGTATTTGGTTTTTGCTGCTGCTTTTTTGCGAATGAGTTCTTTAATCTCTCTAGTAAGCCAGGGAGCTGCAATGTGTTTGATTTTAATAGGGCGCACAGGAGCATGCTTATCATACAGCGAAATCAGGTGATCCGTGAAAATATTAACTTTGTCATTTACACAGTCAGCTTCTAGTAATGGTGACCACTCGATTTCTCTGGCATCTTTTAGCAGTAAATCTATATTAATACCATTAAAATTGCGCTGCAACAGAATATTAGGTTTAATTTTAGGAGGACGTAATTTATAGGTGAGGTAGATAAGGTCATGGTAAGAAAAAGAATCTGCGGCACATTGGTCGTGTGTGACGACATGATCAGCAGAAGATACCAGGATAAGATCTAAGAGTGAAGGGTCAGAATTTGGAAAATGATGTGTGGCACTTAAGGGGAGTATGGAAAGGTTACAGGATTCAACTAGAGACACAAATGCAGAGGAACGAGAATCTTTTTTTAATAAACACGTATTAAAGTCTCCCATGATTATAGTATGATTGTAAGATGGTGTAAATTTATGTAGCAGATGTTCAAATGAAGAAAAGAAGTCAATACGCAAAGATGGGGAGTAATAGACGCCAAGTAGAATTTTGGTGTTATTCAGTTCCGCTTCAATAAAAAGGTGTTCGCCGGCATTTGATGAAGGTGGTTGTGCTGACATATCAACTATTTTGTACTTAAGAGAGGATCGTAGGTAAATAGCAACACCTCCACCTCCACCAACCGCGCGATCATTTCTTACTAAGTGGAAACCGGGCAGGGAATAAAGCACAGACGGTAGTTGAGGTTTAAGCCATGATTCGGAGATAAGGATAGCATGTATATTTTTACTGTCAAAGGCCGCCAGCATATCGTTGAAATGAGCCGGAATACTTTGGGCATTGATATGAACAGTGTTTAAGTTCCCAGAGTCATCAGAGAATTGAGAAGATATAATGTCAGAAAGCGAAGGAACACTATGAAAACTATCATCACTAAGTGTACTGGATATACTTATATATTCATCACTGTCATCAGATGAAGCCATACGTTCTATATAATAAGTATATGCACTAACTATATATATAAATATATATACGAGCTAAAATACAAATAAAGTAATACTATAAGAATGAAGAAATATTATATAATACAGTAATTCAAATTAACTTTGAAATATTGTCCACCCGCCAGTCATGGGCAAGTACAAACAAAGTATAAAATAAAAACACGGAATAGAAAGTTAAAAGACATACAAAAAATGTGAATTTGTGGATAACACGACTTTAGAAAAAGTTCTACATATTTGATGTTAATTGACTAAACGACGACTACCTGCCACACTCAGGATGCCTGGGTGTTACTGGCAGACATGAATAATTAAAAGCAAGTCAATTATAGAGAAAGTAGAAAAAATAAAAAATACCTGCCATCAATTGAGATTAATGAGCCATTACACAACTCTGAGTGGAGCAGTTTAGGAAGAAAAATGTGTGTAATTATAAATCACAGGTATAGTATAGTGTTTAACTTATCTAACATAATTATAGTTATGTTTAATTGAATGTTTTAGATTGAAGCACAGGAGAACTAAGTATAAGGTACATTCATTGTAAAGTAGTTATTGTATAGTCATAATAAACATAGCCAAGAACTGTATCAGAATAAGAGTTTTGGGAGGAAATGAATAAAATTATTTAAACAGCATTTAATTCATTCCTATTTAATAAGTAAAATTAAATATATGTTTGTGGATTGACTCTAACTTACCTATAGAATAATTTTCCTGTTTAACATAATATTTTATTAGTTATGTAGGGTTTGATGAAACCACTGTTAATCCAAAAGTGAATATATGAGGCAAGTTTAACAGATTTAATTAAAATCTTAATAAAACTTAAATTAATAAGACAACAATAATTTTATATATTTGCTTCAGAAACCAGGACAGTTTATTTATCAGTGTATAAAAAAAGAAAAAAAAAGAAATGAAAATTAAATTGTGTTATGGAGAAACTATTAATGTATAAACAGGAAAAGAAATGCTGAGACAATTATTAAAACATTATGTTCAATAGATTATATCTAGTACTGTTTTTATATATATTATATATAAAAAGAGAGAAAAAACAGGAAGAAAAACGATTTTCCTAGCTTTGGCCATTTGTAGTAGTTAGTTATACAAACAAAATATTGAATTAATAACTAATTAATAATTAATTAATAAGATAAAACATACCTATTTCATTATAAATAACTATTAACTTATTTTAATATGTGTTTTTGCGTTTTACACGTATTACATTATTGCAATAGAATATAATATCCAATTGGAGGAGTGTACAATGATATTATAAGATCATTATTGATATTATAAGATATTATAACTTTTATATAATATCATTGGGAGTGTATTTAACATGTACCTTTCTATAAAATAACATCTATGTTATCCAAATACATGTACTCATATCAAACAGCATGAGACAGAGAGTAAAACTACTTTTTGGTAGTAACAGGACGTTTAGATCTAATTTTAACATTTTTAGCCACGTTATCAGATGTCGTCAGTACACCTTGAGAGATCTTATTAAGAGCGGTGAGTGAGTTGATTCTATGACGAGTCCCGTCAGGTCCAGTGATGAAAACGTAGCCGTCCCGGGTCCAACACTTAGAAATTCCAAATTTCTCTCGAGCTGATGTAAAGATATTATGTCGAAGCTTGGTTAGAAATTCGGAGACGGTGATACCAGACCCTTTCAAGGTAGTTTTAGTAAACCATATTTTGTTACGCATAGCCATATCACGAAATTTAACCAAAATTGGGCGTTGTTTTTGAGAATCTTGAAGTCGTCCCATTCTATGACAACGTTGGATATGCTCGGCTGAAAAATCAGGTAGTTTGAACTTATGTTGTATGACTGTGACCACTGTATCCGAAGTATTTTCTGTTTTGTTCTCGGGAATACCATGAAGTAGGAGAATCTTCCGACGTGTGTGCATGTCTAAACGATCTACATTTAACACTAATACCTCTATTTGTTCCTTTATATTCGCAAAAGCTTGTAGGACGAATACCTTGAACGATGAAAATTCCAAGGCCAAGTTGGAATTGCTGGAAATTGAGTCTGGTGCGTTTTTCATCTCATTCTCGAATTTGGTAAATTTTTCCTGAATCATTGTTGCCATTGATTCTTGGATAGCTTCCATTTCGAAATTTAACCTCAAAAAGTCGTCGCAACACACCTTGTTATTTTTATTCCAAAACAGTAAATTTATGCACTGCGCACACTCTGGCAGGTAGACTATATTAAAAAACTGTTATTTACACATAAGATATGGTAAAAAGTATATATTTTCTATTTATCTAATTAAAATATTGAGAGATACAATTTAAAACGTCTTATTTGCAACTACCCGCGCGCGAGAATGATGAGAATAATACAACAATACGAAACGTGAAGTGGATATTTTCTAACAGATTTGGCAAAACACGCATTCTGAATATTTTTTTTACCTGGTCTTATGTCGGGATAAATGCGAAGAGGTTATTTTCCAAACCACTGGTCGTTTTTATTTGACGTTCATAACTCGTAAATAAGTTTTTTTATAGGTTATGCTGTTACTTTGCCTCGGGAGCGAAAATCAAAATGGAATTTTTAGGAGTGTAATATTTTCAAGTTATCTCGACGCTGGCTACCCAGCGCACGGGGCTCGGATTATATTATTGCTACTTTTAGAATGGCCACATAACAAAATATTACGGAAATGGGCATCATCGTTGCCGCGTTCAACATACTCTAAATCATTTCAATGTCGGGTTTACATCTTGTTTTATTTCATGTTATATTCCGCTTTTATTTCTTTACAGATGAGCAAAGTTTAAATTTCTACCCCTGGTTCAAAGGTTAGAGAGAGCGAAATACTTTACGACGAATCGAATATCTCATTACTTATAGAAAGGGAGCAGCAGCGCATTCGTAGCACCTTTGGTGTTGCAAATGTCCATAGGCGATGGTAACCGCTGTCCATCAACTGGGCCGTCTGCCTGTCTGCTGATCTCCTGCAATAAAAAAAAAAGTAAATAAAATATGTTGTAGAGCATTGACCATTAATAGAAAGACGGATTTTCGGATTCTAAAAGTGAAGCCGGTTTTCAGGTTCCAATCTGGCTTTAGAGAGTGCAGCCGCACATTGGTAGCACCTTTGGTGTTACAAATGTCCATAGGCGATGGTATCCGCTTTCCATCAGCTGTACAGTCGGCCTGTCTGCTGAACTTGTGCAATAATAAAATATAAAAAAGATTATATTAATTACAGGTCTTAGGGCCGCTTGACCAACCAGCGACCTTGGCATTGATGCCAGTCCACTTTACCGCCCTTAACTTTCCATCAGGTGGGCGGTCTACCTGTTTGGAAGCTTCATGCAATAAAAATAATGCCAAAACGAAAGTGACAATCATAAATAACTATTTACTTATTTATTACATTTTTTAGTTTCTATCTGCAAATTGATCTGAAATAAGCTCTGATTCGACGCCATTTTGCTTACGTTTATTATTTCAAATGGAATATCTCTAACTGGGGCGTGTATCGAACGCTTTAATATTTAAGTAACCATTTAAGCAAATCACACGATAGACAACTAAACAGCGAATTTCACTTCTCCGTTTACTTTATTTAGCTGGTGTCATTTAAATTTTAGGTTTTAATATTTAATCTGGTTTTCTTTTCTTTCAGGTTTTCGCAGTTAATCTAAAAAAACGGTTAGGTAAGTCGTGGTAGCGTAATGATTAACGCACGCGTCCCAAACTCAAAGGGCGCGGGTTCGATCCTGGCCGGAACGCACGCACCGCTTAGTCTGTTTTCTGATCTGAGATGAATGTGCATATTGTTACAATTACTACTACAACAACTATGAAGGAAGACATCGTGATGCAACTCGCACATCGAGATAACCGATGTGTCAAACCTGCCAAGCCGTTTTGGACAAGCGTGGCTATATTGGGGTATATTGACCATTCACCCTATAATGCTCAGCAGTGGGACATTTATGGGCTGATATTATAAGCTTTCATACAAGTACCTAACTAAAGGATAAAAAAAATTAAAAAATACGCTTTTATAGAAAATCCAATTAAAAAATGGAAAATATTTTAATAAATTTGAATTAAAAATAGTGTAAAAATTTTATTTATTAAATACTAAAAATAGATTAACCTATAAATATAAAACTAAATATGAACTACAAACTATACTATGAACTATATAAAAACTAAAACTAAATAAAAAAAGGGAGGAAGAGCCTAAACATTAATTAATGGTCCCAAACCACTGTCATGTACCTGGAACGTTCCCAAAAGGCTGGCGGCGTTACCACGTTGTATGGCAATGCCTAGTCTTTGCGCAAAATAGACGCCAGCCTTCTGGTCGCGTGTGACGTCTACGAGACGTTTGGCGACGTCTCGGTAGACCTTTAGAGCACTAGGACCCCACGGACCCAAAGTTTCCACCCCAAATGTCGCAAATATTTTATTGTTGATATTTATATTGATGTTAATGTTTAGGCACTTCCCCCCCCCCCTTTTTTATTTAGTTTTAGTTTTTATATAGTTGATAGTGTAAAAATAATTATTTTATTGTAAAAAAAGCGTGGGGTGCATGGTATCAATATAAATGGTAATATCATAATATCAAATATTTTATCAATAGATATGAGTAGAAGGGTTATTTTTATAATATCCTGAAAAGTACCCCATGATTTTTTTACAATAAAATTACTTTTTCTTACACTTTTTAATTCAAATTTATTTTTTTAGTTGAATTTTCTATAGTAACGTATTTTTTAGTTTTTTTAAACTATTATTTATTTTTCATTTTTAAGTGATTATTTATCGGTTAAATCCCTTCTCCGTGGAAACTTTGAAAAAAGATTTAAATATTCTCTTATGATAAAATGAAACATTATGTAAAATAAAGATTTTTTAAAAAGGTTTTTAAATACAAGCTTTTGAGATCCTGCATATTATGTAGGAGCAGAGTGCTAGCCAAGACAAGTAAAATGAGCCCAAACACGACGGATCTATCTTGTTTAGTACAGGAGTTCCTATGGCCACCTTCCGACTCCATCATCACATCAGCTCCACGGTACCATATTATTGCATTGTTACGCGATATACACATCGTGCAAAATTTCAACTCAATCGGAAACCGGGAAGTCGATCAAATTTAACTTAAAATATTCCGTTACATACTAACAACTTATGAAACTCATAAAAGCGTATTAAAAATGAGCGTAATTATGTCCAAGCACTAACTATTAACTGTGTTGTGAAAAATTCTGATATAATTCTAAAAGGTAATTACTTGAAAATACTCTTTCTGACTCACTTTTAGAAATGATTTCTTTTCTTTGAACAAATCTTAGGCACTGTTAGATTATAAGAATAAATTTAATGTAACTGTTAATTTAAGTTGAAATTTATATATCTGTTTGATGCCAAAATAAATGAAAAAAAAAAAAAAAAAAAAAAATACTGATAAAGAATAGTTTGGAAAAAATCCATTGAGTAGTTATTGAGATATGGGGTATGGGAAAAATGGTGGACGCTCCCGAAAGCTCTCCGCCATTCACTGTATGTGGAGCCCGCTCCGTTATGCCACGTCTTTGGTTGTATTAGCATATAGCTGCTTTAGGAGGGCTCCCGAAGTTTCCTACTTAGTAATAATTAATCAATTACTGATTATTTATCTTTCTTAACCAATACAATCCCGGCGTATTTTTAACTAAACACCATTCTGTATAGATACATGTTTATATTGATATTAGTTCTTTAGTTTTCAAATAAATAGTTAATGGTAAGAATATCACTTGTTGGCTTTATAATCTTCGATAGATTACATTAGAAATACATTTTCTTTAACGTGTATAAAATAATATTTTTATAATAGATAACACATCTAGAAATAAATTGAAATAGCAATATTAAAGCCCAATTTTGAAAGTGTGACAGTTTCTCAGTAAAGTGTATCAGAAAAATGCATAGATTTTGGGACATTAATAAAGACTCCCAGCGGTTTTCCCAGACGTCAATAATATGGGGCTATTGCGAAAGTGTGTAATCCGATACTTAAAATTCCAGCGAAGTAGGTGTCAGCTAATGTCGCCCCAGCTTGGTGTTGCAGACATATATGGGTGGTATTAACCACTTTCGGTCAGGTAGATCGTCTGTCAGTTTACATGCTGGTAAAAATAAAAAATCCTCCTACCTCTTCAGAAGATCTAGTTCGTTTATATGTGTATCGTGAATGGGTTCTTCAATGTTGAGTTCAAGAGAGTCTACATAAAAACGAATTCCATTGTCTGACTCTGAGTATACCATTACGAGCTATTATTTCGATTGGCCATAAATGCCTCTCATGAACTGAAACAAAGAAGCCTTGATAAACTTTCCAAACGATTCCAACCTTATGTTCAAGTGTCTTTTATTTAAATGGGGTCATAAAGAAATATGGCGTACCCTAATATCGGCACAACTGTCGCCTAAAGAAAAAGAAGTTTCGATGCGAGCTTTTTATGGAAACAGCACTTTCCAATGTTCAGAGTTCTTTGCTTTCCAGTGCCTCTTTCAAACATCAAACTTGTATTTTATTATTACGACATTAAGAAACGTCACTTCCCGAGTCGTCTTTATGAGTTTTTGTTTGGTGCTATCGTTACATTATGAAAAATCGTTATTTTAATAGAATCACGTAAATTCAAGTACGATGTTCTTTCCAAATTTCGACTTTATTTTGTCCGATTTTATTAATACTTACCCGCTCTTAGGGGCTTGACACATGTTGCCGTATTTTGTGTCACAACACGCTGCAAGGGCTGTGGAGAAGCTAGGCCATATACCCGTAGCCCTCGCATAAGGCACAGAACGAAAAACCCAGGGGTTTTAGTGGGTATCCCTAACTGGAAAGTGGCCATTGCCACTGGTGCCATCCATGATGGCATTAGTTCTGACTGGGCATACTGGCAACCCCCGACCTGGCAAATCCCACACACGGGTCACGATCCCCCCAAGGTTCAGCCCTTTTGCAGCCTATGGTCCTCAACCGGATTTCCCCTGGCAAAAAAAAAGTCACGAAATTTTGCTCACTTGCTTTTACTCAAAAAAGTACTGTTCCCTATGGATAGACGATCATAGGCAATAAGATGGTGGTCCGATCACGTTTCGTTGGCGTCACCTTCTTCTTCTTTTGAAGGGGTTACGGCTCCATCGCAACTTGCATTGATTTCACCCATGTCACAGTAGGTGGCAAAATGTCAGGTGCATATAAGATTATATACACATAGAGAAAAATTTGGCCGGTAATCTTCCAAATCACTTTCTGAAAGGCGCCACCTTTGTAATAAACTTACAAAGACATCGATATGACAACGACATGACAGCGATAATTTCAATGTGTTGTTCTTATGGTTAGTTGTATCTTCACCAGATGGTGTTACAGATATTTTTGATTAAGTAATTAAAATTAAAAAAGAAGACCAACTTTTCTAAGAATTTATCCGTGCTAGCTGCTGAACTCTGCAATAAAAAAAAATTTAAACATAGGTACCCACTTCGTGACATACACATGCCTTAATAACGAGTCGATAAAAATGAAAGCACCATATTTTATAATGTATACATATCGCCGCCTTAGGTTCTTATTGTTAGAGTTATACACTTAGACAATGTGCCTTGGGAGCAAATGCGCGCGACCTTACGGCTTAGCAGTTCAATAAAGACTGCCCCTCGAACTCCTGGACTCGCTCAGCTAAGGGCAGGATCCTGCCTCATCCTGGGGTGCGTGGGAGTTCATTATTGCGAGAACAAACGAACATTCCCAAGCGCACGTCGGCTGTACTTGTCTCGCCACAATTATAACACAATTCTCTTTACATAGTACTTTAATATACTGGAAAACTCTCTTATTGTACAGTCAACCTTTACGGCATATCCAACGATTTGTAATCTCATAACATATATAAGCGTAAAAAAAATATAAGGCGTTTAAAAGGCAAATCTATGTTTCATTGGTCGAGAATAGACTGAAGTCTGAACACTGGTGTCCGTTCAAAACAAAAGCAGCCCCGAACTCGCACAAGCGAGGAATTATTAATGAAGTACGCCTTCGTATTTCGGACACAGTCGGACATGTGATGCGGACTCTTCAGAAGAGCGGCAAAAACGCTTGTACACATTGCTTAAACGCTAGTAAAAAATATACACGCAGCTTCATTAAGCTCTTTACTTTAATTCTAATACACATCCCTTATCTTCGTTAAGAGATTGTTAATTATGAAACAATACTGATACTTTAGACCGATTACAATACAGAATAGTTACCCTTTTGTATTATAATGGCTATGTAAATGTTATTATTAAAAAACCTGTACATCTCGGGACACCCCATAGAAGTGATAACTTGCGCGAGAGAGCTAGGGAAGCTAGACAGACTGGCATCGTAACGTGGAACGTAACGAAGTGGTTAACCCTCCCGTAAGAAGTTATCACTTCAAAGCATATGTGTTTTTTTACAAAATTAAGACCGACTCCAACTAGATGCGAAGGATAAATATTTTCTACAACTTCTTGACGTCGGTGTGGTGAGTTCGAAAACTCGAAAAACTTTTTGAGGTCGGTTAAAAAATATTTATTTTCTCCTTACATCATAAAATTAAATTGCATTATATTAGTATCAAAACATGTATACACACAATCACAAAGTGTAACAGTTTCATAAAAGTTAACGAAAAGTAATCTTCTAAACTCAACGTCCAATTTTGAATTCGAATTTATTAAGCACGAAACTATCAATGTACCTGAAGCAAATAAAGCCTGCCCTTCACCCGCTGGCCGCGAGGACAGATTTTATATAGATAGAGAGAAAATCATGTAAAAATATCAAATGGAATTTAAATCCAAAAACATCTATTTATATTGTATTAAACAAGACATCTCATTAAATAAATATTTTATGAAAAATTATACACTTTACAAATGCACGGGTTGTTTAATTCCCACACCGACCCGTCATTAATGGTGGCCCTTTAATAAAATAATAAATTTTATTTGGAAACTGCTTATCGTCGTCGCCCACAATTCGAATTGTTGGGGCTGGAGTATCAAATCGAGCGTTCCCCGGGCGCGACGTTTAGATAACTTCAACGGTATACCCTTAGCCCGCAGCAGAGACTCGCATCTCCAGGCGAGGTCACCTGGATTAAAATTACATTGACATATTGCATGGCCCACGGTAGACAAACCCGGTGGTGATAACAAAGGATGGGTTCAATTGATAAAAAATAAGGGCGATGGGATACCGATTTTGCACAAAGGGTTTTACACATACATTTTATTTTTAAATATTGTTTTTAGATTTAAATGACTGTGATATTTATTAATATTTTATGTAAATAGTGTATACGAGTATGTCTGTACATTTTTTTCTCCTCTATTTTTTTTTCTGTCCTGTTTTATATTTTTATTTTGTATATATAATGTTAAATGTCCCACTGCTGAGCTTGGGCCTCCCATTATACGGGGAACGGACAGTATACCCGCCGCGCTTGTCCAAGGCGGCTTGGCAGATTTGACACATCGGTTATCTCGATGTGCAGATTGCATCGCAATGTTTTCCTTCACCGTTTTTAGCACGTGGTAAAGGTTGTCTGGAAGAAATCGCCATGGGCGATAAGACCGCCGATTGTACTTTTATTTCATGTTCTTGAATTTATGTAGCATCTTTGTACAATAAAGTATATTCTATTCTATTCTATTCTATTCTAATTGTAACAATATGCACATTAGACCAGAGAACTGTCTAAGAGGTGCATGCGTTCCGGTCAGGATCGAACCCGCGCCCTTTGATTTAGGGCGCGTGCGCTAACCATTACGCTACCACGACTTTTTATATAATCCTTAATAAAACTACGTTTTAACGGTTTTAAGCGGGGTAATTTGTTTGATTTTGGTTATTCCGACGTTTCGGCCGCTTTACAGTGGCCGTGGTCACGGACGACAAAGATGACAATTGTCCAACGAGTATTTAGTAAATTACCTCGGTTAAAACCGTTAAAACGTAGTTTTACTATGTATACAAGTCGCACACATAATAATTGCATGGTCTGCAAGTAGTTTATGTATGATTGGATGTGGTTTAGTACAGTTGAAAAGCTAGCAATAAATGCCCGTCTGCACGAATATTAATATCGAAAGTTTTCTGTACCAATATGGTCGGCAGGCCGTGCGCGGTTCCCAATAAAAGATAAAAGCCTCTGAACTCGTTCCTAAGTTCTATACTATTAATGGCCTATGTTATTAATTTTATTAAGCTTTCCCGCAGATTTTCGGATTATTGCGTATTACATATCTTGATTCTATTAGATAGACATTAGGGAGATTATGTGATATGCCTTGTTATTTATTCTTCTATTGCAATTTTTAGATTGGATAAGAATTAATTTTCGCACACAAAGCTCTTAAAGTAAGATTAACTTTTAAGATGAATTAAAATTTAACAAAAAATGTTTATTCATCAAAATTATTGAGAGTTATACATACAACTTCAATATTACTTTGCTACTGACCGACATCAAGTACTAACTAATATTGTATGCCTTTGAAACCGCGGGCCATAAAAATGGCTCAGACATTTGGAGGGCTTGCGTGGGGCCATGGGAAAGCCAACGTAGAGGTTCTTTGACAAATTTAATGTAAATGTGGCGTGACACTCATTATTTTATTAATTGAGGAAATAAAAACCTGAACAAAGACTTTTTATGGCACTAATGCCATTCAGCAAACAAGCTGACGGCCCACCTGGTAGAAAGCTGTTAACGTCAAAGGTGCTACCAGTGTAGTCACGCTCTCTAAAGGGAAACTGTATCCTGACCATTAGCTCCGGAGCACGAATCAAAGTTGTAATGATGGCATACTTTAGACCAGGGGTGGTACCAATCCAGGTAGGTAAATACCCTACTACCTGGCTATGGGTTGTTTTGTCTCCTCTCACCAAAAGGCACCCGGCCGCAGAAAATTGTCATTCTTAGAAATGTCGTAGCTAATTTTTAGTTCATCTAGCGAAAATGGAACTGTCCTTAAGAGCAACACATTTAAATCTCGTTATTCATACCCTTGGTATTTGTTAGTGCGTTGCATCGGTGGCACATGTAAAATGGGATCTGAGAGCATTTTTTCAACTATATTCGTCTATCCCTTGGGAACTTTTATTTTTCTGCATTAAAGGTATCCCTTGCATCCTTTTCTATACCCCTGGTAACATGTATGCAAAGTGATGATCTGTTGCGTTGTTAGGGCGTGAAAACGTTACCTACATATTATTATATACAAATATCTTATATTTACACTAGCTGACCCGGCGAACTTCGTACCGCCATATTTTCTGAATTCCTAAAAGACTTTGTTTCATGACACAAAAACAAATCGAATTATAGGCCTATAGCAATAACCTCTTTGCTCTCAAAGGTGATGGAGCGTATTATCAACGCGCAGCTTCTGGGTTACCTGGAAGATTCCCAGCTGCTAAATGATCGGCAATACGGCTTCCGCCACGGTCGCTTGGCTGGGGATCTCTTGGTTTACCTAACCCACCGTTGGGCTGAAGCCATTGAGAGCAAAGGGGAAGCACTGGCAGTCAGCCTAGATATTGCTAAGGCCTTTGACCGGGTCTGGCACAGAGCTCTTCTATCGAAACTGCCATCGTATGGGATACCTGAGTGACTTTGCACCTGGCTATCCAGCTTTCTTGATGGGCGCAGCATTCAAGTCGTTGTCGACGGTTGCTGCTCTAGTATCAAGCCCATCAACGCTGGTGTGCCCCAGGGTTGTGTGCTATCGCTAACGTTGTTCATCTTGCATATCAATAAAAGGTTGTCTATTCGAAACATTCATTGCTATGCGTATGACAGCACTGGCGATGCGCAGTACTCTGGTCGTGCAAACGTCCCTCGATCATTTGTGGAGGAAAGTCGGGTTAGACTTGTGTCTGAAGTTGAGCATTCTTTGGAGAGAGTCTCAGAATGGGGGAGACAGAACCTTGTCCATTTCAACCTCGAGAAGACACAGGTCTGCATATTCTCTGCCAAAAAAACTGCATTTGAGCAAGCGCTTCAGTTCTAGGAACTCCCCTTACCACCTCCAAAGTATTGGGATTCTCGGTGTTGACATCGCGAACGATGTACAGTTCAGGTGCCATCTTGAAGGCAAGGCAAAACTTGCCTCTAAGAAGTTGGGAGTGCTAAACCGGTCCAAGCAGCACTTCACACCGCGGCAACGCCTTGTGCTTTATAAAGCCCAGGTGAGGCCGCATATGGAGTACTGCTCACACCTTTGGGCTGGAGACTGTATGGACTGTGGGACTGGACTGTATTTAACGTCGAGCCGTTCGCGTTGTTGATGATCCCATACTCACAGACGGCTTAGATACGCTTGGCCTTAGGAGAGACTTTGCTTCTCTCTGCGTATTCTACCGACTGTATAACGGGGATTGCTCCGAAGAACTGTTTAGAATGGTGCCTTCGTCCTCTTTCTACCATCGCACCGCTGGCCATCAACTGGGAGTTAACCCCCAAATCCTCGAGCCACTTCACTCTTGTACGCAACGTTTCTCTTACGTACCGTGGGGATTTGGAATGAGCTCCCGGCCGAGGTTTTCACACAGCGCTACGATATGGAGTTTTTCAAATCGGGTGTCATAAAATTTCTTCGAGGCCGGCTGCGCGTTGGTGACATCTCTGATGTTGCAAACGTCCATAGGCGACGGTAACCGCTTTCCACCAGGTGGGCCATCAGCCTGTTTACTGTACTCCAGCTATAAAAATAAAAGTTATGCGCTTACCAACACATTTTGCGATTCGTTTTTATATATAAGATTAGCTTCTGCCCGCGCATTCGTTCGCGTGGAAAGGAAGGTAATAAACATCCGCGATTTTGAAACATTCTTCATTGGTGCTCCGCTCCTATTGCTCTTAGCGTGATAGTTTATAGCCTGTAACCTTCCTCAATAAATGGGCTATCTAACACTGAAAAAAAATTTCAAATCAGATCAGTAGTTCCTGAGATTGACGCGTTCAAGCAAACAAACAAAGAAACAAACTTATCTGCTTTATATATTATATATATAAGATAAAACTCTCTCACTGACGCCACACACTGTCAAATTATCCGCTTCTATTATTTTACGTTGCAGAAAAAATACTTTTAGTCTGTTATAAGCTGTTTAAGTAATTAGAGCTTTTTAACAATCCCACGGGAACTATTTAACTTTTCGGGATCAAAAGTATTCTATATGTTGACCAGGGATATAAGCTATCACCATACAAAATTTCATGTAAATCGGTCCAGTCATTTCGGTGATTAGCCGGTACAAACAGACAGACAAACAGAGAAACAAAAAATTCTAAAAAAATCCAAATTAGTTCTCTTTCACTTCTTACATCCCCCTGACTTGGTTTTTAGATTTTTTTTAATTGTACAGAAATTCGACCTCTACAATTTTATTATAAGTATAGATTTACAAAATCAGCTCAGTAATTTATAATTTCTGTTACACCCCTCGCTAAATATTCCCCTCCTCTTTCATCAGTTTCATTATATTCTTAACAATTGCATACAATTTTTGCCAAAGTTCGTTAACAAGCTACCATTACAGAGCACGTCTCAGATGAGAATGAAACCCGTTGTGAATTCGAAACAAACTCGAGAAGTTTTCAGTTAGGTACTTGAAAGCGCGCAGTGCAGCCGACGCCCTGAATAAAATAACACCCCATCCTTGCCAGTCATATTCGTGCTTTTCTCATTCATTCCAGTTTAACCAGACCTCATTCGTATTTGATAACTTTATATTGTTACATGCAAACAAACAGTGAATGCACATCCAAAAACCTGGTTTATCACCTTTGCCGCATTTGGACTTCTTGTGTTTAAAATGTGTAATTAAGAAACACAATTCTATTGTTACTGTACTTGTTTTATAACATTCATTAGGCAGGGGTGTCGAACTAATTCTTGGAAATTATTGTTTTGCGTCGAGGCATATTGTATTTGTACAGGATAAAAGGAAAGCCCGAACGGATGGGTGAGGCAGTCAAGCGGCGATTACGATACGATCAGGACATGTATTTATAGCAACGGACTTTGCGCGTATTATTGAATCGTGCAGTTTGTACTAGTTGTGTCCAGTTATATTTGTACCTGGGTTATACGTGTTTGTATATAAATATTTTTTATGTTATAGAATAAAATAAAATAATATAATTTTAATAAATTCTATAGCAATTGCAACGGTATTTTAATTCGAGTCGCACACTCGTAAGAATATTAATACTTCACGGTTTCACGGACACAAAATATCGCAGCATTTAAAAAAGAATACAAGCTATCGTTTTAGTGAAAACTTTTCGGAATAAGCAAATTTTTATGGACCCAAACAACTGCAAATCACTCCCGGGAAAATACTCGCGGGATTCCTGAGAAAAAAATTAACGAAGATTTAAGTCTATGATTTTTTTGCGATCAGATAAGACCGCATCAAAATCGGCCTAGTAGTTTCTACGTAAACCCCGAGGTAACAGACGAGAAATCTAAAATAAATAGCATCGTATTCATCCATCGTTTATATAGTCTATTCTAGTCATTTTTTTAATATCTTCAATGTAGAGACACATGTTTAGAATTTTATAATATTATAGTTGATCACACCCATTATAGAGTTTCAGCTAACAGTAACGGTGCGTCTTCATCGGGATGATGTCAAGGTATAGACAGCCCGTTTCACGCAGATGTGGCAATGGGTGTAATTTGATTAAATTAAATTGAAACTGCAATTTGAGATGTAACATTGTTAATGACGTTGAATATTGACAGAAAACGTATATATATTATGTAATAAATAACGTATATATGTTAACGATTTATTTCTTAACGCTTTATAAGGACACATTCCGCCACAGCCTAAATATTTAACACTAACGAAGATTAAGCCCTAGCATAAAAAACACAATTTATTAAACCAAAATATTGTTATGACCTATAGGTCTTCGTTGGCGTGTACGCCAACAAAAACAAATTCACATCTGCGTACCTATAAAAACATATTTATTACCTTTCGGCATTTGTATTTCTTTTGTTTATATTGTGTCTAAAATTTAAGATCAGAAAACAGTCCATTGTGTATTGTAATCTTTTACGGCTGTCATTAGCTAGGTGTGTCGGATTTAAAGTACAAACTGATTCAAGGAAAATCGGTCCACGCGGCCAGCCAGACATATTGCATCGGTGCAGTATAAAGCAACGCCCCGATTGAGGGACGCGTCAGTTAAGCGACATCCAGGAGCGAAGCAAGACTTGTGTACATTCGGTAATCTATTAAGTGACGGACTTTGCGCGTGGTTTCAAAATTATGGCCTTTTGCATTACATTTGGACTTGTGTTCGGTTTGTATAGTTCTAGTAACCGCTATAGTAATTCTGACAGCATTTTAATTCGAGCCTTACGACTCGTAACAATATTATAAATTAAGGGCCGATTTTTCTATTATCAAATAAAAGTTATCAGACAAATAAATTATACCCTGACTAGATTAAAAAAATATACTATTCAACTGTTTTATTCATGCCACTGCCATTCTTTATGATCCCATATTATATTTTATTCTTATAAAGAACTTTTATCGGCTGATAGAAAAATCGACCTCTATAGAATAAAGACAAATAGTTGTATTATATTCTACGTATACGCCCGTGATACTATAAGCATAGATGAAGCTTTAATAAATAAAGCTTTAAAGAATTTACATCAATGATCAAAAGAATATTCGGATTAAATTATTCAAATGTCCTAAGCGACCACGGCTTGAGTTTAAATAAGCGTAGGGGATGCGTGAGCCCTAATCGCTCAGCTACCAGAACCTTTCAGATTTCATTTATAGGCTAAACATGAGTTAAGTTAATAACTTATTTGTATATATTGTGTAGTTATATATTTATTATTAAAATGTTTGTAAGTAATCGTACAATAATTATATATAACACCATCGCCACTCCTAATCAGAATATTCTTGCCACGGGTTGTCTGGAAGAGATCGCTTTTTAGAGATAAGACCGCCCTTTGTACCCAATTAGATTAATGCTAGTTCGTAAGTTGTCTTTAATGGTGTACAATAAAGTGTTATCTATCTGTCTAAGTCGTTTTTATCAGAATAAATATGAATAAAATTATTTATATTCTCAAAGTTGATTGTTTGCTTACCTACATATAGAGCCTGTTTGACCAATAATTCGACTTAGAAAAAAGGTATTTTATACAATTTAAATATCTCACAAAAGTTAGAAATAATAACTAAATTAAATATAGATAACCGCTAAAAATAGTTGCAATTAATATCATTAATTTTGATTATAATTAGCAGCATTCATATAATAAAAAATATTATGTTCTTAATTTTTGTTTAAATATGAATACAATACAGACTGAAGAGATGCATTCATATTGCTGTAGGTATGGTAGGTAAACTGTAAGTATCAAATTTATTATAAAACTAGCGGCCCCAGCAGACGTTGTTCTGCTCTGAAAAAATATGACCCGATCCCAGCGCCACCTGCCGGTTCCAATTGTGGATTTAATATAATCCATTATAACCACTCAAACATACAAAAACAAAATCGCTCCCCGTTGTTAAGAGGATTCTAGAACCCGATCTCAGCGCCACCTACCGGTTCCAACGGTATAAAAACTATCCTATCTTTCAAGTTGGATCAGACTGCACACGGTGTGCAAATTTGATTAAAATCGGTTGATTAGTTTAGGAGTCCATCGCGGACAAACATCGTGACAGGAGATTTATATATATAAGATAATCGTTGACTTGTCCTGACAAATAAAAGTTTAGGATCCGATCCCAGCGCCACCTACCTGTTCAATTGTGGATCTAAATCATTCGGGGACCCACTCAAACACACATAAAACATCAATATCGGTAAAGTCGTTCTCAAGCTATGCGCGTACATTCAATTCTACGATTAATTTTTTACATAGATTTTTCCAATAAAAATTATAGTTCTTGTGGCTCCAGCCACAAAAACAACTTATAATTTTAATTATATGGTCAAACATATCAGCGTAATTTAAATTTTTTTAATGCCTTTTGATATAAATTTTAACTATTTTCATTAATTGTCTTGTCTTGATTTTAGTTAACATTCTTCTTAAATTAGTATATCTTTTATTTTTTTATGTCAGTATTTATTTCATAGTTCGTGTATTTTGCACACTATAACTAAATACTATATGGCAGAATATACTGTCCCTTTACAATGAATACCAGCTATATAAAACTAAACTAGCAATTCAAGTTATCGGATTAAATAATAAATCATAGCACTTAAACGCAACTACGAGATCTTGTGTCCCACAACGACTGCTTTCGTTGGCATTCAAATCACTAACCAGACTAGGAAATTCGAAAAATATTAATTACTAGTTTGCCAGGCGGCAAAGCAGAGAGAGAATACAATTTCCTGCAGGCGGGCGGCCTGTCGTAAGAGGCGAGAAAACAACCCACAGCCAGGGGTAGGGTTGTTTTGCTCTGGATGGCGACCGCCCCTGGTGTAGAGTATGCCGCCATAACAACCTTGTCTTGTGTTCCGGCATTAGTAACCAGGTTCCAGTCTCCTTAAGAGAGTAGCACTTGTAGCACCTTTCGTGTTGCAAATGTCCATAGGTGATGGTAACCGCTTTCCATCAACTGGGCCGTCTGCCTGTCTAAACTCCTGCAATAATAAAAAATAACATCAAATATCCACTAATGATGTCGCCATACCTTGAAATTTCAACTTTTTGCCTAATTGTACAATTCGCAGAATTCGGTTTCGTAGAACTCCTTATGAGCGTTATACTCCTGGTAAGTATTTCACTGTAAGTTGAATTTTTGTAAAGCTTCCCTTTGAATTTCTCAGTAACAAGAAAATTAACCCTACTTGCTTCGACATCGTTGTTGCTTTTACTGTTCCTGAAATTTCGAAAAACTTTGTGTTTAACAGACTTCTGAATAAATTTCCATGAATTTGTACATCGTCGATGTTAAAAACATTCAGTACGCATGAAGCCGTAAAGAAGTACAATCAAAATTCAAAAAGCTGTTACACCGTGGACAACAGTAATATGGACAAAGCGTTTGCATGTCCTTTACGAAAATTATCTTGAAACGCATTACCAGTCTACGTTTCTCGATAATAACAATCATCGATTATAGACTTACATACTAATTGAGAAAAATATATTTATCGACAAACATGAAGTCACCTTCTGCGAAGTATATTCAAATGTTCATGTAAGGATTTTTCTTGGTAGGATTGCTTCTTCGTGGACTACATCATATCAATATCACTGCGTCAATACCATAAAATCAGACACAATGGTGATCAAAAGCGAACCAATATCATATGAACACTGATAGTTTTATATTTTGTGTGTTAGAAAGGACATACAAGTAGGTTATTAAACCGCGAAATATCAATTATTTAAATCAATTCTATTGTAAACTTAACAAGTTACTTTTGAAATGATTTTTGTAACATTGTAATTATTGTTTTAACAACAAGGCGTACCCTTTGAGAACATGTTTTATAAATTAAGCTCATCACGTATGTATTAGCTGACCCGTACCTACTTCGCTGGACAGCATTAAAAAGTACACATGCATTTATATAATCACGCACGCACACACAAGCAAAGCAAGGTTTAATTTATATTTGTTACCGTTAATTCATTCAAAATGCGGGAAGC
The DNA here is from genome assembly GCA_012273795.1 of Dendrolimus punctatus. Lineage (NCBI taxonomy): Eukaryota > Metazoa > Arthropoda > Insecta > Lepidoptera > Lasiocampidae > Dendrolimus > Dendrolimus punctatus. The sequence goes on along the minus strand of CM022529.1, from coordinate 19,074,724 downwards.
ACTCGCAGTGCCTCATACGAAGATGTGCGCAATTCTTGCATGGAACGTTATTGCTGTAACATATTTGATAGGCGTTCCCGTGTCACGGCATTCATTAAACATTAATAAATAATATAATATAATCACAATCAAATATAGCCTATATCACTCAGGAATAATATAGCTTTCCACTGGTAAAAGAATTTTCAAAACCAGTTGAGCAGTTCAAGAGATTACTTCCTACAAATAAAAAACTCACAAGCTACCTCTTTATAATATTAGTATAGACATGTTTATAAATACATACCCTTACATAAAACCTATGAACCGTTTGTGTGACCTGAAAGTTTACAGACAAATTCCCTTTTCAGAATAAACTTTTTAATTACTTAATTTACCTTACGCCCCGTGCATTACACGCCCAATTTATATCAATTTTTGTTACACAACTAAACCCTAAACAAGCCAACCTTACTATAGTTTAAGTACACGTTCGGCAGGATACAACCCCGGCAGCAGGCGTTATATCTCCCTGAGGACGAATAAAAATAATATACACTGGGATTAAGTTAATCCTATGATAAATGGGGGCTAAAACGAGAGATATATGTGTACAGTAAAAACCACTATCCACACGCGCAGTAATTGGATGATATATTGAGTAATTACTTGATAATAAATACGTTTGTGCTTAACTGTATTTGACGAATGATTTTTGAATGTGTGTGTGTTTTAATAATTCTTTTTCTTCCACAAATAACTAATCTTTTACCATACGAACATTTATTTAAGACCCTAACAAAAAATATACTTAATAATAAAGAAATTGTAGGCTGTATAGAAGGTATACAGTACATACTTATTTTTGAGTTTCTACATTTTAAATTAGGGCTCGAAAAGAAGAAACACATAATTAAAATGGCCACAGATTATTTTATTCAATATTGTACACAAAAGTGTACATAGAGAATTATACAATAGTGGTAATGTATAAGGGCGAGCATAACCCTAAAAGAGTTTTCTTCCAGCAAACCCTCATAGGTTTGCTGGAAGTTAACCCAAAAGAGTTTACCCCGCGGCTCTGCCGCGGGTTAACCTCTAGTGCGTGTCTCTTGTTTATAGAGCAAGTGCTACAGGTTATATTATATTACATTTTTATGTTTGCGCACAGAAGATTCACTTCATTTTATATCGCTAATTATATATACCATCCCCCGTCTATCTGCCAACAAAATAAATTACAAAACTTGACCAAAAAGGCCAAAATGGTCTAAATGGTCAAAATGACCAAAGAGGCCAAAATGACCAAAAAGGCCAAAATTACCAAACAGGCCAAAATGACCAAAATGACCAAAAAGGCCAAAATTACCAAATAGGCCAAAATTACCAAAAAGGTCAAAATTACCAAAAAAGCCAAAATTACCAAATAGGCCAAAATGACCAAATAGGCCAAAATGACCAAAAAAGAAAAATTACCAAATAGGCCAAAATGACTAAAAAGACCAAAATTACCAAATAGGCCAAAATTACCATAAATGCCAAAATGAAAATTATCCCTTGTCCATCCTCAGTATTTAATTTACATACGTACCGAATTTCAGTAGTTTTTCCGTAAAAGCATAACAAACAAACAGACAAATATCATGTTATCCCGGAAACTATCCCATTTTTCGGGATAAAAAGTATCCTATGTTCATCCTCGGTATCGAAAATATATATATACTGAGTTTCCGCCAAATCGGTCCAGTAGTTTTACGTGAAAACGGAACAGACAGACAGGCAGACAGAGTTACTTTCGCATTTATAATATTAATAGGGATACATACATTCTTTATATTATTTTAATCTCTGAAATTAGAGACCATTGCTAAAACTATAGAAAGTTGTAGTTTTATTTAAATTATATAAACGAGCTTTGTATTGGGTGCTGATACACTTCTAAACAATGCTTCTATACAAATGACGTAGCATGCGTTAAATACCCTATTGGGAACTATTTATTCCTTATAGTAATAAGTATAAGGTCCATATTCGTGTGTGCTATCTATCGATATAACAAACGGGTAATGCAGCGTTGCGGTATTTGAACAAAGCACGCTACACTCGGAATACTCAATACTATGAGTCCAAAGCAATGGCAATAATGGATACTAGCATTGCAACGTTAGCTTAGTAAATTTGCGAAGCAACTAGGATATGCGTTCGTTTTGCCTTCATTATGACCATTATTGAGATAAATTGTTGTTAAAAAAATTATAGTAATAACATGGAATTTAACCAGGTTTTGATTGGTTTAGTTATAAATTATTATTCAATATGCGGGCCATATAATTTGTTTTTATGTTTGCTTATAGGTAAACTGGGAAAACGAGTCCACTTGTTAGCAAATGATTAAGTACCGTAGCCCAAGGACATCTGCAACACTAAGGGAGCCGATGTGTGTTCCTACCACGTTTAGACTTTAATTACGCTCTCTTTGAAGAGCCCCACATTCTACGGCTGTAGGAAACGCGATATAGTAGTAACAGACCATAAATGTCTCACTGCTCGGGCCTCCCATTATCATACCCGCCAAGCTTGTCCAAGACGGCTTAGCAGACTTGACACATAGGTTATCTCAATGTGCAGATTACATCACGATGTTTTCCTTCACCGTTGTTAGCACGTGGTAATTGTAATAATTTGCATATTAACCTGGCTACTGATGCCAGAACACAACTAAAAGTTGTTATGTCGGCATACTCTAGACCAGGGGTGGTAACTATGCAGTCAGGTAAATGCCCTACCACCTGGCAAGCTTTTGCAATAAAAATAAATAATAACAGTGGTCAATATTTGGAGAATAATATCATTTCTAATGCGCTAAACTCAGTTTTGTCTGGCTGGTTATTTAAGCGTAATTTAAACGCAATAATGGCTGCACTGTAATATATGGACTTTTGTGGTGAAATTTATCGGTTTGTGACGTTCGTGCAATAAATAACCGTTTATCTTTAATAGAGGTTTATAAAGTAGCGTCGGTTAATTGTTTTAGTGGCCTGATTGTGTTCACACAGCACAACACCGCTTTTCATTTCCCAGTCAAAAATTCAACAGCTGATTTAAAAAGGCAGTATATAATAAAAATCATACACACACAACACTGCCACGTTCACCGACACATACATATGCACGTACGCAGACAAATTATAACTTATGCATCTCACATATTCTAATACATTAGTGTCGGCTGCTATATATTTTCAGTTGGAGATGAGGGGTCAGGAGTGCCATAATAATAAAAGGATTCTTTACTAGTTTGGACTCGCAGCTTTTCCACCTGTAGTTATTTTTTTCTTCATTGTAATGTTTACGGAAAGGAAAATAAATAAATAAACATTTGAAAGTACTTGTATTTAAAACAGTTTAACAGTTTTAAGCGCGGCATTTTATTTGTTTTTTATTTTGACGTTTCGGCCACTTTTCAATAGCCGAGATCAGGGAAGGCAGAGATGTCGCTTTTAAAAGCGTTAAAACGTAATTTTAATTGTATTCACTAGACGAGAAATCTTAAGAAAGTAGTATTCAAATTAAATTCAATTCTAAGAGCTTACCACTGATACTAATTTTCTCAAAATTAAATTTCTATACATTGTGTTATATAACATTGTTACGAGTTGCAGGACTCGAATTAAAATGCCGTTGGAATTACTATAGAATTTATTAGAACTATACAAACACGTATAACACAGGTGCAAATCTAACTGAACACAACCCGTAAAAACGTATTGTACGATTCAATAACACGCGCAAAGTCCGTCACTTTATAGATTATCAAATGTACACACGTCTTGCCATGCTTGTGGTTATGCTTGACTGCCTCACCCCTCCTTTGGGGCATTGCTTTATACTGTACAAATACAATATGTCTCGACACTATTTATACTCGACCGCATGGACTGAATTTCCAAGAATCACACCTGGCCAATGACTATCATAAAAATTACATTACACAATGGGCTGTTTTTCGTATTACAAATTTTAAACAAAATAAGTCCAAATGCGCTAAGTTAATAAACTGCAGTTGTGGATTGGTTTTTGTCGGTCGTAACAATATAAACTAAGAAAATAGTAAGCCATACGACCAAAGTGTTCATATAAAAAAATCTAACAGACATTAAGGGAACTCTCTATGGCAGTAAAATCGCAACTTACTAACCCACCGAGTGGCCAATAACTCGGCGTATAGTAAAATGGCACAGTTATAATAATTTCATATTACATCCTTTAGCTTGTCGACGGAAGGCGCCAATGTATAAAGTTGGCATAATGCCTCTCGCTTTGCTCACCTCTAAGATTATATAAAGGCATTGTTGTACTGAATTAAAAAAGCAACACTTAAATTATATGCATTTAAAGGCTTAAAATAAAATTTTAAATAGTAAAGTTAGCTGCTGATTGCTGTCATGGAAGAAAAATTCGGAAATATTGCGTGGCCTCGTTGTATAGCAACTCTAGTTATGTTCCCCGAAGTATATTACCAGGCCTTTGGTTTGGTGAAACGTGTACAGTGAAAATAAAGATTAATAAATTATCATAGTGAAATCAATTTTATTAGAACAAAACTTTAAAGACCGACGAAGAGCAGCGAAGAGATATAAATTGAACTATATTAAATGTTGTTTTGTAATAATACCAGCTTTAAACATCATCAAAGGAACAAACTGACTTTCAAAATTACTAAGCAAACAACAAGACATTCGCATTTATATATATTTACTATTAGCTGTGCCCGTTAGTTCATCTGCGCGAAATCAAATTTATAAATTCAAACTTTTCAAGATAACGAGATAAAATATATACCTGTAAATATAACATTAAATTGCTATTTTAATAAAAAAAATTGTTATTTAAATCGATTAAACCTTTTCGCAGCGTATTATAGAAAAACTTCTAGTTATTTAGGATAAAACCCGTATAAATAGCATACATATATACTTAATATTAGTGTATGCATAGCACCAGAGGCTTATATTTTGCATTCAGAGAGATACTTCGTAATCGGATTTTCAAACACGATTCTCATCATTAACGTCCTATGTCTTAACTGCATTCTCAGTTTCTACTTTGGGCTGTTTCCCTAGTTTTTCACCTCTCCTAAAAAAAATATGCTGTACTGACAGCTACTACCAATAATAAAAGGTAAAAGTTGTAATGAATAACTTGTTAGAGTAGTAGAGGATATTTAACCAGGCTCTTTATGTAACAATGCTTCATAGCTCTTTTCAAAGAAATTGCTTTACTGCAGAGCGCTCTATATAGAAAGAAAAATATTTACTGTCGCAAATAAATCAAAATACATAAAATTTACAAGAATTTTTACTTATAAATAGATACAGTTTAAGAAATGAGTACTTATATAAAATTCATGGCAATGAGGCTGGAAACTCATCATTATGCTGCATGAGGAGCTAACAATGGGCTGAGTTTCAGTACCAGCCTCCATAAAACCAGAATCAGAATGGACCCAAACAAGCTTGTTCGGGTCTATTTACCCTCATGTAAACAGTGATAAATACATAAAATAATAACATTATTTTACATACAGCACAAAAATGAGTTTGCCAAAAAATATTTTCTTCTAATCTATATATGTCGTACATGCTTTACAGGATACTACGTGGACGGAACGCGCGTTCTAGCTTTATGATCCTCAAGTAATCTGAAGTAAGCACTGAGGTGTTCTTCGGTCACCTGACCAAAAAAACGATATAATTTAAACTTTTCCGCTTGCCATTTTTTATGAGACATTTACGTCATTCATTATTATATTATAAGCGAATACTTTAGTTTTGAAATGGCATGTCATCGGAAGGTCCTGTATGTTATATCCCTGTTCTATCCTAATCAATAAATAACCTATTTATCGTTATTTGATTTATAACAATATTGTTGACGCGTGTAAATAGTCATAACATATAGTTAAGGGCTATGATGAACCAGAGTTCGAGCCTTAAATAAACTACGGTGATATAAGACAAAAAGTATACGATGCTGGGCAATCAAGACAACTCATACGACACCCAATGGCTATAACAGCTAATAAAATAAGCCCACTCACCTTACTATTGTAGGTTTGTCAGATCATTATAAATTCACCACCTTCATCGCCGCAATACCAGACACAAGGGGAAACAGCCGGTTTATGACCTATTCCCAGTCCTTCCATTTAATGCAACACTTATTAGTCTTCCTTTATTTGATTTAACGTCAATTTTTCAATCACCAGATAGAAGTTATTCGATGAGTTATAAAATTTTTTTTGACCTGTGCGCCTGCTTACGTGTACAGCAGGCAACGACGATGCGTGTAAGTATGTGGGAAAAAGACAAAAAACGTTCAGGCGCCATCTACTGGCGAGTGGTCACCGCACTGAAGTATGACGTGAAGTTATCTATAAAACACCCAACATTGCTGTAGAGCATCACCAAATACCGCATCTGACCATCTGCGTGACACAGTCAGTAATACTAAATTATCCCAGATGGAGAAGGGACATTTCATCGAGTGACGTCATTGATGACGCCACTCTTCCCGTTAAACCTGTTAGATCTTAATACTCTATTACTTAAGACGTTTTAATAAAACAAGCATTCACACTACCCATCAAGTAACCGCTGAAAATGCCCTCTGTAAATCCAAATGAAACTTTATCGTAAATTGTGTAGGGGTAGCGTGGGCGCATGTTTCGACCTCATAAACACAATAGTAACGATATAAACCCGCTGCGCGCTTGATTTATTCACAACATTTATACACGGTTGTCGTTTCATCGCCGAATTATGTATATCTATTTTACGGGCAATTTGATAAATACGGTTACTATGTATAATGACCGGTCTGTATACATAATGCCGGTGTCAAATGAGCAATATAAATAAAACTATATTCGATAAATCATAAAAAAAAATTATACTAGTAATGAGATAAAGTTCCATATTCAGAAAATATTGATCAAGCAAGGTCTATGAGACTTTGTAGGCAATTAAATTTCCAACTAATTTTCTATATACATTTTTTTCATGTCAAGTGAGATAACAGCATAAATACTAGAATTTTAGGTGAATATCAACTTCAGTGACGTGTGGCAAGTCACCAGTATAATTTAATTTTTCGCCGCAATATAAACTATAGTAGATTGTCCAATTCTGAGTAATCACGACCAAGCCCTATGTGATACCACAAAATGCAGCTTTTATAGAAAAACAAAAAATAGTATTGATTTACGTGTATTTTATATGGAAAATCTTTTCACGCTCAGAGAAAGTACTTACAAATAATATCAAGAACTGTAATTTTCAGGGATTTTGTTCCAGCATGTACAAAAAAATATTGCTGTAATATATAAAATTAACTTGTTATACAATAATTAAAAATACAAATAATTTAAAATCTCAGTGTTAAGAATTTAACTCCGATATTCTGTGAGAGTGAATTCGCGAAGCGATTCTCTCAGTGTTACAGGTCGAATCGGTCATAAGATCTGTAATCAAGATCCAGCATGGTTCTACCGCGTGTTAAAACTTTAACTCTTGAATGAAGCGCACTGACGTAGCTAAAAACATTCGATTCATGTATTATATATATCAATCACTGAATATATATCATTCAATCCATCTGCATGGCTATTTCGCTTCTACCTTTCATCCTTATCCTATATAGATATTTATACTTAGATGAGAAATAATTCTGGAGCGATTTATAATTTAAAGGATACAATTATTATTTTGTACGGTAATTTTTTATCATTGAAAAATTATTTTTGGCAAGTTTCAAAAAGAGACCACCTATAAAGTCCTATATAATATAATAACAACCTAAACGTCCCACTGCTGGGCTCGGGCTTCCCAGCGGGTCGCGGAAGTAGCTCACGCATATCCGCGACCCTGCACATGCGTCAGTGCACAGGGGTTTAGGGTATCGGCTACCACTAAGCCGCGAGTCCCACCCCCCCGAGTCTCCCCGGCGGGGTCGCAATGGATCCCTTGTAAAAAAAAAAAAAAGGCTCGGCTTCCATTATAGGGGGGTCGAACAGTATACCCACCACGCATGTTCAAGGCGGCTTGGCAGTTTAGACAAATCGGTTATCTTGATGTGCAGCTTGCATCACGATGTTATTTTCACCGTTGTAAACACGTGGTAATTGTACTAATATGCACATTAGGTCAGAAAACTGCCTAAGTGGTACATGCATCTGGCCAGGATCAAACCCGCGCCCTTTGAGTTAGGGATGCGTGCGCTAACCATTACGTTGTCACGACTTCTTGTTTAATTAATGCTTCTAACTTTACGTCATTAACTCTCTCGTTTCAATAGATAGATAGATAGATAACACTTTATTGTACACCAATACAAACATGAACTTAAAGACTAAAATTATATCTACTCATGTACAAAGGGCGGTCTTATCGCTAAAAAGCGATCTCTTCCAGACAAGCCCAATCAATGCAATTCAATGTATTCTAATATCTAATAATAAAGTGATGATAAACAACGAAATGAGAAAAATCAAAAACATCTCAACTCCTCATTGTATCTATTGTTAGGAATTTACATAGATAACCTAGAGACAGTTCCGACCCAACGAAATGGGCACAATAGCAAAATCGGCTATTTGAAAACTCGTGAATCTGCTCGGAGAATTATTGGGGTCCACTTTCCATAAGATGGTTGCCACAAATTCTGGTCCCTTGTCAATTTGGCGGGGCGCCGAGGTATATACGTCCGGATTGTCACTGCTCACTGATTTAGAGTTGTTATTTGCCAGTTATTAAACTGGATCTATCATTAATGCTCTGACTTTAGGGATTTGTTTGTCTACAGCTTTAGAAGCGTTTTAGGAATGAAAATTGATATTGTTATAAATACAAATTCATCACTGGATTTAAATAGTTTTAGTAGAAAATTTGATTGCTAAAGATTCTTTAATTAAGTATTGGTTATCGCCTTGAAAATCTCTATTGAAATAGATTCCTTTACTACTAGCCGATGTTTGGTCGAAAATTGTCCGTAATTCATTTTTTAACTTTGAACTGTTTGGCAACGATTTCTACTCTGTGGGAAGTTTGACCACAGATGTGTCTGACACTGTCTAACGGTAGTGTTCATATCGAGTTAGAGTAGAGTAGCCTTCTGTCGGGTGTGGGTGGGGCCTCTTAGGGTATAGAGGTTCTCACTGATCTGCACATACCGTCGAGATGGGGGTGCGGCGTGTTCCGCGCGCGCTCACCTCTCCTCCCGCGGGGTGAGCTACAGACAGCCTAGAGAGCTCGAAGATGCTGGGGGATAAAAGTAGTCCATCGGCAGTGGAAGTGCCCTCACGAGACCTACGCCTGCCAGGGCTGCGGAGAGGCTAGATCATATACCAGTAGCCCTGGCATAAGGCGAAGACGGAACCTCCAGGGGTTTTATTGGGTATCCCTAACTGGGGAGTGGCAATAGCATGGCTCCAGTTTTGGCTCGGCATGCTAGTACTACCCCTCATCTGGCGAATCCCACACTAAGTCGCGAATTATCCCCCCAAGGTTCTGTCCTTGTCGCGGCTTAGTCCTCAAACGGATTTTCCCTGGTAAAAAAAAAGTAGGCTATTTAAGAAGACCTTAAAGACGCCTACAAACCTACTCTAAACCAATATGAATAAGATCGTAGGAGTGTATAAACGTAAGCAAAATATTTAATTTTATTAAAGGTATTTTTAAGACATACTTTAGTATATAACAAAACTAGCATTAGTAGTACAGTAGGTTTGACGTGAATACCGAACAAACTGACAGAGACAAAAAATGTAAGAAACAAAACTCTACACTTTTATACTATTTTTATACCTTCTGTGCACGTACTATACTCTTCAACTATACTCTTATTTCTCTTTCGTCGTATACTATTCAACTATGCCAAATCTCAGACTCTTCTGTGAACGTAATAAATTTAAAAAAATAAAATTTCTATATTTATGTATATGAGTGTACATAAATAGTTTATTTTATTTTTGAACTATGAAGTGCTTTAAAGCTAATGCTTTTAACAGGAATTAGTTTGACCAGCATCCGTTAAGTCGTTCTTGAGATATAAATTTGGATTAAGTGCTATTCGTAGTTCCGTAACGTAACCAAGTGATGAAAGAAACTAATGGACTTTGGTCACAACTACCTGTTCGCGGCTGTTATGCACATGCCCGATTTCTAATTAATACTGCTTAACTAAAAACCATCACGCCATCCATGACGGCACATTCCATTCCCAAGCCTATTAGTGCAAGTTGTTCACATCAACATCGATAGTCAAGGGGCATGCGGTATTGTCTCGAGGCTCACAATCCACGAGACAAGGGCGCTTTATTACGCACCAGTGACCACCTAAACACAATACGATTTAGTCCAGAACACAATATGTGCAAGTATAATATAATCTTTGCAACGATAGCTAACTACGTACAAAACAAACTCTGTTATGTATGCAACGGAAGTTTATTAATTTAATAATTTTCGACGGAGGAGTTATGATGTGAAAAATGATTACGTTTTTAAGCCATTGAGAATATATATGAATTTCTTTGGTTCAAACAAAATTTTAATTAAAAATATTCTTCCAGTATTTTTTCTATTTTTCCACTTTACAGTTTAAAAGTTAAATGACACGTGATATTCTTATACACGATATCCTACATAATTATGTACACTGAAAATAATAATCACCATTCAGTTGTGTTTGACGAACCTGCCTAGTATTTACTTTTTCCCAATTTTACTAAAGCGTTATAATTGTAGCGAGATGTATATGGTTACGACCTAGACGCCGACAAAATACAAACTCACACGTTAATACCTATAGAAACATATTATATTACCTTGCGGCATTTGTACTTCTTTTGTTTACTTTGTGTTTAAAATTTGTTATTTTAAAAAACCAACCCATTGTGTACTGTAATCTTTTACGGCCTATTGTTGTGTTGTGATCACTGCCACGTGTCTCAGATTTAAAGAACAAACTGATTCTAGGCAAATTCGGTCCACGCGGCTGGGCAGACATATTGCATCTGTGCAGTATAAAGCAATGCCCCAATTGAAAGATCAGCAGTCGAGCAATAACCACAAACAAAGCAAGATGTGTGTACTACAATCGGGAATCTTTTAGTGACCGACTTCGCGCGTTTTATGGAATAACGACCTTTTACATTACGTTTGGACTTATTGTGTTCGGTTATATTTGTACCTGTGTTACACATGTTTGTATAGTTCTAATAAACTCTATTGTAATTCTAACGGCATTTTAATTCGAATCCTGCAACTCGTCAATATAATAAAATCTCTTCTCAAAAACATTTGTGCAGAAATATTTTTTACATTTCATACCTAAACAGAGTGATGTAATAAGAAAAAGAGAGTCGGAATCTTCAGCTACACTATGTGTGCCGGGTATCTAATATAATAAACAATTTATTTCAGAAACATACAACACCATGCGATGACCTGTATGCGGGGCGACAGCAAACACATTCAAGCCGGCACCAGTTGTGTTTGAGTTCGGGACCAAGCCCGAACTACCGCTTCTTTGTTCTAGCTTTCTTGTTACTTTGTTGTTGGATGCATTAATTGAAATGTCGTGTACAGCCCTTGTTGTACTGTCAACCGATATATTCAATCAATTTCATGATCGACTGTCATACGAAAAGTGGTGTTGTAATATTATTCGTAATTGAGCCAAGCAATATGTACAAGATTTCATCTCTAACGCTAAACTTAAGTTAAACAACGCAATAGTTTTTCATACTATGGCTTTGATTTGGATAGATAAAGTTTATATTATAAAATACTAAAAACGCGGTCTCTGTACATTGAAACTATTAAAAAACTGGAATACTCTATACTTATATAAGCTATAGAGAACACGATGCCATTTTTAGATTTCTTGTCTGTTTGTCAGTCTAGTTCGGGATACACGTAAAAACTTCGAGGCCGATTTCGATGTGGTTTTTGCTGATCAGCAATTTCTTAGACTGAAAAAATCTGCCCTTGTTTTATCATATCATCCCCGCAGGACATTTTTCAAAATGGCCAGATAAAAAAACCATTTCCAATGTTATTTTTTTCACTGATCGATAGATAACAAATTTTATGTAACAAAATATGTGATATTTTTTATCGCGGGAGTTTTCCCGGGAACGGTTTGTAGTTATTCGAGTGCATAAAAATTTGCTTATTCTGTCACAGTTTTCACTAAAACGATAGCTTACATTTTTTTAATACTGTGGTACTTTGTGTCCCCGAATCCTGCGGGAATATCAAGTCAAGCTTGGATGAAGTCGCGGACATAACCTACTAATAAATATATTCTAACAAAATTGCAGATGTGTACCTGTAGGCCACCGTAATCACTTACTATACGTATTTCATCGTTGAAGATCTTATGGATGAGCAATTTAAAAATTCGTAATACCAGAACACTCTAGAAGAATGGAGAAAGGGCCGCAGCCGATAAAAGCGCAATCCTCGAGTAGGTGCTAAGGTAATGCCTGCAACCTGTAAGATTTATTTTGTCTTTCTACAAAGGAAACGTAAAATTCAATTCATATCCTGAACACTCTTTACCCTAAGAACATTGCTGAACACTATTACCGAAAAAGGCTTATGAATTAATCAATTATTTACTAATCAAATTAATTGACTGAAAGATATTCTCTTTTTAGAATTCCGCATCGAAATGCCAAAAAACGGAACCCTTACGAATTCGTCATGTTTGTCCGTACATCCGCGTATTTTTCTATGCACGGTCAGAGCAATTTTTAATGTCATTTAGGTGTGATTGTTTTACGAACGCACTATCCTTTACCTATTATTATCACTGGACAGTCTACTGTTACTTAATTTTTAAGCCTGTTTGACAGGCGCAATTTTGGTGCTTAATATTCAAGACGCTAGGCACCAACAGACCCAATGAACTAAAACATTATTTAAATGAGTAGTATAGTTCCAGAGACTACCGCAAGTGATGCTTCAACTTGTACCAAAATATGCTCGTCACCTACAATTCTACATGCATCAAACAGTCCAATGGTAAAATAGAGGTCTGAAGACGAGAAAAGCTCTCTTTAGTATGTATCAAAAAATACATAGTTATAAGCACCATAAATTCTCGCAAGTTCAAATAATTCTCAATAATTTAGGGACGTCCAATTAAGGTAATGAAATGTCCTGTTAGATGAGTGTAACAAGATTTCGGGTGCCTTTTAAGTAGGATTCTCCATATCAAAAGCGTCCAGTCGTCCTTCTAAGAAAAACCCCAGTCGAGATCAATTTCGCTAGTATGTTGTGTGATTACTTAATTCCACGGCGAGTGGGCAGGGACCCTCGTAAAGATAAGACTGGAATGAGTAGGGCTCTACTTAATTTATGAACAAGTGTCGCCTCGGGAGCTGCTCGCCCCTGCACGGGAGGTATATTGACGTAATAAGGTCCTCTTGATGTTTATCTTGTTGATTTTTTACTCGACTTGTGAAATGTGTGACAGAACGAAGAGCATGTAGATTATAGCAAGAATTAAAAAACAGAATCTTTCCAAAGTTGCAAATATGTGACCCTCAGTGAGAGTCATAAGTTGATACCGTTTACATTTGATCTACAGAGAGCTCCCAATACGTCTAATCGATCTTTCATGTCATCAAAAGGCTGGTTCATACCTCGAACAATGAATCGGTATGGCGACCTAGCAAGGTAACGTAGCCAGCCTTCTAGGAACCTTACTCGTCGACTTCGATGACTTTTTCCCACTTGATGGAAAGCGGTTATCATCGCATATGGACATTTGTAACACCAACGGTGCTACAAATGCGCTGCTGCTCTCTTAAGGGAGACTGGTACCTGATCACTAATGCTAAAATACAACACAAAGTTTTTATGGCGGCATACTCTAGATCAGGGGTGGTCAAAATCCAGTCGGGCAAATGCCCTACCACCTGGCTGTGGGTAGTTTTGTCGCCTCTTACGACAGGCCGGTCGGCCGCAGGAAATTGTATTCTTTCTCCGTCCCAGCACGGATAAAAACACCTGCCTTAGACATAAGATATTATAGGTAGAGTACACTGTAAATTAAGTTTTGCACATTGTCTTTGCAATATAATATACATTTTATTTAAATGGTATTATAATAATCATCGCCTAATTTCACCCGCAATATTATTTATTATATCAAGTCATTACATTCAATTAACCTTAAGCTAAATTTGCACATAAATAGTTTTTTTTTGTTGCAAGTGATATTTTCCACTATTTTCACATACTAGTAATGGATTATAATATGGTCACATTTTCATTAAACCGTCTTGTTTCTCATTTATCCATATCAGAATGCTGTTGCCACTTCAGCGCATTCTACTCAGTAAAGAAGCTACGCTATAGAGCGGCAAACCTATCTACACATATGCACATTTATAATTATGTGCTAACCCGGTAATAGACCTACGAGCAAATACTTATTGCTCAAACGACTTTCTTCGCTTCTGAAAGTTTCCGTCTATGCGTGGCAGCTGAGCAGAAATCGCAAGTATATCATTCGCACGTTTACCACCCTCATAATAAGATGACTTTATCTAACCAAACAAATTACCCTGTAAAGCATGTGATATCATAATAAATACATTAAAAGCGAAATATGAATGTCTAATGGCGCTTGAAAAACAAGTGTATGAGTGAAAGTTTTAGTCCCGCTCCTTTATCAAACGACTCGGTTCCAAAGTTAAATCGGTTGGAGGCGAAAAGGTCAGGCGGCTCAAGTTTCTATCACGATTCACGTACGCAACTCGTGTGTACGACTAACAGCGTAAGAAGTTAGTCTTTTCAACAACTTAAGTACGAATGAAATACGACAGGTATGAGTGTACAAGAGACTGCTTTCATTATGTATTGTCGTTCTGTAAGTGAGATTTTAACGACGGTTTCTCCTACATGAAAAGGTCAAGCGGCTAATGTTTGTATCTCGCATACGCAATACGCGTGTATGGCTAACAGTATAAGAAATTAGTCACTTTAACAATTTAAGTACGTGTTAAATGCAATAGGTATAAGTGTACACGAGACTGCTTTCAATGTGAGCGGGTAAATTGCTAATGAGAAAATAAAAGGAATATTTCAAAAACTTTACATTTTAAAAAAATTACAGGAGACTACTTAGAAAATCTAATTTTTATGATTCTCTGTTCACCCATTTATTATTTTTTATCTATGTCTACTCGCTCTTAGATTTATAGGACTTATGTTAGAATATAAACTTTTGTATCTCATATAAGTGAACTTTAATGTTCTTTTGAGAATAAAGTTTTTTAAACCCACTTGTCAAATTTGAAAACCTGCCCGTAAAACATCAAGTAAAATTTTTGTTGCGATTCGTTTTTCCACTTGTTCGTTTCCATGCATCTTTCCACTTGTCCGTTGGAAATTTCCGACTTGTCCGTTGAAGTTTCAATTCTACTGAAGTCTTTATATTTTTATAATAATAAAACATTAATAAGGAAATAAATCATGTAGCGCAATCTAGTCATGTAGGATTAAAAGGCTTTTTTCAGATCTACGTTTTTTACTGCACGATTGTCATCTATAGTATTTTTATTCTATGATACAAGAAAATAATTAAATACGCTCCTCAGAATAGAAAATATGAAAACGAATCACAGTCCTCTTCTTTTTCGAAGGCAGAATACGCAAATTAATTTACAGCATACTTGCGTTTTATATCCCCATCAAATATCCTAATTATATCCCATTACAAGGCACTTATTCCTAAATAGTTATCTGAAACAACTTTATAACAAGTCCAAGAACAGAACCACTTAATTTCATCCCCCAATTAGCGAGTGGATGTCATCCTTCGCGTCTCATTTGTCCGACATAGTATATACAATTTATCAGATGGAGCAAACAGAGTCCTTATCTTCTTTTTTTATTTGGAGCATGTTCGAGAGTTCTTTATACATCAATACTGAAAAGTTCATTTTTCAATCCGTTTTTCTTAATATTCCACGCTTTCTCATTTCATGTTTGTTTTCGTATGTATCTGATTTTAAGTTGCAATAAAAGATTCTGAAAAGTACATAATATAAAATAATAATGTAAGCCATGCAATAAACCTTATTGTGTAATTTAATCCCTTTTGAAAATATTTTTTTTTAGAAATCATTGTTAGAATTACATTTTTATGAGTTGAGTCTCTAATTTTGGAATAAAATATTCAAATTTAACTACTTTTAAAGCATTTATAAAATTAACTAGAATAAAAATCACCTGATTTTTATATAGACTATGAATCTCAACAAACATTATTCATCCTTTTTCAATAATTCTTTCACTGTACAGGCTATTCGACTCTAGAATGCGCTGTCTGTTACTTTTAGACAAACTAAATCACTAACAATATTTAGAACATGAAAAAGCACTACCTGCAATATATATGTATATATAATGTATAAACATATGAGTAGGATATTTAGGGTTTTATTATAGGCGAAACAATGAAACAAGACCGAATCCGCGATATGACTGTTTATTTTCAAACTACCTACATGACACTATTAACATAGAATACCACACCTCCCCCTTTAAGACAACAAAAAAAAAGAAAAATGGTAAAGAAAAAGTGACCTTATCATGTTATTTAATTTTCTACAAGAACTGTGCTTGACTGTTAATCATTATAAACATAATTTACAAAGATAACACAAAATTGGTATGATAGACTCTTAAACCAATTAATTAAAAAAATAATATGGAAAGAGTTTTATTAGAAAGTAGATAAAATAAATATGATAAAGGTCCTTAGAAGATATAATAGTATTTTTTTTATACAAATAAGTTAAACATATAAAACGTAAGAAATTAGTTAAGAAAGAAAAGCTTCCGACAAAATTAATATACATATTTGCCTCTGTAAATACATTTACGTCTGAGACGTTTTGGCAGTAATTCATCCTGAATAACGTTTTCATCGTTTGAGGTTGACTTTGGACTATCAGCTGAATCTATCTCATGTTCTATAATTTCATCAGCAGAATCTGGTGCAATATGTGACGGTGTTTCAATTTCTTCTGATTTACCAGAGTTATCTGCTTCGTTATTTATCAATGAATGGCTAACGCTCAACCGTGTAGTTTTATTTGGAATAATTTGATCAATGTGACGCTTCCACTCGTGCCCGTCTGATAGTCTAACTCTATAAGAGAGAGGGGCCTCTCTAGCTACTACATTAGCCGGTGCCCACTTATCAGTGCGAGCGCGATAGTCTCGTGCAAGTACTGGATCTCCGACATTAACATAACGTTCAGCACCAGGACATACGCGACCTACGCGTTCACATATTTTTTTCTACGTTACGCTCTGCACTGGGTTTAAGAATATCTAATCTTCCACGTAAACGTCTACCTAAAATAGCCACCGCAGGTGCCACACCAGTAGAAGCATGGTCACAATTACGGTATTGAAATAAAAACTGTGCAATTGCTGTTTCAAGGTCAACGCCTTCGTGCACCGATTTTTTCATAGCTCGCTTAACGGACTTCACCGCATTTTCAGCAGCTCCATTCCCTGCAGGTCTGTAAGGACTGGTAATTGTGTGTGTTATTAAATTTTTGTTCATATAATTACCAAATTCGCGTGATCCAAAAGGTGGACCGCCATTGCTTACAACCTGTGATGGCAATCCAAACCGAGCAAAAAGTTCACGTAACTTATTTATGGTTGCGCTAGCTGTAGTATTGGTCATCTTCTGAACCTCAATCCATTTGCTATGTGCATCTACAGTAACAAGATAATGTTTCCCTTGAAACTCAGCAAAATCAATATGTAACCGCTGCCAGGGACGAGCAGGAAAAACCCATGGATGTAACAAAGACTGTGGTGGAGCATCTCTTTGCAGTCTACAGGCAGTGCAGTCACGACATAAAACTTCAATTTCATTATCTAATTGGGGCCAATATACATAATTGCGAGATAAGTTTTTCATTTTTACTACTCCTAAATGCCCTTCATGTAGCTCTCTTAGAACTTGTTTTCTCAAAATAACCGGAATAATAACCCTGTGATTATACAAAATACATCCTTGGTCTATTGAAAGATATTCTTTCCTGTTGTAATAAGGCTTTTCATTATCATTCACGAGTGAGGGCCAACCATTCATTATATATTTATAAATTTTACTTAACACTTCATCGGTTTGGGTTTTTAACGCAACTTCGCGTGCACTAATAGGAAATGAATCTTCGACATAATTTATGTAAGACACCAAATTCAACCCAGATTCATTCTTTGGTTCGTATGGTAAAGGAAGGCGTGATAGTGCGTCCGCATTACCATTTGAGTTGGATTTAACAAATTCAACGTCAAAATCGTACGCTGCTAATCTGGTTGCATACCTTTGTAAGCGACTGGAAGCCACTTGTGGTAATCCAAATTTTGGACCAAAAATGAATGTTAAAGGCTTATGATCAGTCTTAATGATAAAATGACGACCATACAAATACTGGTGGTGTTTCATTACACCATTAATAATAGCAAGAGCCTCTTTATCAATTTGACTGTATGCACGTTCTGCAGCATTAAGAGTTCGCGAAGCGAAACAAATCGGTCGGTCCTCACCATTTGGATATCTATGAGACAAGACACTTCCAATACCATACGAACTGCTATCAACTGCTAAAACAAGAGGCAATTCCGGTTTATAATGTACCAATACATTAGTGCTAGCAATAGAATTTTTAACTGTCTGAAAGGCTTTATCACATTCTTTAGACCAGACCCAAATCTTATTTTTTTTTAACAACTTATGTAATGGGTAAAGTAAAGTACTTAAATTTGGAATAAATTTGGCATAATAATTTATAAAGCCTAAAAATGATCTTAGTTGTGTTATATCATTTGGTGCAGGAGCATCAACTATTGCTTTCACCTTATTTGGATCCGGATGTAAGCCATTTTTATCAATAATGAAACCCAAATAACTAATACTATCTTGCATAAATTTGCATTTTTCTAACTTAATTCTCAAACCGACCTCACTCAACCGTGCAAAGAGTGCTTTTAGGTTAGAAAGATGCGTGAATTTGTCAGGACCACTCACTGCAATATCATCCATGAAAACAGCAACCCCTTTTAAACCCCTTAATGTTTCTTCCATAAATTTTTGGAATTTTTCTGGTATACATGTAAGACCAAATGGTGTACGTCTATAAACATAAGTACCAACGTGAGTAGTAATGGCAGTACATGGCTGCGAGTCTTCTTCGAGCCAGAGTTGTTGATAAGCATTGGTGAGATCGATTTTCGAAAATTGTTCACCACCACTTAATGCGGCAAATAATTCTTCAATCTGAGGTAGAGGGTACGGTTCGCGCATCAATTTAGGATTTATAGTTACTTTATAATCGCCACAAATGCGAATATCACCATTTTTTTTAATCACAGGAACAATAGGTGACCCGTAATCCGAATAATCTACCTTGCGGATGGTACCTTCTGCCTCAAGACGTTTTAATTCTAACGCAACAGGTTCTCTAAGTGCCAAAGGCAAAGGTCTGGCTTTAATAAACACGGGATTCGAATCTATTAATTTTAATGAAATTTTCTTAGTGCAGGTTCCTAAACCAGGGGAAAACACAGTTGGGAATTCATTTTTCAGTTTCTCCACGAAGCTGTCTAAATCTCTTATATTATACAACAAATTATTTAAATTTATATTATTTATATTTAATTTTTTTAACCACGACCTACCAAGCAAAGGTGGACCTCCTTTTTTAATCACAAACAATTTTAAATTTTGTGCCATATGTTTTTCAATAACCACGTTTACATATATAAATCCAACAGGTTCAATTACCGTTCCTACATAAGAGTACAATGACAAATTATTAGGAAGTAAAGACACGTTCTTAAAATGTTCTTTATAAAATTTCCAACTAATTACAGATAGTTTACTGCCTGTGTCAAGCTCAAAAATAATTTTTTTATCGTTAACAATAGCGGAAACCAGGTATGGTTTCCCTTTTTGGCTGTATGTACTCAGGTTAAAAATAATATTTTCACTTTGATGCTCATCACTACTCTCACTATCCTCGATATAATTTTGCTTACGATTTTGTGCCGGTTGAAATTTCTTATTTTTATCACTGTTTTTCTTACACATTACTTTTATATGCCCTTTTTGACCACACACGTCACAAGAGTAATTTTTGAAACGGCAAACATCGGGCTTATGTTCACGGCCGCAACGCCAACAAGATCGAAAAGATCGTGTATTAAACGACACCTCCGCCGATGAGCTGCTGTTATAGGCCGCCGCACGCCCGGGCGGCGGCGGTTGGGCGCTCCTCGGTCTCGCTGTAACCCGATGTATCGGCTCGCACGCGCCCGACCCGCCGGCCGCGCCGCCGTATTGCGCACACGACGCCCCGCTTGTCTGCGCATGCCGCTCCGCGGCCTCCAATGCCAGGGCCAACTCCACTGCCCTCTTGTACGTCAAGGTCGGTTCAGCAAATAAACGAGACCTCATGTCATCGCTAGCCAAACCAGACACAAACTGATCACGTAAATTTTCTTCCAAAGTTGAGTTAAAATTACATGTACTTGCCAAATGTTTTAAAAACTGCAAGTATTCACTTAAACTTTCATTCAACCCTTGTCTTCTTTGACGGAAAACATGCCGTTCTGCAATTTCAGAACGCTGTGGTTCGAGGTGATCGCCGACTATCTTCACTAATTCCTTAAAGTTTTTCGCCTCCGGATGGTTAGGTGCACACAGATCACACATAAGATCATAGGTGGCCTCGCCAACCAATGTCACTAACGTAGCAACTTGTAAACTGGGTTTAATTTCGTTTAAAGTTATGAACTGTTCGACCCGGCGAACGTAAGCCGCCCACTTTTTACTTGAAAGGTCAAATTGTTCTACTTTTCCGATCGGCATGTTATTATTTATATGTTTTAACTAATAAACGTAATTAAACTGTAAAATATAACACTATTTAACGTTAATCCTCGTCGCCAGTAGGATATTTAGGGTTTTATTATAGGCGAAACAATGAAACAAGACCGAATCCGCGATATGACTGTTTATTTTCAAACTACCTACATGACACTATTAACATAGAATACCACAATATGTACATATTTATGTATGTAATACTAATTGGTGGATTTATTTGGATGTCGTAGAAGGGGTAAATATAACTCCGTCCTTCCAATTCCATCCCCCACTACTTAAAATTCATGCACTGGATATTTATAGTTTACCCCTTATTTACATTTTTATTCGATCTGTTGAAGATTAATTTTAATAACTCTTAAACTGTTGCTCCTAAGCTAAATAAAACCTGGATATAAAAATATTATGAAGAATATCAAGACAGAAATGTTTAATAAAAGCGCTTACAATTTATACACCTACGTGCAAAAACCGCCGCGAATACTCTTTCTAGTAAATTACGTTTTCTACGTTGTTCGGATTACATGTCGCAAGCTGGGCTCCGGTTATGGCCGGTTATTGCCGGTGAAGCACGTCTTACTGGCTAATGGAGGTAGTGCCGTTAATTGGAGAAGCCTTCCACTGCCATATTAAGTACACCTTCATTACGCGCTATTCCATTCAACCGGATAATACTGCTCCTCGTGAGAATAGGATCTATTGTGTTATGATACTGTTTTCTTATTCTTTCCATTCTATTAAAGTTCATAGGCGATGGTAACCCCTTTCCGTCAGATGAGTTATCTGTCTTTCTGGAGAATTCTAGCAATAAAAAAAATAAGCAATAGTTGGATTCCGTATTGTAATTTCCAATTAATAAGACAATCTATACTACCTACTTATAATAAAACTGTAGAGGTCGAATTTCTGTACAATGAAAAAAAATGCTAAAAACTCAATCAGGGGGATGTAAGAATTGAAATAGAACTAATTTAGATTTTTTTTAATTTTTTGTTTCTCTGTTTGTACAGGTTAATCTCCGAAACGACTGGACCGATTTAAATGAAATTTTTATTAGTGGTAGCTTTTATCTCTGGTCAACATATAGGATACTTTTGATCCCGAATAATGAAATAGTTCCCATGGGATAGTTAAAAAACTTTCCACGCGAACGAAGTCGAGGGCAGAAGCTAGTTGATTAATGTAATTAATCTCAATTTCCATTTACCTATTAAAGTGTCTTCTATTTCTGGCCAGTACTTAGTTCTCAGGGGACTGCCTTACATTGATGTTCTGGACGCCGCAAGATGTTGAAGTTAAGCATCTTCAAAAAAATCCATTGAGCAGTAAGTATCAAACGAATACACTTATTACAAAATCTAAATACTGTTATTTTTAATTATGTTTGTATCATATACCAACACCATGGAAGAAGAAACTGTCGTAAATACATTACATAACTAAGTTTTAAATTTTCATTACAACATTTTTAGAACAATTTAGTTAAGAATTCAAGAAAAACGAAGAGAGATTAATTTATTACTCTGATGGTCTAATTTCTCTGTACCATGTCCTTATTCCTTCCGCACTCTATCGCATTTTTCCTGTCTGTTCCCTAGATCTCATTCCCCTGATATTGCCCACCGACGACGTGCGCCAACTTACCAGCATCACAAATTCAAAATATTTAACATGACAGAAGAATGCTCTAGAATTACGCTTTTTATTGATCAGTAGGTTATTATTTTTAGTACCCTATTACTAATAATATAGGAGGGAGACGAATGAATCAGTCTTGTCCCTCCGATATATTTGTATCAGGGGCTACCGATAACAGTGTTACGTTATTAAGTAGCATGATTTTTTTTGTTGTGTTTCTTTTTAAAGTTAATAATAAATTTTGATATGTACCCACTTATTTCTATACGATACAATCGACCATTTCCTTAATTCAATAATAATGTTATGTTTTTATTTATGCTGTGATTAGCGCCCGTTTTGTACAGAGGAGTTGTCCATAATTTACCTTTATTTTATATAACAATAATATGATGTTGTCATTGTGTAGGTTATAATTCAAGGTCTCTCAATTGTATATGGACGGTATTCACTACGTACTATTTTTATGTTGACAGACGCGATAGATTTATACTGAGTTCGGTTTGTTTTAGTACATGTAAAACTTTGAATATAATATTTTATATAATATCTTGTATAAAATGTTGTCTAGAATTTCCAAACAATAATGTATTCGATTCTTTTCATTCATAACCAATTCGCTAAGTTTGTTAAACTGTCAAATTGTTGGAGTGATGTGCGAGGTGTTCTAAAATGCTCGTAGAGTGTAAAAAGTCACTGTATGTAATATACTTAGATCATACAAACGTCCCTCAATGGTAATATGTTAAAAACGTAACGTTCTCTGATTATAAATATGTGACCAGTTGCTGTTTTTTACTACTAAAAACCCTTCTGAGTTGTTGTAAGTGTTACAATAGTCTTCTAAGAAGCAAATCGAATACCACTTGACCAAATCGGCAATATTAACATAACTTTTATAATAAAGACAATAAAATAGTCAATTCCCGTAATGGCGCATAAACAGATAATTTTACAGCCTATCGACAACAAATAAGTGTGAACAATACTCGTTCATTGAATTTTAAAGCCCTTATTTAATTTTATCGGGATATTGAATGTTCAAATAAAAACCATAACAGTTGTATAATGGAAGGTTTATTAATTTAAACATCGCTTGTACACGCTCCGTGTATTGAAATGGGATTTTCACGCAATCGTATTGTCCTGTGGCTAAAAACTCGGGAAATGTCTTGTCTTTTTAATTTCTTTTCTTTTATATTTAAATTACATGCTTTTATTTTTTACTAGCTGTGCCCGCGACTTCGTCCACGTGATTTTTTTTCACGAAACCCTAAAATAATCAATCAGTCGAATCCAGAAAAAACAGAAAAGAAATCTTAAAAAAAATTGCATCGTGTTCTCCATCGTTTATAAAGTCTTTTCCAGAAGATATTTTTAATAGCTTCGATGTACACGGCATAGTTAATTAAAATTCGATAATATTATAGAATATGAAGTTCAGTATACGGTGTTTAGGGCGTCTATGTCATATTTCTCTAAGTCTTGTGACTCTTGTGCCACTAATTCTCTTGAAAGTAAACATTCTATGATTTACCCTGATCTGGATATCTAGGATCGACCCCCGAATTTGCCTATAATAATCACCCATAATACAAATGTATTATAGTAGGGGAAAGCAGGTAGGATTCGTACGTTTTTTGTTCTGAGCCTTATAAAAAAGAAACTACTAGCTATTACAAAATTATTTTAATACCGGTATATTACCCATTTATCTGGCTTTAATATTATGGAAGTGCAGTTTTCATATAAAGCAACACGGAGAAGTTACGACCGTTTTCCTAAAAAATGGAAAACGCACGAAAGCACCCCATGCGTGGGGTAGCTTCATGCATAGCGTGGGGCACATTCGTACATAGTGGAGAACCTCCGTACAATCAAAGAAAATGCCATTTATTCAATGTAGTAAAGTCCTTTAATGAGGTCAAAGTTAAAACAGCGTCAGCCGTCATATAGTAAACTAGTAATTATTGTATTCAGACTACCTATGTAACGAAAAGAACACAAATGTATTTTTTTCTTCTCTAATAATTATGAAACTAATGATCTTCATCTAGTAATGATCAAAAATATTGTTTTAAGTACTTTAATACTTAAAAATAAGTCCTGAAAATATTCATATAACATAATATTTTTTCCATTAATAAAAGAACTAAAAATCAACATTATAAATTTTATCACTATTTATAGTTAATTTATTTGCTTCTTTGGCATTCATAGCTCTTGTCATACACGGTACTAGCACTGCGTTGTGTATGGCAAGCTGGGCTTTCTGGCTGAGTTTCTTAGCGCCTAGAAGTTTACCTAAAGCTCCATTCATACTATTCCTCAAATTTACTCTTCTTTCTATGTCAGCGCTGTACCTTCCATCCCTGCTAAAAGCACATCCAAGATATACAAACTCATTTACTTGTTCCAGCATAACATCATCGACCATTATCCTTGCATTCGTTCTGGTTTCTTCTCTTTCAAACACCATAACCATTGTTTTCTTCGCATTCAAATATAAGCCTCTCCCATGACAGTCATCTTTCATCATTGTAACTAGTGTTTGCAGTTCTTAGGCTAAAAGCACGGCATCATCCGCATAAAGCAAAGTGCTAACAACTAAATATTTTTTTTGCAGACTTAAAACATAAATTCGAGTTGTATTTATCGTGAAATTAGAACAAAATTGGCCATAGGTACAATATCTACCGGTACCTATTATACTAGAGGAGGATTCGTACAGTACGAATCTACCCCACATGTAACTGCACGAAGGTACCCCATCCAGATAATTCAACAAATTAATTTGAAATAAACATAACCGTTATAGTTGAGCTAAAATATCTATTTAAATATTAAAGTAATATTTTAAGGCATAAACTATAATAAATCACTTTTATAATTTGAGCATTACTTATACCAGCCAAGCGAATTAAAAGATGACAACGAAAAATACTTACGCAGAGCAAATTCACGTATCGACTTACATCATCGAAGCCAATGGCCGTATTGTGGCCCCATCCCGCAGGTACCCGTATCCTACAAACGGCAATCACGCACACAAATGCAAACATTTCAATGTTGCATAATGGCGGAGATATCTCCACTGTACGAATGCTCCCTGTGTACGAATCCTACCTGCTTTCCCCTAAGTAATCAAAGATAAATTAGGGAAATGTAATTTATTATTAAATTTCTCATTAAATTTTTACTTACTAAAACAAAAGTAATATTTAAAACTTATTTGATCAAATATTATGTCTACGATATACCGTCTGTTTTATTAGTAACTTATATGAAATACAGAATGAATGGCGATGGTAACCGCTTTCTATCAGGTGGGTCATCTGCCTGTCTGCTGAACTCACGCAATAAAAAAATGAAACTAAAGAGTAAAACGGGAAACCTCTATAGATGTCCCTTTTTACTCTTTTATTTCATTTTTCTTTACAGTGCCAGTGAAAAGCAGACGTGACATATTTCAGTAAACTCTAACTTTTGCCCAATGACACTCTTAGGTTAGGCCTCTTAGGTCGTAGATACATGAGGTGGGGACTAGATAAGCCTGATCGCGGTAGCTTTAGTAGTGTGCAGGTGAAGGTGTATCAGAAGGTAAAAAAAATAGTTAAACTTCGAAAGTATTTCAGTAAAGTTGCCGTTCGTATAGTTTAAAATAAAGCTATATCGGCGGTCAATACGCGGCCAGCGGTCAATACTCTTGAAACAACTGTATATCTCTTTAGAGATTTTCATTTCTGTATTCCAAGTATAGTCCATTAAAGTCCGTGATTTTTCGGCTAAAAGATGACATATTATTCTTCATTTTATTATGAAATAATAGAATAAACTAAAATTGCTTAAAAATTAAACTAAACTATTAAATAGAAAACTAAAAATAAATACTAAAACTAAATAAAATGAGAGAGCCAAATTATTGATAAAATATTGGTCCCAAACCACTGTCACTTACCAGGAACGTTCCCAAAAGGCTGGTGGCGTTACCACGCTGAATAGCAAGCCTTACCCTTAGAGCAAAATAGACGCCAGCCCTTTGGTCGCGTGAGAAGTCTACTAATCGTTCGGCGATATCTCGATAAAGTTTTAGAACGTTTTAGTTGAGATTATTTTTGTATGTATTTCAAGACCACGGGCCATAAAAATGATCCCGACATTGGAGAGCTTGCATGGGGCCATGGGAAGACCAACACGTAGCGGCCCCTTGATAAATTGAATGTAAATGTGGCGTGACACTAACCGGCGATTATTCCTGTCTACACCATATAATAATGCACCCAAGGACAAGCCCCTGCCAGTGTAGGACTATTGTGGGAAATGAGAAATATTATTATTATAACTGAAAAAATAAAATGGCCGACGGTTATAGCATTTGCAACGTGACAGACACTAGAAGATAGTAAAAATTAAAAATATTTCAGTTAGTCTGAAATTCTTATATGTTATTCTCAACACTATTATCAACTTATGTTTACAAAGGTTAACTGGTCAGAGTTATACAGGCAAAATTATAAACCACATATCCATTTTACTACAGACATAAAATATTGGTTACATTAAAAGCGGGAGCATTACATGCAATACTACTAAAAAGTAAATTAGCCGGGATATGTTTAATATTAAATTAAAATGATAGCAATTTCGGGATACAAAGCGGCGCTTTATGCAAATTTTGCAACTATTCTGCCCGTGATTTAGTACCTGTAACCACTATAGCATTATATAAAACATTCATAAAACCCTTATTAAAATGAACGGTTTTATGTCATTTATTTTTGCTAACGCAATTTTAAATTTCGATGGGCAATATTTATTTTTATTTCGGGGAAAAAGTTATAGCAGCATTGTACTCGTAATAGCAAGGAATTTTAAATTTTCACACACACAAATCATAGCAGACACGTAGAATCAATTTGTTAACAAATTGCTTGCATTCATGAAGTCGGAGTGAGGACTGCAACGTTGTTTGTGCTCTGGGAATACTCCAACCACATCGAAATAGAAGTTATATATAAAATAAACTTTCATTATAAGTTTGTGTTATATTATTTTGAATATTGCTATATATTTAATGTATAAATATGTAATATTTAAAACGAAACGTCATTGACCTAATTTAAACCATTTGACATCATTCTCTGGGTTATGCGTTCAATGAAATGCATAGGGGCTAGTTTCGACTCTCGGTAAGATAAATATTCTATGCGAACTTTCTGTTATTTGCTCTGGTCAGGATTATCCGTTATATATTTGCCTTAACAATAGCAATATAGCATGCTTTTATCTGCCGATTTCATATACATTTATTAGGTATTTCTACTTAAATAATCAATCTGTAACTATTTCAACCCGTAAATGACCTGTGGCTTGGCTATAGGACTCCCATTCAAGATGTTCGACCATTTATTTACCCACCCTGATTTTCCAATGCGCTTTGGCAGGTGTGTCAATCAACTCTATGTCTGGATTTCCTCACGGTATTGGTTTTCAGTATCGTCGCAGCTAATCGCAAGTCATTTACACTTAAGTGCCTTAAAGTTACGTCGTATATCCGGGTCCTCTGCTTTCCTCATCTAGTACTCATTGACAACCTTGTCCAGGTTTTCGATCCACTGTACTGTTACAATGCGTTTTCTGAATCCCTGTCTCCACTCCAGGCCTCGTCGACTTCCTATTCTTAGTCAACACGAAGTAATTATAAAAATACGCTAATTACCATCAAAACAGAAAACGCATTAAAATCGATCCATTCTAATGAGAGCTACGATGCCACAGACAGACACTGAGACACGGAGTCCCGCTAATACACACATTACACTTGTAACATCTCTCTTTTTGCGTGGGGAATGAATAACTACATTAGCGATACATGCTCGCGGTCAGCTCTAGATTCTATGACATTGGAATTTGACGAGAATACATCAGCTAATCCACTGTGACTTCACGATTCAACTTGCAAACATCGTGCAAATTTAATTTATACTAAGTGAAATAACGTTTGTAATGAGATTAGCTCTAATTTAGGCGTCCTGTGTAAATATTTTGATCTCGTTAGCGCTGTCGCGGACTCGCCCTGGCCTGTTTATTAAACGAGTTACAATAGAACAAGGAAAATCGTGGATTAAGCCAACTCATAGGTCAGTTGTTCTCTGACATTTCATTATCCCCGTATTTACGGCTATTGTGTGAAGAGAATATAAACAACAGTGTGCAATTTAGCAGACATTTATTGGATTTGTCAAAGTTACAACTGCACTTGTTGTAGGGCAATAAAATGTAACGTAAGTTACGGAAGAGCGAAAAGCGAACATAAAGTACACACATTTTTAACACAAAAACAATCATGCCGTATCTTCTGCAATTGCAAATGTGTTTGTGAAACACATGTTTCACAAACTTTTCTAATTCACCCTAAGGTTAACTGGAAGAAACTGCTTTTAGTGATAAGACCGCCAAATATTTTCTGTACTCATGATTCTTCAACTGTGTCTCATTATTATGTAATATAGTATACTCTATACTATCGTATGACTATTATTCATTTTTGAGACTTAAATTGTACGAAAAAGTCATGTTAACTTTTTAACTCCTCGCCAAAATTGATTTTTGAACCTGAGTCACTTGAGTGAGACTTTTCTTAAGTAATTTGAAAACAGCATTGTTGGTGCAAATTTAGACTCTTTACTAGCTATCCCGACAGACGTCGTCATGCCCGAAAAAATAGGGGTTGATCGTAGAGGGTTGAAAATTTAGGGTTATATGTATTTTTTTATGCTGAATCATAAAAAAATAACAAAGAAAAAATATCTAAAAATTAAAAAAAAATTGTGGGATGAAAAATAGATGTCCGATTTTCAGACCTACCCAATATGGACATAAAACTTCATGAGAATCAAACTGTTTCAGAGGAATATGGTAACTAACATTGAGACACGAGAATTTTATATGTAAGATTACTTTAAAGGTTTATGCTATTAAAAAATCTGCAAAGAAATAAATATATTGATACAAACTTTTCTACAAAAGCAAAATGCTTTTTATACACAGACATCAAAATACCATATTATTGAAATTATATTATTAAATGCTTTCAATTGGTATGAAATGGAGAGTACGATATTAAAATGCGCAGCCATTCAACAGTTATTTCATTTGTAGTTTCATTGGAAGTGCTTTCTATGGTCTCGTGTTTTGCATTTTAGATGTTCACAGAACTTTTATATAGATAGTAAAAAGTCGTATTAAAATAATGAATTTTACCTTGTTGCGTTACTTTGTATTTTTTAATTCAGAGGAATTGTGTACCACATTTCCTAGACAAGAATTATTCGTACATTGTTCAATATATCTACGTTAGCTGATGCCCGTGACTTCGTCCGCGTCCCGATCGCGGTATAGACTACTGTCAGCGCCATCTAGTTTATTATTATAATGATGAAATACGCTACGCTAGACACTGTTTTTGTGAAGTTTTACGTTTTTGCGGAATCTGGTCTTGTTAATCTATAAATTGTTTTGTTTTATGATGATACCGGTAATGTCAATACTTAATTAGGTGCATAAGTTATATTGTCAAATTAGCCTTCTACCGCGATTTTATTCCAAAGCGCTATAATATGGGGCTCATCATAAAGGACATAAACAGATTCTTAAAATCCCAACGAGGTAGTTAACGTATCAGCTCCTTTAGTATTGCAAGTGTCCATTGATGGCGGTAACCACTTACGGTGGTGCATCGTCTTCAAGTTTGCATACCTGTATACAAAATAATATATATTCTAGAGCCGCTCCAAGAACTCCCCACTTGGTCACAGACAAAGAAAAGAAAGATTTTGGCATTAATCTAGTACCTATTTGCTTAAAAATTTTTAATGTTAATTCATACTTAGGCGTACACTTGGGGCTTAAGAACTTTATTTCTCATAAAATATTTTTAGGCGTCGTACAGACGAGCAGCACTTTGCTGTAGACAGAGGCAACCGGCGACACGTGGACAGCAAACGCCAACCAATGGCAGCAGCTGCAGTACGAGCATAACGCGCGCACTGCCTTATAAGTCGACTTCAAGTACGATGAACGATTTCGTCTTTTTTAAGTTTACGTCTACGGAGCAGTAGAAGCAACAGTGTTTCTTCCTCTAAATCATTTTGTTACTGTCTGTCTCCCTACTATAATACGTTCACGGCGCACTACAACAATGCTGTCGACATGGTGGCGTCGGGCAGCCAATCCAGCTGGTCGTCGGTGTCGTATCTGGCAGCAGTTGCTTTTGTCGACCTTATAATTCACCTAAACAATAACAACATTTATACTTTATTGAAAATAAATTGAAATTTATAACAAGAAAGAAAGCACAAATACTAAAATTGCAAATAGTTTTGACGTATTTTGTCTAAATGCAAGTTACAAGTTAGTAAACTAAAAAAAAAAAAAAAAAAAAAAAAAAAAAAAAAAAAAAAAAGAAAAGTATTATGACGATTATGATCATACATAAATGCAAAGTTCAAGTAGTAAAACCTAAAACACACATACATTCACAAATTGTGCAAAGCAACAGAAGCCTACGTTTTAAGCTCTTCATCGTATCTGCAAATTCAAATGAATACTGGCGATAAATTCTTTGCAATTTAAATCACCAATGACAACATGTAGGTAGGTAGACACGCGGCTTTTACTTAAGCCTAGCATATCGTTACTCGCATGGATTGGTTTTTATGCCGATATGAATCGGCGAAAATATCGAAACAAACTGGAGTATAATCATGTAATCACGCTTTATTGAAATCGGAAGAACCTAACGTCAGTTTTATAATTTTAATTTGTATGGGTGAAATTATTTTGTTTGAAATATTTTTTTTTTCATAACAATAGTTGTATATAGGTGTTATTCCTAAAAATACATTTTACCAATTTCAATAATGTGCAAGTGAGCAGGATCTTAATAGTTATTTAAGTCGTTCCTATTCCTATTACTTTATTAAGTACCTTTTATATAATATGGATAATATTTATTAATAAATAAATACATGTGTTTTTTTATTATTATTTCAATCTGTGTATGTCAATCATTTTATGTCTTGATTAAATATTATTATTAATTATGTATTGTCATTAAGGAATTAATATAAATTTAATAATTTCTTAGTCTATATATTATATATATATATATATATATAATATATAAAAATTATTATATTATATTAATATTATTATTTTTTCAGACTAGCTACGATATATATCCATATTGTATATCGAATTAAGCGTTCAAAAAGTAATTTAATTTCTATGAAGACTTCCATAATACCAGAACCTAATAACATAAATTTATAAAACCTTTTAATAGTCTACTTACAGAATAAATGAAATAATTCACTAAGTATCATAAAATAAAAATCAAGGCTGAAAACATAAGGTAACCTTCAATATTTGAGCTTTAAAGCGTCTGGCAAAGGTTACCGGCGTCGGAAAATGTCTGGCAGCAATTAACTATTAACTTTTACAATATTCTTTAAAATATATATTAAAATCAGCTCTAATACGTCGAGGATAGTGAGTGAGCTCTTGCCTACGTTTAGCACCTGGTATTTTTTTATTGCAGGAGTTCAGCAGACAGGCAGACGGCCCGCCCACTTGATGGAAAGCGGTCACCATCGCCTATGGACATCTACAACACCAAAGGTTGCTACAAATGCGCTGCTGCTCTCTTAAGGGACTGGAACCCGGTCACCAATGCCAGAACACAACTCTAGGTTGTTATGGTGACATACTTTAGACCAGGGGTTGTAGCCATCCAGTCGGGCAAATGCCCTACCACCTGCCTGTAGGTTGTTTGTCACCTCTTACGATGGCCGCCCGCAGCATGAAATTGTATTCTTTCTCCGTTCCTGCACCGATAAAATCTAAAATGGTATCTGAAAATTGGCTGTCAGCACAAGCTAGCACGTACGTAGACACTGAAAGTAAATACGAATACTCCTTTATCCTACACATCCTATTAATGAGAAAATGAGGTAGCCCTGGCGCCCCTGGGCTCTAGTCCATAAAGTTTTCACAGTATGTCACATATTTCACTCAACATTTCCATCCTCTTGAGTGCTCAAATGAAAGGATTTCGTCTTTAAATGCTTTAAGCATAATTTTGTCATTAGCAAATGCAAGTTACTCGTCAATCACAGTATTTGATACGACTATAGCAGTGAAGCATGGAAACCTGTGTGGTTTCTATTGAAATGCTGCCCTGTAATACTAAGTGCTTAATTACATTATTACAGCGGTTGAAAGCGGTGATTAACATTGATTACACATTGTCTGTAATGGCAAGCTTAACAGTTTAAATATGAGCAACACATATCTAGATCGATCAGCTGTCTGTCTGTATGTGTATATATACATATATGTCCATGTTTTAACCAAAACTACTTTTTAGTGTGAAAAAAATGGGTAAACAAGCAGACGAGGCACTCACCAATAGCAATTTTTGCGCATACTTTACAATAAGTATAACATTTAGGATTTCGTCATAAATTCTCTGTGCTTCTTTGTTATGCTTTTAAACTATTGACGATTTGGTTGAAATTTGATATATATGTAATTTTAATACCGAGGGTGGACAAGGGCCACTTTTCATCTCAGATAATGAGATATATTTTGGGATAGATTTATGTAAAGGTTATCCCAGAAAGCAAACTTAGGTTATTCCGTCGTTTTGGTCATTTCGGCCATTACGGTTATTCGGTCAATCGGGACATTTCGGTCATTTTGATCATTACTGTCATTTTGGGTAGTTTTTAGATAGATAGACAGAGGCTAAATAAATAAAAGAAGAAAGGTTAAAATAGAAGATGAAAGTATGTATTGGAGACCAATCATTTCTCAAATCTATAGATATAAAAATTCATCGTCTATACAAAAATGATATAGTAACTCGATCTGTCTATCTGTTAAGCTTTCACAGAGTTTTGGAGTATTGGATCGGTTTTGATGTAAATTAGTTTCAATATAGTTACTATAACGAAAATGGACATAAATACTTCCTCATGGCGGTAGATAGGACAGTTTGCGATACAAAATGAAGTGAATCTTCCGGGGGCAAATAGCACTAACATAAAAATGTAGTACAATGAAACCTGTATTAGCGACTGCTTTTTAAACCAGAGGCACGCACTAGAGGTAAACCCTAGTTATAAACAAAAACGAATATTTATTTACCAGAATTTAGTATGTAAGCTATTGTTACACGCCGACAAAGTGAATGTACACTTGTAGTTTATTACCTTTCCCGCATTTGGACTTCTTTTGTTTATTTTGTGTTTAAAATTTGTAATGAAGAAAAACATCCTATTGTTATTGTACTCATTTATGACCGCAGGTGTGCAGATTACGTTTTCTTGGAAAACTCAGTCCACGCGTTCGATTGGTATTAGTTTAGTATAAAACAATTCTCAAACGGAGGGGTGAGGCAGTCAAGCGAGGATTACGATACGAGCAAGATGTTTACATTCGATAAGCTATATAGTGACGGACTTTGCGCGTGTTATTAAATAAAATGTTCAGTACTACATTCTATAATATTTGTAGTGTGAAAATTATTATCTTAACCGATATTAAAAGAAGAGAATTAATAACTAAGAGCGGCCGAAGCGACGGTTACAATGCCCGCGAAAAATAACTTGTAAATGAAATACAAAGGTCAAATTTATGACACGACCGAGATTTACGGTTGATATAATAATATGATCTGCACGTTTATAAACGCAAATGAGGTTCGCTTTGAAAAGTACGATTTAATTCCAAAGCTATTTATAAGCCCATATTTAAAAAACCGGAAAATTTCCGCAAAATCTGCGACGTGACGCTCGCGGACCGCGTTCGTAATACCGAACTATGAAAGAGAGTGTCGGGGTGTAGGCAAGAAAAGGAATGCTTCGGTGGTTCGGGTATGTGGAAAGAATGAATAATGGAAGAATGACTAAACATATATACAATGCAGAAGTCGCGGAAGGCCACGACACACCTTCCATGATCAAATTGATCGTGTACTAGCAGAAGGTGATGTCAGGAACCTTAAGATCAGACGAGCGTGCATGACAAGAGCTATGAATGTCAAAGAGCAAGTGAGGTGTGTAATAATAAGCCTGAATGGCGCTCTGTTGTTGTACCCCGCAAGCGACCTGGTTATGTATTAAGTGTATGTATATTTAAAAAAACA
This sequence comes from Dendrolimus punctatus, assembly GCA_012273795.1. Lineage (NCBI taxonomy): Eukaryota > Metazoa > Arthropoda > Insecta > Lepidoptera > Lasiocampidae > Dendrolimus > Dendrolimus punctatus. The sequence continues at coordinate 19,039,899 of CM022529.1, read as the reverse complement.
TCCAGATATCTCTGATTCTAATTGCTTATACATGTCTATAGAGGCATAGCAATCCTGTATGAATTACAACGAAAATGTAATTCCAACTTTCATTCAATATTAATTTGGTGGAATCGGTTCATTTGTGCGCGCGTCCGCCGCCACGCTATCGCCGGCGAACGAGCGGAAATGATTATGATTATGACAAATGCGTTCGTTTTAATATTCATTTGCCAAAATTAATTTAAATGCTTTTACTCCGTATTACACCTAGCTTTGGAAATGTACACGAATATCGTCTTCGTAATCCAATGGACAAGTGCAACTTCATGGCTGGTTTAGACATAGTTTCTATGTATGTATATTATCTTATTCTGTGTTTCTTCAACCTTACTATTCAAAGAACATTGAGATTGCATATATGACGGGGCTTATAAACTTTAACCGGTATTAAATTATATTCTTACGAGTTAGCGGGACTCGAATTAAAATGCCGTTAGAATTTTTATAGAGTTTATTAAAACTATACAAACACATATAACACAGGTACAAATATAACCGAACACAACAAATCCGAACGTAATGCAGAAGGTCGTAATTCAATAAAACGTGCAAAGTCCGTCACTATTAGGTTACCGATTGTACACACGCCACGCCTTGATCGTGGTTGTCGCTACACTGCCCCGCTCTCTCCATTTGGCCGTCGTTTTATACTTCACCAATACAACTGTGCCCGTATTGTAGTTGACGTAATCCGCAACACTTGGCTAATTATTACAGCCGCGTAAATGTAAATTATCGTAAAAACTTGCAAATATCCATCAAATCGTCATTAAAGTTTATTTAGAATTTCATATAGAAAATATGTAAATTTAATTAAGGAAAATTAATTTCAATCGACCAGATAATAGCATTAAATTGTACACTTTGCGCGGCTAAGCATAACTTGTTTTGGATTATTAATTTTGTCAACGACCGTTACAGAGTTTACGAGCATTTAGATACATTCAGGTTAATTAATTAATGCGTTCAGGCAGATTGTGATACGCTTCGTTAGCTCCGGGGTACTAAATGTTACAGATTGTATTTATTGGAAATGTTGTCGTCAGCCAATCGCAATAAGCTGCCGGACATAGCCTCAATCTCTCTTCTTCTATCCTTTTTGAGAAACAGTCATAATTACTCGAACCGAACGGTATTGCACGTGACGGTGCTAGGCGTCCTGACGGAATAAATCTAATTCCCTGGCAGCGTGGCAAGCCTTTGCTGTGGGAGGCGACTGGCGTAGACACGTTGCGTCTAGATCAGCTGGTTGGGCGGCGGAAACAGCCGAATCACTCAAGCTGCACAAATATGCAACCCTCAGTGAGAGTTATATGTTTGTGCCGTTTGCTGTCGAGACGCTTGGACCATGGAGTCCTGAGGCCATGAGCCTCTACCAAAATTTATCAAAACGACTCATTATTGACTCCAAGTGATCAGAAGGCTGGTGCTAACTTCGAGCAACAGATCAGTATAGCGATCCAACGAGGAAACGTAGCCAGCCTTCCGGGCACCTTACCCAGAGAAAACGGTGATCAAGGCTCAGTATACTACTTATAATCTTGAGGGACTATGGGTAGACTACAATACAAAAAAGTTGATTTTTTATTGTATTAAATTTTATAATTGTTTTATGAACAATGTTTTAAAGAAAGTAAAACGTAAAAAATACAGTCATAATAAATTCTGAAATTATTTTCCTATAAAGACAACCTCCACGTTGCAAACAGCCCCGAGTCGTCGGTTGAAGACAAAGAAAAATCAAAAATACTTGAATAACTAATAATAATATATTGAATAAATAACCATTTACAATATTTTTCAGGGAAGAATATTAACTCCGTCTTATTATTGTTTACTTAGTTTTGATGGATTAAAATATGCTAAATATTACGTGCTCTTTATTTTTAGTAAATATGTTGTATATTGTCGTTGTTTCTCCTATTCATTTATTTTAAAGCCCCTTTTATCGAAAAATAAATACATCAACTCTCCACTTATATAATTTCTAATACAACATACTGGCCTCGGCGAACCGTAGAGTTCCGTGATTGGGGCTTATTAACGCGAAAGCTGTATCATTATACGGGAGGCAATTTAATTCAGCTCCTTACAAATTACGAGTGTTCGCCACTCCATTACCCTCGTCTATCTACGTAATAACATCCACAACCGACGAATGTCTAATAATATATCAGGGAACGTTCTGTTTGTCGGTCTCATATAAAATTATTTGTACATCATGCGGCCTAACAGCCATTTTGACATATTCGTACTAAGTATATGTAAAGTACCAAAACAACATTAATTTTTGCTTTGCCTTATCACCTACTATTATATCTAGATACGTTTCAATTTTACACAGCGATTCTCTAAAATCAACCGCTTTAGAAATCCCTGAACTTCTCTTGTCTGTGCTAATTTATTTTATATTGTCTGTTCGTCATACATACACTATCGAACGAGTTTAAAAACATCAAAACCTGCCGAATCTAATGTAAAAAGGTGCAAAAATCAATCGGGTAGCAAGTGCATGGAATTTCACAAACTACGTACACTTGCCTAGAGCTGACAATGTCCACTGTTTTAAGTATTTTTAAACCCCATATCTGAAGAACTACTCAACAGATTTTATTTATACAAATTTTACGATCATATTTTTTCAAAATATTCACTGCGTACTAATATTAACACATAATAAGATGTAACAGATAGATATAGAATAAATGTAAACACATACATACATATATCTAAATAGATAAACGTATATGTTATGATTACAAACTGTATCATTAGTAAAATTATTTAGCATAATAAAGAGTAAGATGTACAAAATATTATTAAGAAGCAATAGTATTATAAAATTAGCATATAAAAGAAAATGTAATAGATGTAAGATTCTTTTTTATAAAGAAAAGAAAGAAAAAGAAAATAAAAAAGAAACAGCCAATAAATAAAAAAACTTCCCACCCCTTTTATCCTATTCAGTAGTTAATTAGATTAAGTTAAAAGAGACAAGAAAAATAACGAACTCTGTCTTGCATAATGACGGAGGAGATGGCGATAATAAAAAATAAAATAAAAAATATATTAACACATATGTACTAACGAAAAAGACAAACACACGAGCTTTGTCACACCACAAATGATCACGTCGTTCTTTACACTATTCATCCATTTCTTTTTTGGTCTACTTTAACATTTGTACCCGTTAATGTTATGTGGTTGACATTACTATAACAATATATATTTATATGAAGCAATCGGAATCAGACCGTAATCATTTAATATATTTTTTTCTCTTATAAACGTGTATTATCTGTTGTTTACTTTACCCATGGGAGCACAGATAAATGAAATTTCAATTTCAACCTAGGTTGTATCAAAAATATTCGACAAAAGAGAAGTTTATGAGTAAAATTTGCACTAATCAGTTTTTGAGCAGTTTCTTTAGATTTAAAAAACGATTATAAGTAAGGCCCTTGATTGTACAGACACTCTCTCCGCATAGGATGGGTTAATAGCCATGACTATCGCGAAATGGGATGATATTCCTACAAAACTTTTAAAATCGTCTTACGGACTGAGTGAACCCTCGGTCAGAAGTTAGCAATATGAATGAGGGTAGACGAATTTTTCAACATGCTTCCCAACTTTACGATGGTTATCTACTTAATAGTCCATTTATCATTTTACGTCTGCCGAGTATTCGTAATAAGAAGTTATGTATATTTTCAATTTTTTAATTAATTGAAAGAAGAAGTATGCTTAAGTGGTAAATTTAATTTTTCAAAAGTGTTTATTAAATTAGTTTTTAAGACATAATATAATTAAATACTAAAAATAAATTAACCTATAAATATAAACCTAAATATAAACTACAAACTATACTATGAACTATATAAAAACTAAATAAAAAAAGGGGGGGGGAACGCCTAAAGATGAGTTAATGGTCCCAAACCACTGTCATTTACCTGGAACGTTCCCAAAAGGCTGGCGGCGTTACCAGGTTATATAGCAATACTTAGTCTTTGCGCAAAATAGACGCCAGCCTTCTGGTCGCATGTGACGTCTACCAGACGTTCGGCGACGTCTCGGTAGACCTTTAGGGCACTAGGACCCCACGAACCCAAAGTTTCCACCCCAAATGCCGCAAAAATGTAAACATTTCCGATGGTGGCATATTTGCGACGCTTGAGGGCCCCCTGTTCGGCTGCAGCAGAACCGGCGGTGGTGCACGTACCTGAAAGATGGGACGCCGCCAGAGTGTCAACGCAAGTAGCATCCCACACTAAGGGGCGGCCCATCTTCCAGGGAATCAGCGTCATCCCATCCGGTCTCCTGCCATCGTCGCGGCATAAGCCGTTTGGTTCCAAAATCCCCGGCGGTGACGAGAGCCTGGCGGATGATATCGTTGAGTGCCGCGTGTTGGGAAAATCTACCGGCGCTTCTGCTGCAGGATAGTCCGTGGTGTCCCAAACGTCCAACCCTGTCCCCGCAATGACAGAGGTGTGGGACCACACAGGCTGCTCCCAGGCAAATGCTGGCACAGATTCTGAAGGTCGCGTCATCCAAAAGTGTGCCAAGATTCGCCGAGGGCAACGCCTGTAGCCAAAGACCTGACTCCCAAAGTGAGACAGCTAAGAGGCGAGCGCGCTCAGCCTCTCCGTTACAAGAAGAAAACAATTTCTGGTACGTTATAAGGCTGAGCGGCTCGTCCCAAAGCTTCTGGCGCTTTATGTTTACAGGTATATTTTGATTCGGGCAGGCAAGAGACCACGCATTTTAGGCCTCAGCCAAACACATATATTATTTTTCAAAATAATATGATATTTTTTATCAAAAACAAAACTAACCTGAAGCTAAGAAGCACAATATAAAAAATGTTGATACCAAAAAAAAAATACGCCAGTACGAGTCAAGATTTAATCGACTGACAAATGACAAAACCTATAATTAAACCAGTCTCGTTCAAATGAAGGATGATTCAATATAGAGCCGAGATGGTTTACAGACTTCCACAACCATCAAGTTACTGTTCCAATTCGATTCGATTGCCAATTTGAGTTACGTATTGTACTTTTCGGGAAACACAGACTGGTAGTGCACTCTACGTTATATTGCTTATTTTAGAGACTGTTTCTAAAGTAATTCTGCGACCGCGGCGTGTAGCATATTAGCTTCATTAATACTCGTACTATATACTGAAATGGCCGACGCTTATTTCATAATTACTGGCCAGCTATAATTTTCTACCGCAGCGTGCGGTTTTAGCAGTTGCCACACGCAGTTCTGCACATTGGCTCAAATACGCAATATTTGGCAAATTTTAAAATATACGCCAACAAAATCGCCTACAATTCTATAATTATAAAGTGGAAAGATTTGTAGTTTTGTATGTTACTAATGAATAAACTCAAAAACTACTAGACCGATTTCAATCATCATTCGAATGCTACATTATTCCTGATTAATATAGGCTATATAAAAATTAGGGATCCCTACTAAAACTTCAATAATGTAACCAACCAATCTAAAGACAATACTTGGGCGCAGGAATGGGGTACCACGATTTTGATAAAATTTTACGCGGGTTTCAGTGAGTCTCGGGCGAGTTTAGATTCACAAATTGACCCGGCACGTGGTGCTGGAATCGGGTTCTAAATTTTTATTTTTTCAGGGTTGGAAAACGAGAAATTCGAGAAAACTTATGTATACTTACACTTGGGGGTCAACAATCGTCAAAATCATCCTAACGTAATTAAGGAATGGCCCCTTACACGTATGGTCTCAAAGAACCAATGTTGGTCAAAACAGTTTGTCATATGTGCCAAGCAGTCCGATTTTACGAACCTACGTTCATTGTGCATTGAATTTTGTGGTGCTTAGTTGTTATTGTTAGTGATGGCGACAGCGTGCCAAATCGAAATTATACTCTCTCATTAAGTTAACTAATACAAAATGTACTTTATGTATTAAGGTAAATAATAGAAAATACAATACTTCGCTGCATTGCAGCAGTTGCAGTATCCCATCTGTAGTTTTGGGCAGTATATTTCAACATTTTTCACGGACATATAAACATATCACCCCAATCTTCCGCTATTTCTAACTTGTAATTTATTATAATAGATATCAAATACGTACAGCATTTTTATTATTTCATGGTTAAATTCATGGTTGAGTAACTGAAACAAACAGTTTTACATCGATTACGTATCAAAACGCTAATATTTTTGTATATTTGTATTAACATTCAGTTAATTTAATGAATAAAATATGTTATAAATGTATTTTTTTTACTGAGGCTTCGAAACCCACACGCGGGAGTTGACTACCTACAGCTTGTGAGGTTAATATTATCCCCGCAAATTGCTATTGCGCCTGGCCGCCATTTTGCTGACGTAACCGTAGCCGAACACTCAATACTGTTAGCATCACTGGCCGGCGAGTACGCGTACATATTGAGTTGCGGATGACGTCGCGGGTTACGTGAATGTTAATTTGTCAAGGTTCCAGCGCATTAGCAATTTATGGTATGGATTTATGGTAACGAAGATACGAAATTATATTTCAATCACTAAAAAGAAAAGTTTATTTGAGATAAAAAATCGGAAAATAATTTATGAATAAGTACATGCCAAAACTTATTGTGGAATATGTTTTCACTGATACTATTTGTACCATAATATTTAGGTAACAAGCAATTTTATCTTTAACTAGCTGTACCCGGCAGACGTTCTCCTGCCTTTAAAAGATAAAAATCTAGATCCCGATTCCAGCATCATCTACCGGGATCAAATGTTAATCTAAACTATTCTCAAATCCACTTGAACAAACAAACAATTTCATCAAAATCAGGCCCAGCGTTTTGGAGGAGTATCCCGGCGCCACCTACTAGGTCCAATCGTTTATTTAAACCATTCCGGGACAAACTTCAACACACAACAACAAAAACAACACCTAAATTCTCGTACCCGATTGCAGCGCCCGCTACCTGGTTCAAATTAAAATCTAAATCATCCCAATAGAAAATTACAAAAATACTAATATCGCTATTAAAAAATAGAAGTTGATCGTAGAGGGTTGAAAACTTAGGGTTGTATGTATTTTTTAATGCTGTATCATAAAAAAGTTAAAAATTATCTTTAAAAAAAATAGGGGTGGACTACCCTTAACATTTAGGAGGATGAAAAATAGATGTTGTCCGATTCTCAGAACTACCCAATATGCACACAAAATTTCATGGGAATCGTTCAAATTAAAATCTAAATCATCCCAGTAGAAAATTATAAAAATACTAATATCGCTATTAAAAAATAGAAGTTGATCGTAGAGGGTTGAAAATTTAGGGTTGTATGTATTTTCATCATAAAAAATAAATATATATATATTTAGGGATGGACTACCCTTAACATTTAGCGGGATGAAAAATAGATGTCGTCCGATTCTCAGACCTACCCAATATGCACAGAAAATTTCATGAGAATCGGTCAAGCCGTTTCGGAGGAGTATGGTAACTAACACTGTGACACGAGAATTTTATGAATAAGATTATAATGAGAGCTATTCTACAGTGTAAGATTCAAACTACTTAAATATTCTTTCAATTTACGTGATTATAATTGAAACCACCTAGTAATTACGTATTAAGATTTAATATTTCCTGACAGTCGCCTGACATAGCCACAGGTTTTCTACTATATAACGTTTTTTTTAAACAAACAAATTTTTTTTAAATAATAGAAATATTTCTGGTTCTGCATGGTATCAATAGTTATAAATATTTTATGAACAGATATGAGCAAAAGGGTTATTTTGATCATATCCTGAAAAGCTACCCCACGTTTTTTTTACAATAAAATCATTTTTTCTCACACTATTTTTAATTCAAAGTTATTAAAATCTATTTTCCGTTTTTTAGTTGGATTTCCTATAAAAGCGTATTTTTTCGTTTTTATTTTAACTATTATTTATTTTTATTTTTTTTGTGATTATTTAGTGATTTAATTCCCTCCTCCGTGGAAACTTTGAAAAAGGAATTAAATACACTCTTATGATAAAATGATAGATAGATAACTCTTTATTGTATACCAATACAAACATGAACTTAAGACTAAAATTATATCTAGTTATGTACAAAAGGCGGTCTTATCGCTAAAAAGCGATCTCTTCCAGACGACCCCAGTTGGTAAAATGGAACGTTATGTAAAAATAAGCTTTTTTAAATACAAGCTTTTGAGATCCTGCATATCATGAAGCAGCAGAGTGCTAGCCAAGACAAGTAAAACGAGCCCAAACACGACGGGCCTATCTTGTTTAGTACATGAGTTCCTATGGCCACCTTCCGACTCCATCATTAGATCAGCTTCATGGTACCATATTATTGCATTGTCAGGCAATATACACATACGTGCAAAATTTCAGCTCAATCGGAAACCGGGAAGTCGATCAAATTTAACTTGAAAGATTCCGTTACATACTATACAACTAACATACGTATGAAGCTAATAAAATCTTATTAAAAATAAATGTTTGTCTGTATGTCCTTTATAGAATCGTAAACGTAAACGTGATGATCTTTAGCAAAGTTGTTGTGCTTGAGCCAGAGAAGGTTTCTGAGTTGGTTCACAATTGGACCCGGTAGGTGGCGCTGCTTTTGGCATATCGATTGAAGCTTTTCCGGGCAGGACTATAAAAAGCAATAAGAATATAAAAATTCAACCCTTCAAGTCTCCGTAAAAATATCTTTAAAAAGAAACCCCTCTTCAAATTCCCGCTTAAAAGATAAATGTGCTGCCTTCTATTAATTAAATAACAGACTACATGAACAGAAAAGAAAAGTATTTTATCTCAAAAACCTTAAAACAACAACCTCAAAAACATTAAAAACCATTTTATAAAATGTGTGTTATAATTTCAAATAAAAAAGAACCTGTAGATAATATAAACTGAGTAAGTTGCATCGCACAAAAACATTTTATTTACATAAAACGAAACGTAGTCGCGCATTATAACGTCGCGTGTGTGTTTCCGGGTGACCAGATTTAGCAGAATTGCGAAATTTTATCATAAATAGACCCTATCTAGGGTTTAGCAGACTACGTCACAAAATCGCAAATTGGTAGGAGTTTATAGAACCTCACCAGTAAATAAGTGAGATTCACCGTTTACAAGTTACTCTCACATCTTTCTTGAAACGCCTTCAATCTTTTTGACCCTACTTACTGCTTTGTATTTTACTAAAATCGTATTTATTTCTTACTGAATTTTTTGAGTGATGTAAATTTTTAATCTGTAAAAGGACGGGACGTACAAAAGAATTTCATACATTAGGCTAAAACTGTTTCTGAGTGTCCTAATGTAGTTACTGAATAGTATGTACAAATACAGTAAACTAATATTTAATATTTAGGTGCAGCGAGCAGCTTCTACCAAATGAAGAAGATGGCGATGGTGGAGCGATTGAATGTAACTTTAAACGCAGTCTCCGACTGGGGTAAAGCTAACTTGGTTACGTTCAACGCCTCTAAGACTCAGGCGTGCCTTTTTACTGCAAAAAGGAGTTCTTTCGAACTTACTCCCACTTTCCGAGGAGTACCCGTTCCGATAACCGACGAACTTCAGCTTCTTGGCGTTTCCTTGACATCGACTCTCAACTTTGGCTCTTACATCGAGTGTATAGCACAAACTGCGGCAAAAAAGCTGGGCATACTCTCGAAGGTGAGACGGTACTTCACATCTGAACAGTTGCTAGTGTTGTACAAAACACAAGTACGAGCATGTATGGAGTACTGCTCTCACCTTTGGGATGGCTCAGCCAAATATCAACTCGAGGCACTAGAGTCGATTGAGCGGAGAGCCAGGAGGCTGGTAGGCAACGACCAGCTTTTCGATGACAAAACGCAAAGTCTCGAACATCGACGTAGGGTTGCCAGCTTGTCGGTCTTCTATCGGATTCACTTTGGAGAGTGTGCAGCTGAGCTCTTCGATCTGATCCCGCCATCTCCCTTCCATCATCGGACAACCAGACGCACCGGCATGCGGCATCGATATATGGTGGATATTCCACCTATAAGAACGAAGCGTTTCGAATCCAGCTTCATCATACGCACCGCAAAGGAGTGGAACTCATTGCCGGAGTCTGTCTTTCCCGATACATATAACCTGGGTGTCTTCAAGTCCCGTGTGAATAGGTACCTTCTAGGTAAGCGTGCTACATCGTAGACCACATCTTTGCTCCACACGCTTTGATTGTGGTCAAACGCGAACCTATACTAGAATAGAATAAAAAAAAAAAAAAAAAAAATGAAGATGTTACAACCAAGTTACGAAACTATTTTAAAAATTGGTCAAGTGCGTAAATTCCATGAAAAATTAAATATCTCTAAATATAAAAAAGTGGCCAATATTTACCTAATACATTTATCTTTTGGCTAAAGAATACAAAAAAATGTCAATCCAAATTAAAAATATTTCGTAAAGCTGCTACTTCACGGAACATTTTCAAGAATACTTTATAAGGCTTACCTTATCATTTTAATTGTTCATAATTTTACACAAATTTTAAATATACAGGGACTTACTTATTACGATTTCAAAGCAAATATTTCCTACCTAACATCTTAAATAGAAAAAAGCTGAAACCCATTTTGATATTTTTATCTGGCAAATGTACCTTTAAGTACATATCAGGTCCAAGATCATTCATAGCTTTTAGTTTAAACGGCCATTTGAAAAAAAATAGACAATACAAACAGGTAACAGTGACAATTAAGAATTTTCTTTAATTTTCAATAAATAATTGCAATTAGTATTTTTATCTGTCCCTTTTATAATATTTTCATACAAATAATGTTAAAGTAATTTTAAATATCGCTGAGCATATATTTTATGAGAGTTTAACAGAATTTTGAATTTGAAGAGGGTCACCCTGGTGCGTCTTCTCGAAAAAAATGTTACTTTTGTTGATGTTAAATCTCCATGATTCTGAGAAATATCAAAAAAATATCGTTTTCAAGAAACAAGTTGAAGATGCTAGTTAAAGATAAAGTGAACTATGTTGCTTTCAAGTCGTGCCTTATGTAGTTGTTAACTTGTTATTAAATCAACTGTATTAAATAAAATAAACACATGAGATTGAGAAGTGCCATCGGTTCGCATTTGTTTTCATTATGACGAAGCGCCGGAGAATACTTCATGCGGACAAAATAATACAAAATGTTATCTATGTGTTTTGTTTATTAATGTTTTTACAACTGAAAGGTAAAGGTCTCATTTTTATTTGGCCATATCTATTGATTTGTCTGAAGCTTTTCTATAGAGCTTTTAAGACGCCTGATAATCTCCTCAGGGGTCACAAAGTTCGTGTCTACCTCGCATAATAGAACAGATTGGTCATTTTATGAAAATATGTCTAAATAGAATATGGTAACAGACTCAGTAATCTTAGTCTTGAAAGATTGTGTAGTATTAGTATATTAGTAGATATATATAATTATAATTTAAATATAGCTATTAGATTTAATTATGTTCAATGTTAACTAATTCTTTATTGAAGATATTTTTAGTACACTAAACCATTATTATGGTTTAAGCCAATTTTGTATTAGGAAATCGTGAGTTTTCTGTAAAAATATATCTGCAACTTACTTCTTTATAACCAATTACTATTGACACCTGTATATTAATTACTTTTAAATATTTTCAGGTTATTATTCAGTAGCTAGTAATCCAATATTACTCTTCTCAACTGCATCAGATATACGTGTGGTGAATACTTTAAGGCTAAACAAAGTTAACACTATTGTAAAGGACCTTGAACAAGGCTCTGCAGTAGACTTCCTATACAGTAAGGACTTGGTATGCTGGTCTGATCAGACAGCAGAGTTAATACAGTGTATGAAGTATAATGAAACTTATATAGGTGAAAAAGTAAGTATTAATTCACATCATCTAGTGTTCTAGCTATGGGCTAAGGCAATTAAAATAGGATTGAATATTCTTAATCACATTCATGAAAGTAGTTCACATAGAGTATTAACAATGTTTTAAATAGTACAATTGGTGGTTCATCACTTACAACAATTACTTCCGGGTAATCGGGTAATAAGCTTACATAAAAGAATGAATTAGTATCCAGTGTGTAACATACCTCTATATAAAAATAATAAAATGTGACATTAAATTAATAAAATTACAATTGAACACACAAATGAATTTTAATAGAAAATATAAATAAATAAATGGTGTACACCTACCTTAAGGAAATTGTTAGATTTCAGAACTTATGGTGAGGCAGTTAAGTACCTGCATTCTGCAAGATATTGTTTCTTTTGTTTCTCAGAATATAAGTAATGAAGAGAACACAATTCAAATCTGAATCTTAGTTCTTATTACTATAAATACAATATTGATTGTTGATATTACTTGTATTTTATTCTTTCTTATATTCTGAAAGTATACTCGGAGTTGCCTGATGACTGACTTTCACAAAGCCTAAGCCACTAGCTTGGTCCCCAGGTCAATAATTAATACCGCTGGACTTGATTTTAGAGTTTCATAACTACATGACAAAAATTGTCATGTCAATCCATTTATCTGTCTTTCTATGTTTATTTTGCTAAGCAACTACTGGTTCTATATACAGCCCGTTCCATTAGTCGCACACAATGCCTAAAATGCTTTGTTAACTGATCTACAAGACAACCATATTTGTTGTGAAAATGTCACTAATGACATCATCAAGTTTGACCAAGAGATGGGTCCAATAAATGTTGGTTTTACATTAGGTTAAGTTTACAATTGTAACACTGGCAACTAAGTGGAATAGGAAAAATTGTGATTGCCAATGATATGTGCAGGTGCACAGATGCGTGCGTCATTACCTAAGTTTTGAAATATCTGAATGACTTTTTTTTAACTTAATATGAAGGGAGACATTCACTACTGAAATCAGAAATATTTTCCCCTTCTGTAACTTTTAAATTATGATGAGAACATTTTTGAATAATTGTACGTTAATGTGAGTAGTCAAAGAATTAGAGGCAAAATTATTAATTTAAAGTCTTTTTATTTCATGCAAAATAAATATCATTCAAATAATATTTACCTACTCAGTCCTACATAATTCAATTGCAGTAGAGATATCATTAACATTCTTTAATTAGCACAAGAGTATCAAAAGGCTATCAGCAAAAGATATTATTGTATTGTTGTTATTAATAGAAATTCTGTATGCAAGTAAATTCTATAATGTAAAATTAAGTCGCACACATTATATGACAAGTTTTGGTAGCATTTCACTCAAGTATACTTGCATATTACCTTTAAATATGTTAACATTATATTGTATGTCTTTCAAGACCACGGGCCATAAAAATGGCCCAGACTTTTGGTTGGGCTTGTGTGGGGCCATGGAGAGGCCAACACATAGAGGCCCTTTAGCAAATTTAATCTAAATGTAGAGTGACATTGACCGGCTGTATCACTGTCTACACCTATACTAATGCACACAACGACAAGCCCCGGCCAAAAAAATACAACGCTTTCAATTTTAAAATATGATAACACTTAGTCAACAGAATAATTAGATATATAAAATTTTAATTAATAGTTACCTCAATTTAATATATTATTTATTATTTTCAGGTTAGAATAGTATCTGAAGGTCTCATAACACCCACAGGTATAGCAATAGACTGGTACACTGATAAAATATACTGGACGGATGGTGAGACCAACAAAATAGAAGTTATAAGTATAGAAGAAAAATATAGAAAAGTGCTCTTCTGGTCAGATGTTGACTTGGCAAGGGCCATTGCTGTTGTTCCTAAAGAAGGGTAAAAGCTTTTTACTTTGCTTGCTGTCTGTTACTTGTTGGTACTCATAACTGTTTATATATTTAAAATGTAAAAATATTCAAGTTATACTATGGCCATCCAATCAATTCCAGAGCAAATGTAATGGAAAGTGTATGAAGACACATATTGCACTTCCCTAAGCTAAACAAGTTATGCTAGTCTTATGGGTAAAATTTTTATCTTAGGATATCTTGGATCACTCTGAGACCAAACCCCCAAATCCAGATCATAGTAAATATAAAAATGAATGTTTGTCTTTATGTCCTTTTTAGAATCATAAACATTTGATCATGTGATGATCTTTATCAAAATTGTTGTGCATGAGCCAGAAAAGGGTTCGGAGTTGGTTCACAATTGGACCCGGTAGGTGGCGCTGCTGTCGGCATATGAATTGAAGCTTTTCCGGGCAGGGTGACATCCGCCAAGACAGCTAAATGTAAATAAGTTTAACTTCAAGAAATGGAAATTGAAGGAAATGCTGGCAGCATTTTTGGAATACTCCTGTTTGTTGGCAACTTAGGACTCATATATATATATATATATATATATATATATATATATATGTCATTTTATTTATTAGAATATTTTACATTTTATTTTAATTTGTACAATTATAGAGTATATAGTTTAATATTAATAATATGAGAATTTGTAAAAGAGTAATACAATGTATTGTAAATAACTTAAAATTCGTTTAAGAAATTTATCACACCAAGAATCAAACCCCGGTGTATGCTTTACAGTGATCTAGTCCGATAAAGGTTTAGCCCATGCAATCACAGAGATCATGTAATTATAATATATTTTTCCAGGTTAATGTTTTGGACAGACTGGGGAGAAGTGCCCAAAATTGAGAAGGCTGGCATGAATGGTGATCCTGCAACAAGACAGGTCATAGTAAAAGATAAAATTTTCTGGCCCAATGGGATCACTGTAGATTATGACAATAACCTCATTTACTGGGTGGATGCTAAATTGCATTTTGTAGATGTAGTCGATTTTAATGGGGGGAAGAGGAGAAAAGTGGTCAAAGGAGGTCTAGTCTATCCATATGCACTGACATTTTTTAGTGAAAAACTATATTGGACAGATTGGAAAACTTGGTGAGTTATAATTCAAATGAGCATTTTAAATCAAAACATTTATTTTTTTAGGAAACAGTAATTTTTATTAATTGGTATTAACCACAGCCCATTTTATCTATGCCACAGCCCGGATTATATATTAATTAGTAAAATTATTTTTTAATTAGTCAACAAAATGATTTGATAAACAAAAAATGTGAGCTGGACTTCTTAAAAGATTTGTGAAAAGATTTTTCGCGATATCTGACGTCTGACTCTTTTTGTACTCTAAGGTGTTAATCCGATAGAAGTTTTTGATCATTACTAGAAGTAGGGTTGATTGACATTGTAAAATAATTAGCGTAGAATTTTCATACAAAGTGTATTAGATTTTTTCAATTTATGACTTAAGTACTCCAAACCTGGGTTGGTCCCATAAAAGTTTTTAATCAGTATCACAGGCAGGCATAGCAGCCAAATTATTTTTGTGTAAAATAGCTATATTATAAATGTATATGTTTTGAAAATGGGGATGAAAATTTCACGAAAAATTATGGATTTCTAAGACCAATTTAGTGTGGGTGGAATAGCTATGATACTTTCTTTTATTAACCCGCTGCCTTCAGCGGGTTAATGCCTGTAGCAAGATGCAACAAAACGACCCACAGCCGGGTGGTATGACAATAACCCAACTGGATGGCTACCACCCCTGTTTTAATTTAATAATAATTCAATATCTAATAATGTCACCTGCATATTATCTTTTTGTTGTGAAAAACACTACTTATATATGAATAAATCAATTTGTTTGTTTTGTCAAAACACTTAAATTTTGAAAGTAATATTTTATTGTTCGCAAGTAAAAAAATTGTGGCCCTTTAAAAACTTTGAAACTTCGTAAATTTTATTTTTTGACTCTCCGACTGAAAAGGTTACTGACCCCTGGCCTAGCCTAATCATTAGTTCGTCTCCATTACCTAATACAACAAATTAAATTATTGACTACTCAATAATCTGTTCTTCTAGGTCTATCCATACTTGGGACATAGCCACGAATGGGCCCACAATCAAAGAGTTGATTGAATCGAAAGCAGTGCCGGTGGATATCAAAGTGTATGACGGCAGCAGACAGATCACACCAGAAGATTATCCATGCAAAACCAATAATGGAGGTTGTTCACATTTGTGCCTTTTATCACCGAATCCACCTGGTATGTCACTCTTATTGCTAAAGCATCAACTTTTTAGGGTTCTTTAGCTGTTTTCACCGTTCACCGTTATTTTTCCCAGAAATTACTAAATTGTACATGAATAAAATTTAACAGATAGAATGGTATACCATTTTTGACACTGCACAAAGTTGTAATTTTTTTACTGTGAAACATGCAGACGACACAACTCATGGAAAGTGGTTGCTGTCACTTATAGATGTTTGCAACACCAATGGCAAAGCAAACACATTGTAAGCCTATAAGATAGGATTTAGAGAATCAGAAAGGTAGATGAGATAAGAGATATGTGAGAGCTCACATGGAAGAAATGGGATAAGGAGAGAAAGTGGGCCACCAGAAGTCTCACTCATCGCACGAAGCAGGCTAGCTCAAGGCTAACCGTTTCACGCCCATATTCTGTAAGAACGTATCACACCGATCGAGCCGGCCCTGATAAAAAGAGCTGAAATTCAGATAATTATTCCCGCATGGCTCTACTACGTAGTGAACAGAATAAAATTAAAGATTAGTTATTAAAGTTGAATGTGTTGAAGATTTTTTTTTCAGTGAATGTAGTTTGGATGATCCTTAGTATGATCATGAAAAATTATTAAGTGTTTCATTTTCTTTAATATACAAGATCGAACCTTAATGCAATAAAATAAGATTTAAAACAATATCCATTAGTGTTTTGAAATAAGGTCTTGCAATCGCCCTTATTATTATACAATTTTGGTTTTTTAACTCAAAGAAATAAGATCTATAATAACAATCGTACTTACGGAGTAAACTTCGGTCGTGCGTCGTAGTTGGCACACACATTTTTGAATTTATACTTCTTTTGGCGCGTTAGGGAAAAATGATGAGAGTAAATTTTAACGATGAGCACGCACACCGTCACGAAAAACCGACACTCTGAAGTTAGCTATAGTCAACATTTTAGATTTTCTATTGTTAGTGTCATTTTTTCTACAAACATAGAATAAGGCGAAAGATAAATTTTAGAAAAGATTTTTATCTTGTTATGAAGAAAGAAAGAAAGTAGAACTTCTAACGCGTGTACATAAGTACACACACACTTTTTTTTCTAGTTCTTTTATTATTTGAATTATGTATTGCAGGATATGAATGTGCGTGTCCAACGGGTGTCAAGCTAAAAGAAAACAGCAACATCACCTGCTATGACCGACCGCAGTCGTTGTTGATTGTTGCCCAAAGGTCGGCGATATCGAAAATATCTTTGGATTCGCCAGATTTCACACCATACACATTGCCATTGAAGGATTTGAAAAGAGCACTCACTGTGGACTTCGACCCAAAGACCGAGTATATTTATTGGGCTGATAGTGTTGTAAGTAACAGCTTTATATTGCACTAAGTATGACGAGAGCTATGAATATCAAAGAAGCGAGTAAGGTGTGTAAGAATAAGCCTGAATGGCGCTTTGTTGTTCGTGCCTACCCCGCAAGGGACCTGGCGTGAAGTTATGTATGTACTCCTAAATATGACCAAAATTATTTTTTATTTTACTAGAGTTTTCACCGGTGTCAAGCCCTAGGAAGTAGTTCTATTTTACTTACTTAAATTTTTATAAACTACCTGATGTCCGCGATTTCGTCCGTGTAATTAAAGTTTTTTTAACCATCCCATGGGACCTTTTTAATTTTTCGGAATCAAAAGTATCCTATATGTTGAGGGATATATGCTACCACCATACAAAAAATCATTTAAATCGGTACAGTCGTTTCGTAGGTTAGCTCATAGAAACAGAGAAACAAAAAAATTAAAAAAATCTAATTTAGTTCTATTTCACTTCTTACTCAGTCTCGGTTTTTAGCATATTTTTCATTGTACAGAAATTTGACTTCTACAGTTTTATTATATGTATATAAGGAACAGATATACAGTTGATGTGAGAATCTACAGATAGATGTATTGTATTACAAAAACATATGGTGAGAAATGTGTACATAAGGGGAAAAATCGAGGTCTTAAAAAACCTTCAGTGAAAATTTGTTTAACGAATGATGAAAACCGCTTAACTATTGCGTTGCATGATAAACCACACAGGAAGAATTAATGGATATACAGGCAGATGCAGAAACTGACTTTCTTTTATAGTATGTATAGGTAACTCATGTATATTGTCATATTTCCTTTTTTTTGTTTCAGGCAAAAACAATATCAAAAGCCCGATTAGATGGCAGCGAGCAATCTGTAGTTATTCATAGTAATGGTGTACCTGATAGTATAGCGATAGATCCCTTAGCTAGGAATATATATTGGAGTGATCCATTCACAGACACAATCAACGTGGCGAGGCTTGATGGCAGCTATGAAAAGGTGAGCTTATTATAATTACAGCAATGTTCGAGATCAGAATTTCACCCAACACATTTATGTTTCAAAAGTATAAATGTGGGATGGTCGGCTGGCAAGTAAAACAACACTTTACGAGCTTCCGTTAAAGCGATGCGCGTGCGTTTATTTTGATAGAATTTCAATATCTCGTACAATATTTTAAAATTAATCAGAGCGTCTTATGTCGTACGTACGTCGTCCATTCGAATCTTTTACTCTCTCTTTCACTCGTCATCTCTTTCACACTATGGCTTACCATTGGGTTACCATAGCCTATGGACATTTGCACCACCAAAAGTGCTACAAATGCACTGCCGCTCTCTTAAGGGAGACTGGAACCTGGTCACTAATGCTACACAAATGAAGGTTGTGATGACGGCACACTCTAGACCGGGGATGGTAGCCATCCAGTCAGGCAAATACCCTACCACTGGCTGTGGGTTGTTTTGTCGTGTCTTACGACAGGCCGCCCGGCCGCAGGAAATTGTATTCCTTCTCCGTTCCTGCACGAATAAAATCTCGCATCTGGTAGACAAATACCAAAAATTCTTCTGGAAACCTTCTTTCACTGTACAAGTGTGTTTGTGAACTTCTCTCCATAGTAATACTGTACATTAAGGTAATAACTGACCAGTATCGATAATTTAAGTGTTTGTCTCCACTAATATGGAGGGTAAAAGTAAGGAGAACCATCTCAGTATATTAAAAAGTGTCCACTGAAGGGCAGCAAATTAAGATGGCGCCATAATAGCAAGTGGAAAGTATTTAAAAATAACGCCATAAATAATTAGAGTAGGATATTAGATTAAAGAAGAAAGAAAGACTTCCTCTTTGTCTCCGCGAATTTTACGAAAATTAACTATTGCATGCTCCTTATGGTGAAATTTTCAGATAATTTAGTTATCTTAATAAGTGAAATAGGTTTCAAAAATTTAATTGGTCAAAAATGTATATACATACATCTCAATACGAGAAAGTCTCAATACTTTTCCATATGATAATTTTTAAATTTTTCAACCCAACCAACCCACTTCACTTCGTTTATAACTGCTAAATTCATATCATTTCGTTTTCCTGCACTAGCGCCATTTTGACGAGTTGTCGAACCATAAGTTGTTGTTTACAGGTGGACACTTTTTCAACTGATCCCCCATACTAGATGGCCCTCCTCACCTCTACCCTCCATATCCACTATGTTGTTTTATTTCTTATATATTATTATTTAACTATCAAACAAAATTTGACATAAGCTCCGTACGCGTAATATCAAAATTCACCTGATGGTACAGGTAATAATTCATGACGAGCTTTACGATCCGCGAGCTATAGCCTTACATCCAACGGCTGGTTGGATGTTTTGGTCGGATTGGAATGACAAGAAGCCCAAGATCGAAAGGGCTAATTTGGATGGAAGTGGAAGGATTCTGCTGGTATCCGAGAAACTAACGTGGCCGAACGGAATTGCATTGGACACTGTCAATAATAAACTCTATTGGGGCGATGCAAGGACACACAAGATTGAGGTAATCTGTTATACCTATCTGAATGAATGAAAACTCTTTATTGTTCATCATAACTTAAACCTAGATATTTAATATACTTAAATGTATTTCCATTAGAACAATGGGCGACTTTATCGCCTATAGCGACCTCTTCCAGGCAACCCGGTGTCTAAGGAGACATTACAAAAAAATAATAATATTTGGTGGTTTAACTCAATCAAAGTAATTCAACCGTAATAAAAATTAAAAATAATCTAAATAAATACTAAACTACTATAAATATCTATAGGTACATTTACAAATAAACCTTGTGCCTAGTTTCATTCAGTTTTAGTTTTTGTTATGTTCTTGTGTCTACTAAAAATCATTATAAAACCGTTTTATTATGATTTAGGGTATTCTCTTATTTACAATAGTTATACTAGGTTTATAGGCTAATTAAAAATTACAAGTCTTTTTTAATCGCTATATCTCTATAAATATTGTAAACGCGAAAGTTTGTAAGAATGTATGTTTGTTACTCTTTCACGCAAAATATGAATGGATTTTGATGAAACTTTACAATAATATAGCTACGCTTCAGAATATATATATAATTTATAAAGATTTAGTGTGAATTATCCAAAATATAACGATTTTCCCACTGGGGAACCGCGGGCGCAGCTAGCGAGTCTATAAACCTCTTGTACTATTTTATAAGGAGTAATAATTACACTACATTATCTGCGAAGACTTTTCTACCTTTGTTTCTTTTTCTCTTGAGTCTTCATATGCTCTATCTAAATAATATCAACTAGTTTAAGCCCGTAGTCTATAATAATACTCATATGAAATCGATGATTGATATATCCATTCGAAAAATGGAAATATTGCAAGGCTCTGGCATTATCTCTAAATTGGTAAGTTTCCCAAAAAAATGTCTGCAGCCAAAAATAATTCTGGAATAGATATAAAATTTTTTCTCTGGGATGTAAAAATTCCAGCCAAGCTACTTCATCAAGTTGAGGAATTCCTCAAACTGAATCTGTTGACCATGTTCTTCACATTGAAAATATTTTATTTGTCTGCTTTAGGTTTCAAATATGGACGGTACAAACAGAAAAGAGTTGCACAACTCTGAAATATTGCATATTTTCGGTCTCACGTTACTGGGAGAGCACTTATATTGGACTGATATGCAAAAGCGAACGTTGGATAGAATAAATAAAGATACAGGTAAATTGTTTCTTCTATACTAATCACAAAGTAATACATGTGTCTGATTTGGCAGTTCTCGTTACAACATATTTAAAATCGATTATAAATGATATGAGTGTGTGATCATTTGATTTGTGTGAAGTTAATTACGTTTTGTGTCACACAAATACCTCACAAAATCGAAACGAAGCGAGAAAGTTCGTCTCACGTCGCCTTTTGCGTAGTACCTGTATTGTGTAGACATTTTTATTACTTCACCCGTATAATATATATTTATTTCTTTTTTTAATACGTATAATAATGTAGTACCTATTGATTTAGTATAAAAACCCAAATTAAGTTTTTGAAATATGTGTATTGTTTTTTACTGAATCAAATGGAGTTAATGAAATGAAACAACACTTGGTTGCAACACTAAAACTAAAATAAGACGCCTTATAACAAGTAGCTATGATTAAGTCAATGGCTTTTATTGGTTTTATAGTAATGAAAAAAATAAAATGTTAATAAAAATATGGAAAGAAAAAAAACTCGCCGGTTAAAAAAAAAAACAGTACATTGGACTATCCATTTAGATGTCGATAACTTGTTTTTTTAGTGACATTCAGCCTAAAGAACAGCATTACATTTTTGAATGTATACATTACCTGTATCATTTGTTTTATTCTCATTTTTTAATAACTTCATTTATATTGATTTAGTCAATTGAGAAAGGGATTACATAAATAGCCATTATTGAAGATGATTGTCTAAATTACTCCGAAACTAGATGCCTCTGAAACACTTCTCTTTGTTGTACACATCATCATTTAGATATTTTTCAATAATTAGTTTAGCTCTGTAAGGTTTTCTGAATACATTTATTTTAATCTGTGTCTGTTATTTAGTTGATGGTAGTCCCCTAAATTTTTCGTTTTACAATTTAAGTCAAAGCTTCTTCTTTAAATTAAATAAGAATTTATGTATTTTTTTCTGAAGGCTTAGATAGACAACCGGTAGTGGAGCAGATGGCGAATATGATGGGCGTGAAAGCGTTTCGTTTGGGAGAGGCCATTGGATGGAACAGGTGCGCAGACGATAATGGCGGCTGTTCCCACCTCTGCTTCAATAGGCCCGATTATTACGTTTGCAGCTGTCCATTAGGTTTGTCATTTTTTTTTCATTCTTACAATAATGTTTATTTCAGTTTTACCATTCGCACACCTGACATGGCTTTTGTTGATTTTTGCTCCAAACGCCTTTGGCTTCGATTGGGCACATGTGTATACTAAAGACTATCGTCACAATAGAATTAAAAATATATTTAATGTTTCTTGTATTTTACTTAAATATATGTGTACAGTATTTTTAGCAAATGGTATAGGTGAGTTAAATTGGCAAAACAAAATTATTAATGATCGATCTGTCAAAAGTAAAATAAATGGCTGAACTGAGTATAGGGCTCTGTACCTCAAGGTACAAAGACATTTATGTATGCTAAATTTTATATCTTTGGCCTTATTAACTCTTGAAATAATCAACTATCAGATAGCACAATGAGACCTTATGGTCTCATAAGGTTTTCCTTTTTTACCTTTAAATTGACGATAAATTACAATAATAAGTACATTTCAGGCCTGGAACTCAGTAACGATAGGAAAACCTGCATTGAACCCGAAGCTTTTTTAGTGTACAGTCGTAAAAATGTCATCGGACGAATAAGTATTGAGAATGAAAACAATGACGCCGTATTGCCCATTAAAGAGCTGAAGGAAGTCAGGTAAGTTTTGTATTGGTGTCTTCTAAGTGTACTTTAATCTTGGGATCAGGCCTCTTCAATTACGTACAATAATTATTGAATTATCATTTATTATAATGTTACAAGTTTAATTTATAATATACAAGGTGACGAGACGGACGTGAGTAAGCGACTGGCTTGCTTCGACTTGACCCCGCGTCGATTGCTATTTTTCTGATTCAGCATTTATAAAATTACTAAAAATAGATAATTATCTATCTATAGTATTCTATAATAATGTCACGAGTTGAAGGACTCGAATTAAAATACCATTGGAATTACTATAGAATTTATTAGAACTATACAAACATGTATAACACAGGTACAAATATAACTGAACACAACCAGTACAAACGTAATACACGATTTAACAACACGCGCAAAGTCGGTCACTATATAGATTATCGAATGTACCCACGTCTTGCCAATCTTGTGGTTATCGCTTTACTGAGTAACCCCTCCGCTGGGCATTGCTTTATACTGTACAAATACTATATGTCTCCTCGACCGCGTGGATTGAATTTTCTAAGAATCACACCTGGCTAATGTCTACCATAGTACACAATGGGCTGTTTCTTTCCAATCACAGTTTCAATGTTATTAGCTTAAATGACGCCGGCGAGTAATAAATTTGTATTGTTTACAAATATGCAGGTGGCCCAAATTGTAACACTAATATTATAATACAATTATCATAGTTACTTATGATACTAGTGCAGTGACTTATTTTTTACAAACGAGTAGACTGTCGAGTGTTAACATAGTCACGAGTTGTAAGTTTGTAAAAACAACTACATGTGTGACATACAAAATTTTTCAACACATTTTCTAGAAAACAGTAAAATAGGTAGTGGAACAAACATAAATATGGATTTCAGTTTTGTCGGTATTATGTAAAGTTACGTTGTATTGAATTTCTTAGGTGTCAAATCAGGCTTCTCATTTTGTGATTATTATAGAACGATATATTTCGTTCTATTTTCTCTATATTAATTCAGTGACACAAATGTATTCATCAAAAACGCTTTCAAGGAGGTTTGATTATTCAGCTTATTTATTCTCGTAATTTGAAAGTCCTTGGTGTAATTTATATATATTTTTATTTCACCTAAGTTTACACCGCAACTTACGTTGTATGGTGCGTAATTTTTAACTTTTGTAAGTACATTTTTTAAGCAAATGTGTTTAAAATTTTACATTGACACGCAACAGTGTAATAATTAATTATTACTTAAAGCGTGTGGTGAAAAATAAACGAGTATCGCAAGATTGAATTTTATTATTCCACAGCTATTTTTACAAAAATGGAACACTACCGTTTATATGTTACATGTATCTCTCTCTCTCCCTCTCTCTCTCTCCCTCTCTCTCACTCCCTCTCTCTCACCCTCTCTCTCTCTCTCCTCCTCTCCTCTCCTCTCTCTCTCTCTCGCTCCCACTCTCTTCTTTCACCATATCCTAATTAATTCCTTCCCACTCCTCTATTTTAACATACATCTTCTGTTACACAATAAATCATCGTATCATCCGTCACACAATCCATCCATCTTGTAGTTTAACATTCTTTTTGTCAGGTGACATATGTTACATGTATATAGATTATAAATTCAATACAAAGTGATAATTAAAGTATGTGTCTCTCTAAAACAGGCGTGATATTATGTATGTATGTATGTATGCTCTCTCTAGCTCTTGAACTACTCTTAATCAACAGCAGTGCTGCTATTAAACATGTCTATTTTATACAAATATTATAGTGTTCACATCCACATATGTGTACTTTACTTTCAGTGCCTTGGCTATGCATTTCGCAAACTCCAAGCTATATTGGGCGGATGGCAAAACGAAAACTATAAACCGATGTTCCGTAAATGGATTGGATGTGGAGAAAATTGTGGAAGGAGTCGGTCTAGTTGAAGGTATGGCGCCAGAAACTCTTGCAAATTCAATTTAACAACATAAATTCAAATGTTTTTATTCAAGCTAAGTTCCACCGGTGTTAACGCGCCATCTAGCACTAAACTAATTTTAGTAAAATATAATTATTATTATATTTTGAATAAACATAACTTATCAAGTATTTTGTGCAGCCGAAGCCCACGCGGAGGCAGCTGGAGAACATTTTTTTTAATCATACAAACAAGTTAAAAACTACACTTCCTACTCTATGTACACAAAAAATAATAATAATAAAAATACCGCTGCTAGAAAAGGCTTTTGGTATTCATCCTTATCAAAATAAATTACTTCATATTCAAGACTGCTTCAATAGCTTTATATAACTTTTTCAATTATTCAAATCGGACATCCCATTCGTAAGATATCACGAGTTTAATACGGGACCGTGACGCTTTTTCGTGACAGAATAAAACAACACAACAACAAAAAAGTTTAGTAAGTTATGCATGTAGTACGGGTTATACACAACGGACCACGGTGGCCACAGTAAATAACAGACATCTTGTTTACGTGCTAGTGTACAAATTTATGACGTCATAACTTGGTACTCATAATCCTATTATATGTTAATGTTTTCGTTTCCATTTCAGGCCTAGCCATTGATTGGTCAGGTCATAATATCTACTGGACCGATACAGCCATGCAGCGGATTGAGGTGTCCAGGTTGGATGGGTCAAGTCGAAGGGCACTTATCTGGCAAGGATTGAAGAAACCAAAGAGTATAGCGCTTGATCCAAAGAAAGGGTAAGTAATTAAAATATTGTTATTTTCTATAATATAAGAAAAAACTGTATATTAGTCGACAATGGATTTAAAATGTATTAGATTTATCAAATGAAACTGAACATAGAGCAAGCTTATATCCCGGGATGTAACTTAGGATACTTTTTATCCCGACAAATGACGTCGTTTTCACGAGGTAGACAAAAAATATATAATAAAAATGGCGAAAAAGTTAGCGGTCCTGTCGCATCTTTTTTCGAAACTACTGAATATATATGAATAAAACTCAACACAGAACTGACTTGTAACCCGAGTCAACACGTGGCATACATTTTATCCCGTTACATGACGTTGTTTCCTTAAAATGGATGGATTAGCAAAATAGATGGCGTTGCAATCGCGATGTGTATAATAACAATAATCCAATAACAAATACGCTCCGCCTTTTCTTTATGTTTTGCTATACTGCTGCCTACCCTATATTGACTTAGTAATTGTTATTGAATTGAACAAAAAACTAAAGTATTGAAGGTTTGTCTATATAATATATATGTTTATCTAAATACGTGAAGCAAAAACTTTGTACCCCCTTCTACGAAAATAGCGCGGACGGAGGAGTATGATATTGCGCACCCTTATAGTTTATATAGAGAAATATCGACGAATGCTATTTTTTTAAATAATAATTATGCCTAAAAATACATTAAATCAATAAAAAAAATACATACACTACCATGTATTTGACACACACTCGTATATATTTTTTTGTTCATTATTAAAGTCAAGTTAAAAGTGTGGCCATTTTTGACATTAGTTAATATGGTCGAATTTCGATCACGGGCCAGTATTTATATAAAACACCTAATTATTTTTTTATGTACGTAGCGTAGAGTTGGTACCTAGGATTGTTAATGCGGCGTAGCCGCGGGAAAACTAGTGAAAAAATATTTTTTTTTTAAACTCCATTTACTGTGCCAGATACATGT
Source organism: Dendrolimus punctatus (assembly GCA_012273795.1). Taxonomy (NCBI): domain Eukaryota; kingdom Metazoa; phylum Arthropoda; class Insecta; order Lepidoptera; family Lasiocampidae; genus Dendrolimus; species Dendrolimus punctatus. The sequence continues at coordinate 19,013,236 of CM022529.1, read as the reverse complement.
ACTGGTCAGAGCTCGGCTCTAAACACATAAAACGGGCCGCAATGGATGGTTCTGGAATAGCGGTGTTTTTGGAGCAAGCCGGCAGAGTGCACGCGCTGGCTCTGCATAGCGAGGCGCGTGCGCTGTACTGGGCGGCGTTGGACCCACCGCTGGTGGAGTACGCCTACTTGAACGGAACGGGCAGGACTGTACTCGCCGAGGACGTGCTCATGCCGTTTGCGCTGACCTTATATGAGGATAGAGTGTTTTGGGGTGATTGGAATACAGGTGAGTACGACTGTCTATGTGTGTATGTGTCTTAAATAAGACTAGTCAGTATTGAGAAAAATCCAGAGTTTTGCTAAACGTTTTTGTTTAAATAAACAGTGCTGATTACAAAAACAACAGTAGTTTATTTATTTTTTCTATTAGACACATTTTTAATTCTCTTAAAAATGCATGTTATGAGACATTTTATTCTAAAGCGTTTGATATAATATTTTTAGTACCGGCTTTTGGACATAACTAAAACTTACAATGTAACTAAAGTAATTAAAAAAATACTATTAAATATTAAAAATAATTAAGTTATAAATAAGATATTTCAAAACGACTTTTTGACTCTGGAAGATCAGAGGGCTGGTTCCTACCTCGGACAACGAATCAGTACGGCGATCCAGCGAGATAACGTAGCCAGCCTTCTAGGAACCTTACCCATTAACTTGAGGATCTAGGCTCAATATATATATGAATATGTAATCTATGTATATGTGAAACAAAAACTTTGTACCCATTTTTACGAAAATTGCGCGGACGGAGGACTATGAAATTTCACACACTTATTTTATATAGAGAAGAAGATATGAATGCTTATAATTTTTTTAAATTGTGCATAAAAATACATTAAAAAAATTGCACACACTACAATTTACTTGACACACACACACATAAATACTCTTGTTTAGTTTTCAAGTCAAATTAACAGGAAGTCAAATTAGCAGTGTAGCCTTGGCGAAATCTATGTTTATAGAAGTATTATAGTCATTGGCATACTGTGTATATAAATAAGTTAATATAAACTATTTAAGAAATCGCAGGTGGCATCAAAGATTTTCTTACTTTCCATGAAGAAACCCTTTGCCGATGGACCCGACTGACCCAAAGTTTTAACTCCAAATGTCTAAAACATATAGATTGATGCAGATGATGATCATTCTTATAAAGTGTAAAAATATTGCAATAGTTGTGACAGTATGCCAAAATTATTTCAGGCATAGTAGAAACAGCGAACAGGGTGAATGGGTCCGACCGTAAGGTCATCTATCGTTCATTGGACTACATATCCGAGCTGAAAGTGTACCACCGCGGCAGTGGCGCGGGCAACAACCAATGCGGCGTGGACAACGGCGGGTGCTCGCACCTGTGCCTCGCCGTGCCGCACGCGTACAAGTACAGGTGTGCGTGCCCGCAACACTACACGCTGAAGCCGGACAACATCACGTGTGCTGGTAAGGATGAATAGGATATATTTTATTGCATAACATTTAGATAGATAGATAACACTTTATTGTACACCAATACAAACATGAACTTAAACACTAAAATTATATCTACTTATGTACAAAGGGCGGTCTTATCTCTAAAAAGCGATCTCTTCCAGACAACCCCAGGAATGAATTAAGATACAATTCAAGAAGTTTAAGTACAGAAGACGATAGGCGGTCTTATCACTAAAAGCAATTTCTTCCAAACAACCTTAAGATTAATTAGAAAAAAATTGTGTAACATGTGGATTTTGTAATATTACATAAATACAATGCAAGAAAACTTAACTTATTTGTATTGTATTCTACCCATAGTCCCTCAAGACTATAAGTAGAATATATTATTACATAAATATAATATAATTTTAAATTTTTATAATATTTTGTTCTAGAACCCGTAGAGTTTTTACTATATGCTCAGAAAAATGCAATTGGACGAATCATGGTTGCAAATGGAGAGTGTAACGATGCGTTTATCCCTCTCACCGGCCTGAAGAATGTTAGAGCTATAGATTACGATCCCATTAATAAGTAAGTAATTTAGTACCAAACATTTGGCATAGGCCAATTATTATTATGTTTTCTGTATTATGCTGTCTAGGTCCATACTATTTTATCAAGATTAAAATCTATTTTCTTACTTATTTCTTTCACACTAGTTTGGTATGCTGAATTCTATGGACTTTTACTATTATAATTATTATTACATGTTTTGCTGTTTGACATTCCTTAACACAAATCGATCCTTATAAGCAGCACACTGATTTGGTAATAGCTTCGCCCGCGGTTTCACCCGCGTGGTGATGAAAAACCGCTATATTTAGGATAATTCATACTATATTTTTATAAATTATACGTTATTCTTATTTATTATTATATTTTATTATTGCCTGTGTGTTCTTGTGGTGTGTAAGCTATATTATTGTAAAGTTTTATTAAAATCTATTCAGTAGTTTTTGCGTGAAAGAGTAACAAATATACATATATTTTGGCAAACTTTCCCCTTTATAATATTTATAGATTATAGATATAATAATACAGTATGTTTTGTTTAAAAATTAATATTAGGTTTTAAGAGCGGCCTTTTATTTGACATGTGATTCTTATTTTAAGTCTGTTAAGAAATCAAAATAAAACAAATGCCGCGTTTGAAACTGTTAAATCGTGGTTTCAATTGTGCGCATTAGTCGTGCAAATTTTAGAAAATACTATAAATTCTTTTTTGTTCAAAATTAAACAATTCGATTCCTCGTGACTGTTTTTCATTTTGACCATTTGGAAATTTCTCTTGTACCTCTCTATTATTTATCTAATTTATTTGGAAAATATCAGTAATTATGAATCATACAATTTATTTTCTCTCTCTCTCTCTCTCTCTCTCTCTCTTTTCTTTCGCCATATCCCAATTACTTGGGGTCGGCACAATATGTCTTTTCCTTCCACACTCCTCTACTCTGACATACATCTTCTGTCACACCACATATCAACATATCATCCTTCACACAATCCATCCATCTTTTTTTTGGTTCACCTCTACATTTGTATCCATCTATCTTGTACTTTAACATTCTTTTCATCCCTCCTCATTATATGCCCATACCAACATAATCTTCATCCTCAAAATTTTTCAGTCACGGGTGCAACTTGCAAAGATCCCCTTATGTACTCATTTCTCACCTTATCCATTCTTGTAACACCAATTTACAATTTATCTGCCTGCATAATTTGAATAAATTTAAAACTTTCAGACACCTGTACTGGATGGACGATGATTCGATTCGTAGGGTCCCCATCACGTATTCCACCACTTCAGCGACAGATGACTCCACCGCGGTCATCACTGACTTGATCCGCCCTTTCCACCTGGTGCTAGACATATTGGGGAGGGCCTTGTACTGGACCTGTGCCGACACGGACTCGATTAACGCGACGTCCATAGACAACAATTCCTCTGTTGGGGTCATATTGAAAGGAGATAACATGATGCCTAGCATTTGGCTTTTCATCAGACCAGAAGGTGAGGCAAAATTAACTTTGTGATATAATTAAACTTGATCTTATCTTATTTATTGAAAAAAACCAACAGTGCCTATTAATAACTAGCCGGTAGCCTCCCGCTTGCATTCCGTAAAGTCTTTTGTACTTTCTTTTCGTTTTATACTTTTACTATGGGGATCGTTTTGTTATCAAATATAAAAAAATCGCCCAAATTTTCAGCTTTTATCTTGTTTTTTTTTTGTTTTTTTAAACCTATTTTTCGTTCATTCAATAGATAAATTACAAATTAACTCAAGGCTAATTTTTACCAATACTTGGGAGCAAGAGGCATAAAAAGCCGATTTTTTTTTAATTAAATAAAACTAAAATATTTTTTATCTATTCAAATATTTTATAGTTACGCCAAAAAGGAAGGTTTGCACTGAAAATCAGCATTGTGTCGGATATAATTCCGGCACAGCAATATGCTGAGTGCAAACCTTGTTTGCTAAAAATGCGGCGTACAAATTCTAAGAATATGCTCTGTGTGTAATAATATATAGGAATGTAATTACGTCACTATTTTTTCAAGTAGTCTTTCTTTCTTTAATATATATATATATGTCAAACATCCAATTGCGTGTTAAGAGTTGTATATAAGTAATAGTAAGCATGTATCTATTTACCATTTCTAGTGCGAGCAAGTAATTATTTAAATAATGTAATAAATACGATGACATCGACCCATTTGCAATCAGTGTTTCAGGAGCCAAGCGGTGTCTAAGCCTGAAAACATTTTTTTCAGGAGTGATTAGACATCTCGGTGCCTTTTTTATGTTTGCATGTTACTTTTAAGCTATAGCTTATCCATGAAAACCTGTCATTGGCTATCTTGTATTAATTTTAGATATCTTATCAAATGTTCTTAGCTGTAGGTTTTCCACACACAAATAATAGTAAATAGGCCCCAAATCACCGTTAGTTGAAAACGTTTACAAAACGCTGGCCGCATTACCACGTTGTTTTGTTCATAAATTAAATTGAAAGGTCTGTTGCGATTTTAGATATATATTTTATGTTTTTACAGCTTTATATGTAGTTTTAGATTTTATATATATAAAATAATATATATAAAAATATATATATATATATATATATATATATATATTATTGTGTTAATGTTTAGACCTATGTAAGGCGAGTGACATGAGTGATTTTTAATAATATAGGTAATGTGTTGATGTAATGAGGTTTTATGGAATGAAGTAGTTGCGTTAATCGCAAACACACGTATTTTATGATTTAGTGCTATAGACACATAATAAGGCAAGCTGTGTCTTAGTATAAAAGATCACATTCTACAGAGTACAAAACATTATATTACAAATTTATTTAAACATCTTTCTGAATGGTGCTCAGTTTTGAAAAGCATAAAAAGTATTGTACTAACGGCCGCGTTGTGGGTTCGAGGATCCTGATATGGAACGACGTGGGCGTGGGGGTGATAATGCGTGCGAGCGTGGACGGCACCGGCCGCGTGGAGCTGGCCCGCGCGAGCAACGCGTCCGCGGTCGCCGTCGACCAGACCGCCGCCACCGTCTACTGGGCGGTCAACCGGCAGATACACGCAGTCGACCTCGACGGTACCAACAGGTCAGTTGCACTTCTTCCAAGGGCCCAATTCTATCAATTCAATGTCGTGGCGTTGCGAACATATACAACGTATGAAACGAAATGAAATATTTACTCTTGCATAATGTAGTTGATACAGATGTTATTCCTATTAATACATGGTTCAGTACATTTTACCAGTTTCACTGGTGTGCAAGTAAGCAGGATCTTAGTCATCATTATTTGATGAGTTATTTATTTTGTTAAGTACCTTTTGTTCAATTTGAGTATGATAATATTTATTACTTTTATTAATTATATAGATGTCTGGTTTTTTTAAATTATTCCATTGCGATAGTGTAAAGATTCGTATTCTATTAAATCTGAAATTATATGACCATTACCTAAAGTGGAGTTAGCCGACATTAATATTGAAAAGGTACCAAATTTTAAAAATTATTTTGCGTGTTTTCACTTATATATAATAACTAGCTTCTGCCCGCGATTTCGTTCGCGTGGAATAGTAAAAAAAAACCCCGATTATGAAACATTCTTCATTGGCGCTCCGCTCTTATTGGTCTTAGCGTGATATATATATAGCTTTCCTCTTTAAATGGACTATCTAACAAAGAATTTTTCAAATCAGACCAATAGTTCCTAAGATTAGCGCGCAAACAAACTCTTCAGCTTTATGTATTCGTATAAGACATTTATAAAGATAGAGTAGCGTGCCATGGGCATGCCATTGAAATTAACAGAATACCGAACTCTGGCAAATCTTCGATTGAGATGATAATGTCCGGCAGAATTGGGCCCCAATAATAAACTAATAAGTGGCCAGGTTCGAACCTCCCTCAAGAGAGCAGCGGCGCGTTTGTAACGCATTTGGTGTTGCAAATGTCCATAAGCGATAGTAACCGCTTACCATTAGGGCCGTCTGCCTGTCTGCTGAACTCGTGAAAAAAAATAGATAGATAGATAACATTATGCTCACAAATATACAATTCAAAATATACAATAAAATAATGACAAGTAGAGACAAAAGCGCTTATCGCTGAAAGCAATCTTCAGGCAACCTAAATAAGAATAACTTAATCTAATCTGCGATGTAGGTGGTGCAAATCATTAAATATCATAAATAAAATACTAAACAAAATAAAAAAAAAAATACTTAAAATAAAAAAAACATACATACGTATCATACATATATATTAAATAGTCTATAATATTAGAATAGCATAGTTATTAAAGAAAAGTATGTTTCTGAGTGCTTTAAATGATGCGATGATTGCCTCTGACAGTAAGAGCAGCGCATTCAGAGTTTGGCTGATGTGAGTCATAGGATGAATTCAGTAGTGATACGATACTAAGTGGCGAAGGACACGTAGGGAACTGTTTTGGTATGTGAGATGGGCGAGGAATGGACGGACGGATAATGGTATGGTGGCGGATTAATACTGCAGACCGTGGGGCAGGCGGTGGCTACCGGGCGGCCGGCGCCGGCGTGTACTTCGGCGGGTACGAGCGCGCGCTGATGCGCGTGCCGCTGCACAGGCGGGAGGCGCCCGCCGGCCCGGTGGCGCACGTTGCCAGGCTCGTCGCGCTCACCGCCGTGCACGAGGTGCGCTCGATCTGTTATCTAGAGATTTTTTTATTTGGATATGCCCACGTCTTTGTGCACGCTTGAGGTGAAATTCCCGAGACAAAAAGTGCCGCAGCATTCGAAAAAGAATGTAAACCATCGTTTGAGTGAAAACTAACCGCTCCCTGGAAAATTTCCGTGGGATTCCCGAGGTAAAAAATGTCACTCATTTTAGATAACACTAGCTGTCCCGACAGACGTCGTCCTTCCCGGAAAAGCTTCAATCGATATGCCGACAGCAGCGCCACCTACCGAGATCAAGTGTGGACCAACTCAGAAACCTTTGGCTCATGCACAATAACTTTGTTAAAGATCATCACATATCAAATGTATAGTTTATGATTTTATAAAGGACATACAGACAACCATTCATTTTTATATATCAAAAAATTGTGAAAAAATTACCTTTTAATTCGCTTTTATTCGTCTGGTCGTTTTAAATAAAATTCTCAGAAAAAATTTCCGCTGGATTCCTAGTATAAAAAGTAGCGCAGATTTTAAGTCAGAAAGCGCTGGTCTTCCGCAAAGATTTTAAGTTATATCAATAAGTTTTACTACTAGCTGAAGCCCGAGTGTTAATGTAAACTTTTGATAGTAAATTATTTTTAATTTAGTTTTTTTTTTCATTTTACAAGTAAAAGTACTCAAATAGCGCAATAATTATTTATTTTTTTAAACAGTAATTAAAAGTGATATTTCAACGATGCTCGTTTAGGTGGCGACCTCACACCCGTGCTTCGGGGGCCGCGCGTGCGGCGGCGGCGCGGGCGTGTGCGGCGCGGGGGGCGCGTGCGGTTGCGGCGTGCGCTGCGCGGCGCCCCCCCTCCACTGCCCCCCGCACCAGTTCATGTGCGACGAGCGCGCCCCCACGCCGCGGTGCATACCGCACGAGTGGAAGTACGTTCATAATTTTAGCATTTTTTTTTATTTAGGTGTTCAGCAGACGGCCCACTTGATGGAAAGCGGTTAACATCGCCTATGGACATTGCACACAAAGATGCTACAAATGCGCTGGTCACTAATGCCGGAACACAATTGAAGATTATTATGGCGACATACTTTAGACTAGAGAATAGAATAGAATAGAATATACTTTATTGCACACAATGTTACAAAATAAATTCAAAACATACAATCATAATGATAGGGCGGTCTTATAGCTGGAAGCGATTTCTTCCAGACAACCTTTGGATGGACAGAAACTCGGTATGGATGGGGGTAGGTATGCAATAGAAATAATATACATACGTAAATATACGGAAAATGTTACTACATTATAATATAAACATACATATTTATCTAAATATACAAGTTGTGTGTCTTAAAACACTACCATCCCAAGCACACAACTAAATAAAATTATTCATTTACTATTTTGAGATAGTGTTGTTTGACGAGGTCATTAAACGACCAGACCAGAGGTGGTAGCCGTCCAGTCGGGCAAATACCCTTCTACCGCCTGGTTGAGAATTGTTTTATCTCTTCTAAATATTATTATTTCCCCATTCCTGCATAAATAATTATTATTAAAGATCATACAATAAAGAAGGATAGCTATATATCCTTTTTCGTTTTAATATTCTATAATAATTTAAATTTAAATAAATTGATTTAGGTGCGACGGCCAAAAGGACTGCGACGATGGTTCAGATGAGACGGAGTGTGGGTCGTGCGCGGGCGGCGTGCGGTGCGCGGACGGCGCGTGCGCCGCTGCACTGGGAGCGTGCGCGACCGGCGCGTACTGCGCACACGCACCGCTGCCAGAGGCCTTCCGGTAGACAACACTCATTTTATAATTAACTAAGATATGCCCGCGAGATCGTCCACGCTCGACTTGAAATACCCGGGACACAAAATACTGGAGTATTTGGAAAAGAATGAAAGCCATCGTCTTAGTGAAAACTGTGTCGGAATAAGCTAATTTTTACCCACATAAACAACTTCAAATTATGGTTTCCTGTCATTAAACATACCAAGTATCTAAAGAGATTTCATCCTTGTGATTGACCCTAACGATCGATGCAATACAATTACAGGGTGTAATTTTTACTGATTTTAGTCTTCTCGATACCCGGGTGAAGCAAGAGAATTTTCGAAAATCTTTACAGTTTTATTTCTTTTCAAAAATAAAAGAAATGTTTCTTTGGAGTAAAATTTACTATCTCTATTATTTATAGTACTTTCCCTACCTACCAGTGGTTGCGCCAAGGAACACCTTATAAATTTTGAACGTGCAATACAAGACAAACATTCAACTCAGTGTCAGTGCTGTCACCGTAATATTGTGAAATGATTGTTGGAACACAAATAGAAATAAATAAATATAATTTAATTCTCATAAGCAAATCTGTTGCGTTTGCCGTCGCCTCACAGAAGAGGGTAGACAGAAAAATTGATGGAGCGATTTTTTACCTACTTTATACTGGGAAAGGACGGAACGGATATGGTTACCAGTGCTTCTGTTATGATAATAAGTATGCACGTGGTCAGGTGCGACGAGCGGCTGTGCCTCGCGCCGCGGCTGCTCTGCGACGGGACGCAGCAGTGCGAGGACGGCTCCGACGAGGCGCCCGCCTCCTGCGGGTACGCGCAGAAGGACCAGGTAATTATCTTTCTTTTTTAGTTAGAATCTAGAACACAGAATATGATTGAGGAATGGCCTTCTTGATGCGAACACAGTATGCGTTATAAATAACCATTGTGTACATAATAAATTAGAAAAAATAAGAAAATTATATTCATAAATTATATTTCTTCTTTTTTGCAATCGGCAATGAACCACATAATGTACATTTTGTATCTCCAAGCTAAGCAAGATTGATAAATTAAGCGTAAGTTACGCTTACTTTATCAATCCTCGTTTTTCCCTATCAATATTATAAATGCGAAAGTAACTCTGTCTGTCCGTCTGTCTGTTTCATGGAAAAATATTGGACCGATTTGGCTGAAATTTGGTATATATTTCATTTTAGTACCGAGGGGGTGGACAAGGGATACTTTTCATCCCTGACAATGGGATAGATTTTGGAATAGATTTAGTTTTTTATTCGTTATTTTCCATTTTCATTATTTTGTTATTTTCGTCGTTTTTGTCATTAAGTTTATAGATATACAATATCATCGCGTATAAAAAAACGCGATATTAATTCGATTTGTTTGCCTTTTAAGTTTTCACGAAAAAGCTACTAGGAGTGGTGGATCGGTTTTGCTGTAATTTTTTTAAATGTAGTTTTATTACGCTCAATAGACACATGCTCACAGTGCAGATTTGGAACTCAAAGTGAACCATTTACTAGAATGATGATAACAATTATTCGCCTCTGCTCCTATTTTTGATATAACAATATTGTCTAGATAACTCTATGGCACTAATAAACTCATTAGGTTCCTTTGCCCCAGTCAAATGTGTTTCTAGTGTAGGCGAATGTAAGCATATTGTATTATGATTTTTAAAAAACATCATGCCGAGAAATGTGATACTTTGCGACATAAAATGAAGTGACTATTCCGTGGATAATTAATTTATAAAATACTTTTCCTGCCGGGTATGGGATAGTTTGCGGTATAAAATAAAGTGAATTTACCGGGGGGTAAAATATAATACGGCCGGCGTATCTTGGCGAATGTGAACATAGGCTCTGCGAACTTTAGCGCATGTAAACTCGTGAAGACTACAGTGACCAATTAGTACAAAGCAATCTAAAAATACAGGGATGAAGGGCGACCAACTGTATTCACTGACGAGTCGTATGCCCACTCATTATACGAGTGTACATGCGTTAAAGTTCGCAGAGCCTATGTTCACATTTGCCAAGATACGCCGGCCGTATTATACATAAAAATGTGAAAGAGGGTGAGTACCTTAGACTCGGCGATCGCGTTTCAGTCGGTGAGCGCGGGCCGGGGCTCGAGCGCGTTCGTGGTGTGCGGCGCTATAGTGGGCGCGGTGGGTGGCGCGGGTGGTGCAGCGCTGGCGGCGCGGCGCTGGCTGCGCGTGCGCCGGCGCACGCGCGCCGCCGCCTGCGGTCGCCGCGCCCTCTACCCGCCCAAGCCGCTCGAGCAGCGCGCGCGTCCCCTCGGCGCCAGCGCCACCGTCTCCGCCACCGCCACGCCCACCGAGTCAGTATATCAATTTTTTTATTTATTTATATGATACATAAATTCAAGTGTACGTTACTTGGTAACTATGATTTTAACCTTATAATATAACGATAAAAATCGTATGTATAACGTAAATTAAATGTATGTATGTAATTTTTACGTTATTTCAAGCGACGTCATATTTTACAATTGGCTTTATTACGACTGCATGTTACCGAAACAATCGAGAAACAACGCTAAATATTACGTGCTCTATCAGCACAGTGCTGTTTGAAAAGCTTTGCGAGTGGAACACAGCGACGATGGTAACAAAACAATTATAACGATTAAATTACCCATAAAAATAGTATTAACGTTACCGGTAAAATGGCTAGAAATAACGGTAAATTTTATAACGATGTTTATGTAACGAGTCAACTTTAAATCTTGTATAGTGTTTTTAGCCTCCTAAATATGTTTTATTCATCAATTCATTTTTGCACTTGGCTTTTCTTAAGGCTACAGATATTTTGTATTGTATTTTTTTTATATTTTTTACCGTTATCTGAAATTAGAATAAATAACGATACCACATTTTTATCGGTATTATCCCCGCAAATTGCTATTGCGCTGGAACCTTGTCAAATTAACATTCACGTGACGTCATCCGCAACTCGACATGTACGCGTACTCGCCGGCCAGTGATGCTAACAGTACCGAATGTTCGGCTACGGTTACGTCACCAAAATGGCGGTCAGGCGCAATAGCAATTTGTGGGGATAATATTTCAAGCCCTGATATAAACTACCCTAGTTGTATGCATTTCAGCACGTCCGATAGCCTCGGTTCGCGGTACCCCCGTCCGACGGCGAACCCGCCCCCCTCGCCGGCGACGGCGAGCGACGGCGGCTGCGACGGCGGCGGCGGGGGCGCGGGCGCGGGGCGGCGGCGCGCGTACCGCCACTACCGCGCCATCAACCGGCCGCCGCCCCCCACGCCCGCCTCCACGGACGCGTGCGAGTCCGAGCCGGAGGCGGCCGCGCGCGCGCCCCCGCCCTCGCCCGCGCCGCTGCTCTACTGAGCCGCTGCGCGACTGGCGAGACGGGGCGCCTCGCTTCACCTTTAAGACGGAAATACAGATAATGATGCTCTCTCCCTCTAACTACATAGAGTTTGTATTAGAGTATAAGAGACGATGTAATTCTCTTAGTTTGGCGCGGCAATTTTGATGGCAGCTGGCAGCTTGTGCAAAAAAAAATTGATTGTAACCCTTTTAAGGGTCCAATAAAAGGGTTACACTATTATTATACGGTTCGATACGGAAGTAGACTGATATATACACACTTAAGTTCCGAGGATCTTATTATTAAATGACATTGCCTTGTTAGTTAGCTGATTTGGGATTTATGTATCTTTTTTATTGCATGAGATGAAAAGCAGATTCCATTGCCTATGGACATTTGTAACACCAAAAGTGCTACCAATGTGTGTGGTAAAGGAAAACTGGAACTTTGCCGTTAATACCCCGAAACAACACTAGGTAGTTATGACGGCATCCCCACACTAAGGGTGGTAGCTATCCAGGCGGGCAAATATCCTACTATCTGGCTGTGGGTTATTTTAGCCGCAGGAAATTGCATTTTTTCTCTGTTCCTGCACGGATAAAATTCCACGAGCCATAATGATTTTTTCAATATTTTGTCGAAAATTGAATTATCAAAAAGATTTAATTCCTTGCTCCAGGTTTAGGAGAATTTTAATTTTTATACAGCAATATTTCCTAGAGAAACAAATTAGATAGTTACGTTTGACTTAATGGCAGCTGTCATTCTAAACAAGTTACATTTTAGGCTCGTTCCTCTAGTAACTCGCAACGCTCATAATGCTCCTTCAGCCGTTCCACATAGCAACCACGGTCATTATTTATTGTCGTGGCGTAAACGTCTCTAATGATGTAATTATTTTCGATCTTACAGCGCTAACAACGACCCACGTCAAGACATAACTCGAAGTTGGAGTTGACCAGAGAGCATGAATTCTCTCTATCAATTGACATTGAAAAGCGCCCGATTTTCAAATCAACCGATGAAATTTGTGTATTTCGTCGTTAATGACATCAACGCTCCGTATAATCATCGTCATAATCCGTTCCACTAGATGTTATGATTAACACCAGAAAGCAAGTGGAACGGGAAAATCGTGGTCGCAAGCGCGGTCACTGTGAGTCTCATGTGGAACGTAGCCTTTAAAGAATGTAAATAACTATTATACAAAGCTTCACCATAAACTAATTTTAATGAATGGTGTACATGTGCAACTGACACAACTGTACATTTTAATATTATATGCTAGTCCGAATTATCTGGTAGCAGCTGATATAAATTAAACTTCTTAATTATTGTGTTTTTCACGTATTTATATTGTATTTGTATTAAATTTGTATATTTTATGTCATAAGTAAGCAATTAAAGGCAAGTATTTAAGTACAGCGCGCCCATTGCTCGAACTATAAAGGGTAGACTTTATTTTTCTGAAGTGATAACTTCATATGGAAGGGTAGACCGCTTCGCTACGTAACGCGTTACGGCGCCAGTCTATATGGCTTCCCTTTCCCGTTCTCTCACGCAAGTTTCCGGCGTCCCGAGACGTACACGTTTACAGGTTCTTTTGGAACCAAGTTGCTTATCGCGCGTTACGAAAGTGGGCTAGACGGAAAAAATAAGACCAAAAGTTGTAACGACACTTTTTGCTATAGTTGTAAGCCGTGCGGCGTGCGCGTGTTTTTCTCTCTCTCTCTCTCATAGAAAGCAAGCCAGTTATTTTCGTTTCGTCTTTCTATTTCGTATTGAACAGTGTGGTGTCGCGACTGTTATTTTTGTTGAGGTTTTTGTACATAATAAATAATAATAAAAAAGGAACTTTTTTCCATCCGGGTGTCTCTTGACACCTCTCAAGTTTTTTTATGCAGCAGCACAAATGTGCTGGTCACTAATGCTGGAACACAACTGAAGGTTGTTATGGCAGCATACTCAAGACTAGGGGTGGTAGCCGCCCCGTCGGGCAAATACCCTACCACCTGGCTGTGGTTCGTTTTGTCTTCTCATACGACAGGCCGCCCGGCCGCAGGAAATTGTATTTTTTCTCCATTCCTACACGAATAGTATACTAAACTATTGTTGGCATATTGTTTATTCAGAACCTTAAGAATCTTGTAATAAAATTACGGTAAGTTGCCTGTTTGTCAGCTTCGCAATACAGAAAGGTAAAAAACATGGTGCATAGTTGTTTAATTTGCAATATGGCTCTTGCGACGAGCGCGCTGTCTAAATGCCCATAGAACTTAAGTTACGCTCCCTTCCAAGGCAGTAAGCAGGGAAGTGGGCAACGAATGTTCAAATAAATCGTGTTTACATTCTCGCGCTGCCCATTTCTCTCGTCACGTGCTTGCTGTCATGGACGTGGGCATATTCCGAAAGTGAAGATTTATTTCATGTCTTTCAATTTTAATAGTAATGAAGCATTGTCAACTTTGAAAAGGATCTTTTTAAAGTGCTTGTTTAACGATGTTTCTTAGATTATAGACTATTTTCAACTTAATTTATGTATAAAGTATAAAACATTATAATTATATTTATTTGTAATTTTTGTTTATTGTCTATGAAAAAACATTTCGGGACGCCCGACAGAAGTGATAGCTGAAACTAATCTAACTTGAGAGACAGGGAAGCCAGACAGACTGGTGCCGTAACGCGTTACGTAACGAAGCGGTTTACCCTCCCATAAGAAGTTATCACCTCAAAAAGCAGTTAAAAATTCGCCTAAACTTTTATGAGACCTTTAATAATCAAGTTTTTTATCACTTATTTCTATATAAATTGAATGACGGAAATGAATACTTCTTCTGAATGCGCTAGACATGTAAATTCTTTTGTGAATAAAGGACAATAGTGGTATAGAAAAAAATATATATAATGGTGCTATTTCACTGTTCGTGCCTCAATAATTGTAAGAATAAAATATATTATTGTAACTAAATATTATGCTTATTTTACTAATACACAAATTGTAAATAATACTTGTTGTAGATGACACTTTTTTGTCTTAAATGTATAAATGTACGTGGATCATAATCTAAATTCAAGTTTTTATATCCAAATATTAAAACATTCACAAAAAAATACAGGAGGCGTTTAAATTGATTTAAAAAAATAGAACTCTGCTTCCATAGTCAATAGGTTTTATTTATGTGCAGCTAGTGATAAACTGTAAAAGAGTGTAATATACCTAAACTACTGTTTTGTAAGTTACTAATAGCACTATTGCTTATTATAATTATCTGGGTAATTATTAATAAGAATGATTTAAGTAGAATATGTTCAGTAAGTTGATCTAATAGTACAATTTTATATTGTTAAAATTCTAGTTATCGTACACAGAAAATAAGTAAAGATGCCTCCGATATGAGCAATGGCAATTGATGATGTTATGTCAGTCGCTGTCTCTTCTATATATATAAAAATCAATGCCAGTTTTCGTTGTAATTTTATAACTTGAGAACGACTTTAACGATTTTAATGAAATTTTGTGTGCGTGTTTGAGTGGGTCCCGGGATGATTTAGTTCCACATTTGGAACCGGTAGGTGGCGCTGAGATCGGGTTCTGCAATTCGCCTTATCACCTGGAGCGATTTGGTGATTTTGTTTTTGTCTTTGAGTGGGTTCCCGGATGGTTTAGATTCGCAATGAGAACCGGTAGGTGGCGCTGAGATCGGGTTCTAGAATCCTCTTAATCACCTGGACCGATTATGGTGATTTTGTTTTTGTGTCATGAAAGAAAGTCTTGTAGGAATTCAGAAAATATGGCGGTACGAAGTTCTCCGG
The DNA here is from genome assembly GCA_012273795.1 of Dendrolimus punctatus. NCBI lineage: Eukaryota > Metazoa > Arthropoda > Insecta > Lepidoptera > Lasiocampidae > Dendrolimus > Dendrolimus punctatus. Next base: position 18,997,523 of record CM022529.1, on the reverse strand, counting down.
GTCAGCTAGTTCATTTATAATAATATAGTAATCGGCAGACCAACATTGTATATCCCCAAGCTGAGCTAGTTTCGCTTGTATTAGAACTAATTAATATATAACAGACCACTCTGGGGCCGATCCCAGCCACCCAGACCACAGTAAATAACAAAAAGTTTCGGAAATTTCCCATGCCAGCAATCGAACCCGGATGATGATGATTTGATCACAATCATCATAATACCCCCGTATATATAAACATTTCACTTAAAAAATGACACGTTTTGTTTACCTAAAAAAAATCAAAAATTTATTGTTCCGTTTACGTTTTGAGAATTTAGTACGGTGACTTGGTTCTGTTGTGTAAGAATAAGCCTGTATGGCGCTCTGTTGTTGACCTGGCGTGATGTTATGTATGTATGTATGTATTTGGTTCTTTGACGGTTCACTTCATCCCGAATACAAAACATTCAACTAACAAATACTCATCTCGGGTCCGAAAGTCATAAATACTAAGAACGGACTGGAGAGCTTCGTTTTGCAGGCATTGATTTATGTGTAAATTTATATATAATATTGTCAATTAAATATAGTAAAAATTGCTATTGACCATCTCGATGTCATGTAATCAAAATTATAACAGTGATTTCTAACAATCTATTGAGGTTTGAGTTCAAAGAAAGATCATTAAGTTAAATAGATGTCGTTGATTGTCATTAAGAAATATATGCAGTTGCATTTTCATACTTTTTGTTTTTTGAAATTTCCAACCCATATTTCCCGGACGTTACAATTTACAGGCTCTTAGGCCGTAAAAATATATTTAATTAGGCATCCGTACTCTTAGTATTGCATGTCCATGGGCGACGATAACCTTAACAATCAGGAGAATCAGTATATAAAAATCATACGGTCTGATAGCGACTGAGGTACCTTATTGTTACGAGTTGCGAGATTCGAATTAAAATGCCGTTGGAATTATTATAGTTTGTTAGAACTATACAAACAAGTATAACACAGGTCCAATATAACCGAACACAACAAATCCAAACGTAATGCAGAAGGTCGTAATTCAATAAAACGCGCAAAGTCCGTCAATAATAGATTCCCTATTGTAGTACACACGTCTCGTTTCGATCATGATTTTTGCTCGACTGCCTGCTCTCTCAATTGGGCCATGGCTTTATACTGCACAGATGCAATATGTCCGCCCGGCTATGTGCACTGAATTTCCTAGAATCAGCTTGTACTTTAAATCCGTAACACCTGGCTAATGACCACAATACAACAATACGCCGTATGGCAATAAGTAAACAAAAGAAGACGACCACAAAAGAATTTAAATGTTATTAGTTCAAATTCCGACGCGTAATAAATTTGCTTTGTTTCAGATATGCAGGTGGATTTTGTTTCGGGACCCGAGTTGTAACAATACTTCAGTAAAAAATCGAAATTGGAATTAATTTGGGCTTTTGTTGCAAGGCTTTGGTCAAACCTAGGATAAACCAGTCATTCCGGGAAGAGACTGCATATCGACCTTTGACTATAATATAGACAACATAAACATAATTGACTGTTACTTACGTGCGTTTAATTAATTTCATATTCTCTTTAAAACTCCAAAAATTTAAGGGTTTTTTTGCTTCTCCAATCCATTTTAAATGACTAGTAAACGAAACCATTTCGCAATTCATACTTTGAGCACACATATTTTCTACTTTTGCCTCATATGTTGAGTTTATAGATATTTGATTATTTGAAGCTATGTCTGGATCCGCTATCACAGAAGCCATGTGCAAAATTTCAATTATGCTCGCTGCGCTTTTTGTATTGACAATGGCAGCGCAACTAACAGCTTTGAAGAAACTGAAGCGTCTCTCTGTATATTCTACCATTTCTGTCAAGAATTGTTCCGAGGTACTATTTGATGTGATGTCAACGTCTTACGTTCTCAACCACATCGCTTGTCATCTGCAGGGTGTTCACGCCCCCTCTTCTTGTGCCACCGTGGACTATGGTTTTTTTTTCCATAGTTCGTCGTAAAATATCTGCAATAAGGCTTTAGTAAAGCCTGGTTGTTGCAGATGTCTAAATACCACAGTGACCACTTACCGCAGGTGAGCCTTCTTTCTGTTAGGATGCTTTAGGATACAAAAATGCTTGTTTACATCGATCTAAGTGCATATTGGGTAATTATATTGAATTCAACCTTAACAAGCAGACTCCTTTTGTTATGCAGTAAATAAGGGGGCGTCATGGATATTCAATCTGTATAGATAATCGTTTACACGAAATTATTAAAATTTGTGACTAATCGATTTATCTGTCGTTGCCACATGGCTTTTGGTAATGCGACACTTAGGGGCGTTATCGTCCACCCTCCAAATACAACAACGCTGGGCGAGAAACGGACAGTTCTGGCTAGGACCGCAGCCGAGCTGCACGTGGACCATGTCCAAATCAATCTTGCTATCGATAATTTTTATTACTTTATCTGGTCATCTTGATGGGGAAGTTTATCAAGATAGACCAAAAATCAAAACATCCGATGGAGATCTATTTTTGGAACCAGCCTACGACAAGAACATTTATCTGTCTCCCAATGGCCCCAAGTCTAAAATATATTTTGGAAAAATAGACTTTCTGCACACAAACATATCAAGAGACACGGGACAATTTGTCCCATCGACTAATGCTGATGATATCGATCGTATATTAAATGGACCAAATGGTGTTCTTAGAAGGCTAGAAATGCTAGAAAACAAAGACTCAAATTTGCCTAACGATACTCTCTTAGAAATTTTTGCACTCCGTAGAAGAGTTAACAACTTGCAAAGGAAAGTTACATCACTTCAAACTCGATTGAATTTAAGAGAAAAGGATGAATGTTCTTCAAACCCTTGCGAGCATGGCGGCACTTGTTTGAATTTAATCGACGGGCACCATTGCTTGTGTCCTTCCAATTGGGAAGGCAGAGATTGCGATATTGACGTGAATGAATGTCGTAACTTTGCAGGCACTGACTTGGGCTGTCAAAATGGCGCTACCTGCATTAATAGACCAGGTTCATATGAATGCCTCTGCCGTTCTGGCTGGTTTGGACTGCACTGTACAAAAAAAGCAAAGGACTGTTCGGGCGGCGATTTTGAAATGTGTGGCCACGGAATGTGCATTCCTGTTACGACTGGAGACGGAATCAAGTGTATTTGCCAGCAAGGATGGACGACCAACGGAACTGATATTGCCTGCATAACGGATGTCAATGAATGCGAAGAAAGTCAAGGACCGCGCTGTTCGGTTAATCCTCGAGTTGAATGTATCAATCTACCAGGTACTTTCAGATGCGGACAGTGTCCAATCGGTTACACAGGCGACGGTTACGTTTGCCATGATATCGATGAATGCACCACTCTGCCTAACGGTGGCTGCAGTCCAATGGTGTCATGTCATAACACTATTGGATCGCGAATTTGTGGTTCGTGTCCAGCTGGCTACGTAGGAGATGGCGTGACCTGTACATGGAGTGGCTCCTGTAGAATTAACCGCGGTGGCTGCCATCCTTCTGCACAGTGCATCGATAATGTGCGGTATGGTGGTCAATCAGTACAGTGCGTTTGCCCTGAAGGAATGGCGGGTGATGGTGTGGGACCACTGGGCTGTTATATCGCGGCAGGCAACTTCACTGAAGGCTGCGAAAGTAGTCCGTGCGGAGCACATGGCCGGTGCCACCCACTACGCACCGGCTATATTTGTTTGTGTTATAGAGGCTACAGTGGTACTCACTGTAATATTCCCAGAAACTCTTGTTCTGGTAATTCTTGTTTCAATGGTGGTAGCTGCATACCAGATGACACTTTGCCACGAGGGTACAGATGTGAATGCACAGCACAATATACGGGCACTTTATGCCAAATATCAATAAAAAGATGCGGAGGGGTTCTTGACAACGAAGAAGGTGTCATATTATATCCAATAGCTAATACGACGTATGACAACAACGCTAAATGTGCATGGGTTATTCATACATCACCCGACAAAGTGATAAACGTAACCTTCACCAAATTTAATCTTGAAAAAGACGATAGTTGTTCTTCCGACTTCCTGCAAATACATGATGGTCGTAGTTCTGCCACTCAATTCATAGGACGATTCTGTGGTAATACTTTTCCCAACGGCGGTAATATTATATCGAGTCACAACAACCTCTACTTATGGTTTCGATCAGATGCTAGTGTCTCCAAAGATGGCTTCGCATTGCATTGGACAAGTATCAAACCATTTTGCGGAGGTGAAATCGACGCAACTACACATGGTCATATCAGTTCTCCAGGTTCTCCGGGTTCATATCCACCAAAGCGCGATTGCTATTGGCATCTCATAACCACTTTAGGGAAAAGAATACAGTTACACTTTTTCGAGCTCGATATCGAAACTCATCCTAACTGCAGTTTTGATTACTTAGCCATCTACGATGGCGAACATGCGACGGATCCACTTCTTAACAAATATTGTAATTCTACGCAACCGGCACCTGTTGAATCAGCCGGGTCAGATATGTTAATTCATTTTCATTCAGACGAGTATGGTAGTGGAAAAGGTTTTCAAATCGCGTATGCTCCGATCGAGGGAATACCCGGCTGCGGGGGCTACTACACTGCAGAACGAGGAGAGCTTACGTCGCCGACATATAATGGCAATTACTTAAATAATTTACTGTGCGAATATAAAATAAAAACCGCACCCGAAACTAAAATTAAACTTGATTTTAAGTATTTTAAATTAGAACATTCTCATAGATGTAAATTTGATTATCTCAAAGTATACGACGGTGCCTCTGCTGACTCTCAACTTGTTGGCAGATTTTGTGGCAGTGCGTACCCTAAATCATACATATCGTCATCCAATGTTCTTTATTTCAAGTTTAAGACAGACCACAGCCTGTCTTCTGGCGGTTTTAGAATAGCTTACGAATCCATCTGTCGAATTAGTTTACGAGGTGATAGCGGCATTATCAAATCACCGGGATATCCATTTAGGTATCCTGAGAACAAACAATGTGAATATATAATATCTACGACACCTGGTAAAGCTATTCAATTAACATTCCAGGATTTCGATCTCGAAGAAAGCTCCTATTATAACTGCACATATGATTATATTGAAATTTATGATGGTCAAGACCGCAATTCTACTTTGCTGGGAAAATTCTGTGGAGGTACTTCGCGCACTCCGCCAGTGCAAACATCAACACTCAATTATATGTACATCCGATTTAATTCGGACATGAGCCTCTCTGGCACCGGTTTTTATGCAAACTATACAACTATTGACACCGAGTGTGGCGGAGTTCATACAGACAGAACAGGACTTATACAATACCCTGCAGAAAATAAAATTTCGGAGCATGATCAAAGTTGTACCTGGCTATTGATAGCACCTCAAGGTATGCACATCAAACTGAATTGGAATAGATTTGATATAGAAAACATGCCACATTGTCAGAGTGATTATGTGTCAATAACGGAAATCGATGAAAATAATGAAAATACTTTATTGGGTAACTTTTGTGGAAACAACGCTCCAGCCGCTTTAACAACATCCACTAACCGACTCAAGCTAGTGTATGAATCAGATAGTTCTGTACGATCGGGTGGCTTTTCTGTTTCCTACACATTTTTAGATGAAAAATCACATTGCGGCGGGACTTTGATTAAGTCTCACGGCTTTATATATTCTCCAGGCTGGCCCAAAATGTATGAGCCTAACCGCGACTGCATATGGGTTATAACCGTGCCAGTCGGTCAACAGATTGTACTTAACATTTCGCAGTTTGATTTAGAGAGACCTATTCGAGACAAATGCAATTTAGGGGACTACTTGGAGATAAGAAATGGAGCTTCACATACTTCTCCATTAATTGGTCAATTCTGTGGAAACTTTAGAAATCGACGTATCATTTCTATGGCGAACGTCATTTATCTTCACTTCCATTCGGACTTCTATTTAACTGGCAATGGCTTTAAAATTGAATGGGACGGCACTATCACGGGATGTGGTGGCACTCTGACATCTTCCTCTGGCACAATAACGTCTCCTAACTATCCAAACAACTATAATGAAAACTCTGAATGTTTTTACAAGATTGTCACAAGTCTTGGTTCCCGTATTCAAATTTCTTTCACTGACTTGGAACTTGAAAATGATATAAATTGCAAAAATGATTATGTTGAAATTTTCGATGGCCGTGATACGGGTGCCACGAGTTTCGGAAAACATTGCTTCATGTCCCCGTCTTTGCACAATATTGAAACATCGTCCAATTATGCTTTCATCAAGTTCCGCTCTGACTTTTACTTGGAACATAAAGGATTTATGCTTACTTACAACACATTATGCAATAACAACCTTACCGAACGATATGGAGTCATAGAAAGTCCTGATTTTCCGGGCAACTATCCATTACATTTGGATTGTTTGTGGACGATAAAAGCTCCCAAGGGCAATAGAATTAATGTCACGTTCACTAATTTCAATGTATATGACACGAGAATACGTCGAATTTATTGGTCAAGGCACTCACCGACTTTAACTTGCAGCCATGCTTATGTACAAACAAAAGATATCACTGACGTTAATTTCTCGGATAAATTATGTGGAAATACTTTACCGGCAGCTGTGAGTTCCAAGGGCAATTCACTGCAAATAAGATTCGTCTCTGGAGACTTCTTAGCGCGATCAGGATTCCGCTTAGAGTGGGTTACCTACGGCTGTGGTGGACACATTCAAAAATCAACAGGATCTGTTAATTTAGATAAAATTTTAGCTTCTAGGGATCAACTGGAATGCGAATGGCTAGTTGAAACACCATTGGGTACTTCTGTGCATATAACTTTCCTTGACCTTTATATGTCTGATACTGTGAATTGTACTTTAGATGCTATTGAAGTTTTTAACGGGCAGGACAGTAAATCACCACTTTTGTTAAGAGCCTGCCATCATGACACGGTATCGGTTCAATCTACAGCCAATTATATGTTTATACGATTTTCGAAAAGTTCCACATTGAAAGATGTCCACTTTAAGGCCGATTTTTATAGTCCTAAGGCAACATGTGGAGGGAACATGGATTCTTTAAGTGGATATATTTATTCTAAGAACTATCCCAAAGATTATGACGAAAATATGGATTGTATGTGGACAATATCAGTTCCGCTCAATCATCGTATATTACTTAATTTCATGGACTTTGACTTATATTCTAATGATGAAGATAACGATTGTGGTGATTCAATACGAATATACGAAGACATTTTTGTAGTTAATACTAATTATACGTATCAGATTTGCCCAAAAAGTAATATAACACAAATAACTACCAAACGTAACAAAATGGTAGTACAATTTACCAGCAACGGGTCCGGCAGAGCTAAAGGTTTCAAGGCTAATTTTACTGCAATATGTGGTGCCACTATAATAGCTCTTTATGACGGTATCATATCCAATGATAAAAGTATTAGTTACACTAACAGTTGCATCTGGACCGTGAAAGCGCCGACGCTAAACCAAAAAATTTCTTTAACCATATCACACATGTCACTTAAAAGTAATATTGATATCACAAATAGGACATGTCCTACCAATTATCTGCGAGTTTACGATGGCGATGACACCAACGCTCCCTTAGTTGACGAATATTGTGGACGGAAGGCACCACCAATGATAGTTAGCCACGGCAGTACGATCACTATTGAGTTGGGCTCATATGTCAATATAATCAACGGCCTTTTTACAGCCCATTATTCACCATTAATAAACGCGTGTGGCGGAACTTTAGCATCTGAAGAAGGTACTATAGCTTCACCAAATTACCCTCTCTCATATCCAAGAAACACCGATTGCGAGTGGATATTAAGTACATCACCAGGTAATAAAGTGTATATAATGTTCGAGCGATTCAGTATAAAATATTCAGACGGTTGTAACGATGATTACTTGGAGATTCGAGAAAATAATGGCATGGGTTCCATACTTGGTGTTTATTGTGGAAGTGAAATTCCCACTAATACAAGTACTGCTTCCAAAATATATATCAAGTTCCATAGTAACGATGGAGATACAGGAGAAGGTTTCGTGATCCACTATGAATTTTTACATGGAAATGAAGTAACCGGTAATAACGGGATAATAGCATCACCTTTATTTCCACATCGTTATCAAGGAGCTGGAGAATACACTTGGCGAATAAACACTGAATGGTCTTACATAATTTCAGTTACCATTGAAGAATTCGAGATAGCTGCACACAGTGACGTGTGCAAAAATAAATTGTCCATTTACGACGGTTATGATGATACCGGTATTCTACTTACCGATCTCTGTGGAATATTAAAAGAAGATCAGAAAACGTATCAATCGTCATCTAATGTTATGTATATAAAACTTTCTTTAGATGATACCAACACAGGTTCGCTGTTCTATTTAACGTGGACAAACAATCAAAGAAATGAAATTGATATCAATTCCGGTGAAAAATACAATTGTGGCTTAAATGAAACTAAGATAATTTTACCGGGTATATCTAGTACTTTCGAATCTCCTAATTATCCAAAGGACTATGATAATGAACAAAATTGTCAATGGATATTTAAAACCTTGTCAGGAAGACACCTGACTGTAGTATTTACAGACTTTGATATTGAAGATACAAGTGATTGTTTTGCAGATTCTGTGTCGGTTTATAAAGCCTATGACCCTAATCAGTGGGATCCAGTAATTAAAGATGTATGTATTTCAAATACTATAAAAGACAAGGTATTAAACGGTTCTGAATTGGCAAAAGTTACATTTAAAACGGACCATTCGGTAGTTCGAAGAGGTTTCCAAGGCAAAGTAAGTTCTTTATGTGGTGGGCTGGTGAAAAATTCTTCTGGCGAAATCAGTGTAATTTGGGCTGACGTGTACTCACAGTTTAAACGCCGTGTTCAATGCGAATGGACTGTAAAAGTTAGGCCTGGTAAACTTATAAAATTTAAGTTTTCTCACTTTAACATATCTAATACAAACGATAATTGTGAAACTTATGTTGTTTTGCGTAATGGCGAATCACTGGAATCACCTATACTTGGTAGATATTGTGGTTATGATCACGAAAATCTTGATGAAAAAGTTACATCTGGCAATGCTCTTTATATAACTTTCACAAGCATCAATGGAAGATACGCGGGTGTATTCAAATCTTTTAAAATATATTATGAAGAGAAAGGTGTTGAATGTGGGTCAACTTCCGTTTGAGTTTTGACCATCAGTGGGAAATCATAAACTCTCCTAACTACCCATCAGTACCTGATGCGTATTCAGAATGCGTTTGGATATTCACAGCACCGCCCGGAGAAATTATAAGAATAGACTTTATCGATAGATTCGACTTAGACAATGTAAACGATTGTGCTACTGAAGCAGTCGAGATCCGCGACGGTAGGTCTGAGTTCTCTAGAAGCTTAGGACGTTTTTGCAGCGATCGTCCAGGTACAATTAAAACAACAAATAACGTTGTGTACGTCAAATATACGACAGAAATAGCTGAACCAAGAGATGGATTTAAAGCCAACATATCTATTGATATATGTGGTGGTACAATAACTGCGAATAGGGGAGAAATAAAATCTCCTAACTATCCGCACATGCCAGTACTTGCTGTAGGAACGGTATGTGAGTGGCGCGTAATCGGTGGATTAAGAAATATTATTACAATACTTCCTCAAGAAATAAATCTACCCGAATCTGTATCACCGTGTGAAAATAAAATAACAATTGAAGAATATATTCCGTCTAATAACTCAAATGTTCTACTGCAAACATTTTGTAACGATAATATAGAGACAACTTATTCAAGGGTTGAAACGTCCACAAACCAAGTTATAATTAAACTGCATATTGGAAGGCCAAGCGAATGGACTCAAGCATCTGAACATCGAGGCTTTAGATTCACATTTAATTCATCTAGACCCATTTGTGGTGGCATCATTAGTGTTTCTGAAGGTTACTTGACTACTCCCAGTTATCCTGTTGAGACAACGGTACGATATTGCCAATGGCTTATAACTGTGCCAGATAAAAAAAGAAGAGTACGTCTTGAATTAATAGATTCTGATTTTGAAAAACATAAATTAGGTTTGTTTAATGATCTCTCTTTTCAATCGGCTATTCTAATGATAGTTGACACAAATTACTTGGAAACTACGCGTGTCTTCGAATCTTCAGGAAATAAAATGGCTGTATTTGTATGGATGAACTCGGGACAGATGCGTCATCGTTTCAAAGCTAGATTCAGTTCAGACGATCCCTCTTTATGTGGAGAGGACCTGCGAGGTTTAACAGGAAATCTTAAAGCTCCAAATGTGAACCAGTCGTATACATGTGAATGGAAATATGTAGATGAAATTAGTCCATACAACACCACTTACGAGTATAACACAATATATCTGAATGCAACAGTTAATACTAGCACTCATAGAAGCAAATGCCGTTATTCAGATCCTAAGTTAGTTATTGAATCTCAAATTAATAAAGATAGGGCTACATTTCGACGAAGTCTTTGTGGAGTTGCACATGAGTCATTCGTTATACCATCTTCGAGCATGACTTTAAAAAGCTTTAAATCGAATAATTTTTCAATGGATTTTGAAGTCAGATGGAAACTACAACCTTGCGGCGGTGTTAAGTACGTCGGAAATATCCCTGTCAATATATTGGATCTACCAAATGGTTATAATGATACCTTAGATTGTGCCTGGTCCATTACAATTCCCATCGATAGTAGAGTTGAATTTAAATTCAATGGCTCATTCGAAGCAGAGTGTGGTGATGAGTACGTAAAAATATTACCAGGCCTTAGTCCAAGTGCTCCACTAATTGGAGACTACTGTAAAAGCAAGGTAACAGAGAATGCACTTATTGTTAATTTCAGAATCTTGTACATACAATACCATTCTAAAGCTAAAGACCGTACGAATATCAAATTGATGGCAAGAACAATTACTGAGGAATGTGGCGGATATCTTAATAATCAGCAGCATGTATTCGCGTCTCCAAATTATCCTAAAAGCTATAAACCTAACGAGGAATGTGTATGGGAAATAGTAGCAGATTTGGGTAATAGAGTTTCACTTGAATTTATTGGTCGTTTTATTATTGAAGATAGACCCAATTGTACGAAAGACGCATTAATCGTTTTTGATTGGAAAGATGACCAATATACTGAAATAGCGAGACTGTGCGGTCGTCAACCACCACCAGCACTACAATCTACTCAGCAGAAAATGAAAGTCGTGTTGCGAACGGACGCTGATATTAATCTTGATGGTTTTAAAGCTCTTTGGACACCGATATGTGGCGGAACATACACAGCTACGGATAAAGAACAAATTTTGTACAGTCCAGGTTATCCTTACGAATACTCGCCTCTAATGAACTGTACTTATGTAATCAAATCTGATAAAAGAATAAAATTAAAATTTTTGGAATTTGAACTTGAAGGAACATACCCAGAATGTACTTACGATAATGTTACTATTAATGCAGAAGGTCAATATAATTATTACATGGATGTCTCCTGTGGTGATAGAGTTCCGGATCAAATCACGAGTTTTGATAAAATACAAATAACGTTTAAAAGTGACAAATATATTCAAAGAAAAGGCTTCAAAATTGTCTATTCTGTTTATAATTGCGGGGGTCATATTTCAAACGCTACAGTTTTAAATTCTAACCCGGATACTGATATTTACGATACAAATTTGGACTGCAAATGGTATATTGAAGCACCTCAAAACATGATAGTAGTAGTTAAATTTCTCTACATTGATATAGAAGAAAGCTCTGATTGTTATAGTGATTATGTATCAATATTCGATGGATTAGCAGTTGAGGATGAAAAACGTTTGGCACTACTCTGTGGACATATAAATACCACTACTACTATTAGAAGTAAAAATAACACTATGTTACTTCAATTTGTAACCGATGCTAGTATAAGCTACAACGGATTTAAGGCTGCAGTTATCTTCAGTTATTCAGAATCTGTAGGTTGCGGCGGTGAAGTCGACATGACAACCAAAAATTCCTTTATTTTGAAGTCACCGTTATTAAAAGGTAGTGTAGTATATGAGAACTACTTGGACTGCTTATGGGTTATAAAATCAACGCCAGGAACTGTCATTCAAATTGAATTTAAATCGTTCCACATATCATCATGCCCAGGTGTCAATCAGACTGCCATTGGATTCAACAAATGTGAATGTGATTTAGTAGAAGTTATAGATGGTTTGAATCCTAATAGTTTAGTAATAGGTACGTATTGTGGGCATACGATACCGCCACAGCTTCTGTCGTCTAGAAATGTGATGAGCGTTAGACTATCTACTGACGGTGATCTTCCTAGTTCGGGATTCGAAGCGCAAATAACAACTCGACCATCTGTTTGTGGCCAGATTTACTATTCAATTACTCAACACACCCAACGAATTAGATCACCAAGATATGAATCAGGAACTATTCCTCGTGGTTTGCATTGTATTTACCATTTAGATGCAAGTTCTGATCTTTATTCAACTATACGACTAACGGTGGATATCGACTTATCTCCCGAAACACCGGATTCTACTGGCGTGAAGAAATGCAACAAAGATAGATTTATCATAACAAGTAATCGTGCTTCACTCAATACCACTGTCGGAAAAGATCTTGTCTTAAGTTCTACAGGAAACGATTTCTTTACTGCCAGCTTCTTTTATGACATGAATACACGATTCCCCTCTCGATTCGAACTTTGTGGTCAAAAGAAACTTGAGCTTTATGTTTATGGTTCGATTACTATAAATTTATTAACATCGCCGGATACTGTGACATCACAGTATAAAGGTGTAGATATACAATTTGTATATCCCGGATTTTGTAGCAGGAACTATACTGAACCTCACGGTAGAATACAATCTCCGTATGTTTCTCAAACTGATCATTCAGAGCACTCTTGTTACACGCTTATTACTGCACCGGAGAATTGTACGATATCCCTCTATTTCTTGGCTGTCACTCCCGACTATTGGAATCAAGAATGCTACTTGGAAATATTCGACGGAAATGATACCAAATCGAAACAATTGATTAAAATCCAAGGATCTTATGACGATAATTACCCTATATTTTCATCTGGAAGGTATTTGCTATTACACAACCATGAATACGCTGGCGACAGGCTGACATATGACCTAAGTTACGTTACTACCGACAAAGGACCTGGTTGTGGAGGCAAGATAGTGAACGAAGTGGGTAGAGTCACGAGTCCTTTGTACCCAAATGTTTATAGGCACGTGGCTAGATGCGAATGGGAACTAGAAACACCTGTAGGTACAAAAGTAATGTTGCGCTTCACAGTGTTCGATTTGGGTTCGAGTTGTGATCAAAATTATCTGATGTTAGTCAATAGTAATGGTGAATCCATATCGACATACTGCTCCGAAACACCTGCTGATTTCACAAGTCAAGACAATTATATAAAAATTGTTTTTATAACTACCACGAATAATGGCGGTAGTGGATGGGTTGCAGATTTTGTTGGGATTGTTTAAATGAAATTGTATGATGTATTTTTTTTATAATACGTACTGTTTGTAAAAGGTAACAATTATAATAAACATATTACTAATATACGTACAATTCTTTATTTTCTTATTAACACTGTCTATCTGTATAATGGGGAGTGTTCCGATGAACTGTTTTGAATGGTGGCCTTCGTCTTCTTTCTACCATCGCACCGCTCGCCACCCGGCGGGCGTTCATCCCCACTTCCTTAAGCCGTTTCCCAGGAACATTTCACTTGGTCACCGTGGGCATATGTAATGATCTCCCAGCTAAGGTTTTCCCATATCGCTATGATATGGAATTTTCGAAAACAGTGACATAAAATTGCTTCGAGGGCGGCAACGCGGCGCCTTACTAACACCCCTTGTGTTGTGTTGCAAATGTTGAGACTATTGTTAACGATGCCAAAATAAATACTTTGTAGATAGTTTTTAGAAAGTTGTTTCCCACGAAGGCAATACAGATGCTGGAATATGGAATAATTTCTGATGTCCCCCGTAATGTCGCCCATTCTTTTATATTTGCAAGAATTTCGGTAACAGTTTATAATAACGCCCCTTGTTTGACCATTCGAGTTAAAGAAAGATGATCCGGATATCTGCCATTGCCATCGTACATGTCTTAGAGAATATTTTCGTGATTTATCTGAATGCTTTGTTTTAATTCAGCGTGAAAACAATTTATTAGTTTATAGACAAGTGTCGCATTTTCCCAGAAGGCTTGGGTCCAGGCCAGAGAAATCATGGGAACATCCCTCAAATGTTATTTTTTTAAATTAATTTATGAGTTAAATAGTGAGTGATCTGCCAAAACAAGTCAGTGTATAACCAGCATCTGGAGAGAACATTATCTCCAGACGCTGATTATACTCGCTGACTATTACGTACATAATATACGTTATAGTCAGCGGGTAAAAGTGTATAAACATATTGTACGAAATATTTAGCGCGAGTTAAAGAGAACCAGCGAGAAATGGTATACGGTATGTATGGTCAGTGTACGGATATACCAATTACGTCTTTGATATAGCCAATGGTAATTTCATTGTAAATATAACTGAGTAGCGTTCCAACAAACGACGTGAACCGTAAGAGCGACTGGTGTATTATTTCCACCAGTGTATCCCGCCAGCACCTCCTACAGGCTTCCACCGAAAGCCCTATCGGAGACCCGCTGCAGTTTTTTTTATAACTATGGTAGGGAAGGGTCAAACTGATCTAGGGAGCCGCCTAGAGAGTTTCACCTCTGCTGATAAGTCTAATTATGCCAGCCAGAGGGTGACAACAATGACTAACTGAATACTGGCGACGAGTGAATGAAGTCCGAGGGAAAGGATCCCGGCGGTCCGAAGCGGCTTACAACAGCTTATTGCCATTTCACAACATGTTATAATTGCGAAAGAAACTCTCCAGCAACACGCGAGCCTAGTCTCTCCTGTGGGGTGACTATGTCTCCTGGCGTCCCTTACAGGGATGTGGAGAGGTCATGATAGGTGGCGGTCAACACGCCGCCGTCTGTCTGTGTCTGTCTGTCAGTACATGCAAGCCTGCCTGCCGTCTCGACCGCAGGCGTACTGATCCGGACCAGCTGTTATGTAATACGTCGACCCTGTTCGTGGGAACAGTTTCCTTATATATTCAGTATATCTATTACTGGGAAATAGTCCAGTCACATACAACAAAAAGAGATTTTTTGTCAATATGTTCTAATCAATTTGGTACACGCAAAGGGAATTTAACACTAAATAATACGCTACAAGTGCACCCATACCATTTGCTAAAAATACTGTGTTAGTTGTGTTACGTAATAAATAAGACATATAATAAGGTGACCAATTATTTTTTGTTCAAAAAGAGTACACTTTGCAAGTATTTCATAAGTAAAAAAAGGAGAAAAAACGATAAAAACTTTATTTTCTTTTAAAAACATACTTTTCTTCGGAGTGGTTTTTTTTGCTAAATAAGGACGTTCGTCTAATAATGTAGCCACATCCGAACAACTTTCATTTTTCATAATAAATTTGACTATACAGGTAGATAATGTTTTTACAGAAAGTTGCGACTTTTCACTGCTCCAATAATCATTCCCTAGTGAAAATACCCTTTCGACAGCAGCATTAGTGCCTGGACAACATAAGGAAATTTCTATTAAAACTTTTAAATTTTCATGTGGGATATGTTCTTATACTCCAAAATGCCGAAAGATTTCTACCCATCTTTTGTCAAGTTCTATTTTCTCATCGTTCCATTACTTCAATTTTTCTTCATTTAAATATAAATTTACTCTTCGAATTTCTTCAAAGAGAAAATTGTCATTAATAGCAATATCTTTTACTTCCTTCATTACAAATTCGACTGCTGAAGAAACGGCAAGCAATTTGCGCGCGTGAAATTCAAAACACTGTCAAAATAATTTTAAATATTTAATTTATATACAAATGAGTACTTTCAGAGTACAGGATTTGAAAAGAGTACGGCTTGCGAAAAAAGAGTACAAAACTCACTAAATGAGTACAGTTGGTCACCTTACATATAAACCATATGCTTATACTAAGAGTGAAATAAAACATGACTTGGATCTAAAAAAATAACGTTTTTTTCTTTTAATTAATGCCTTTTCATTTCAAAATGATTAAATTTACTTAAGACGATGCTTTACAGCAGTCTTTTTCAACCTTTTTAATGACACGACCCCTTTAGTATGAAGAAATATTTCGCGACCCCGTACTCGTTGTTTTTTTTGTGTATTTTATTTCGTGACAAATATTCAATAACATATTTATTCATTTTCATAATTAGGCGTCGACTAAATACATAATTAACTACGTAAAACACATTTTTTATATCGAATGCGTCGCCAATAGATAACGCAATTTACGCGTCCGATGCCGGCCGCCCCGGTCCCGCCCCGCATAAATGAGAAAGCTTTGCTATCGCAGCAGAAAAACAATACTATTGCCAAAAGTTTGATTTTACCAGCGGTTTTAGATGTAGCAGAGATTATATTTGGCAAACAAGAGGTCGAAAAGCTTAAAAGTATACCGCTGTCTGGCAGTATCATTCAACGCAGGATAAGCGATATGGCAACTGATGTTCGTGATCAAGTCATAGAAAAAATAAAAGAAAGTACTTCCGTCCTTGCAATTTGATGAATCTACGGATATTGCAGACTTTACTACAATAACTTTCCCAACCTTTTGCAACTCCACTATAGAAGCTTCGCGACCACCGTAGAAAGGCTTAGGGGGTCGCGACCCACACGTTGAAAAACACTCCTTACAGTATATGGAGGCTTCCATTCGGGACTCACAACGACCACGTTCATGGCCGTGATTTATCCCGTTCCACATGCTTGCCGGTGTTACAATCGTAAACCCAAGTGGGACGACTATTTGACCCACCGTTTGACGTGGGTCGTTGTGTAATCGAAAATGATGATGCCATTAATGACGTTTTCGCCACGATCACAACGACCGCGGTCGCCTTGTGGAACGGCTAATTGATGGAACACCCCGATATCTATTTTTTTATAGTAGTAGATACGTAGTATCCATATTAGTCTGTGGTCTGGTATCTGAGTCCCTGCGAAATCGGTTATTTTCGACGTTTGGGGACGTTCGGGGAAAAATTTTGTTGAGAGCAATTTTGGAGATTTTTAAGTACCATGATTCATCTACAAATACAATTCTCATCACTACAATTGTTATATCTAAGTTATAATACAGAATTATTACTTTATCTTAGAATTGTATTCTACTAGTGAATCATAATAATAAATATATATATAATTTCAGCCCATAAATGTTTACAGCCCATAAATGTCCCACTGCTGGGCTCGAGCCTCCCATTATAGGGGAAAATAGTGAATCATACTTCAATTCAATAGTTCATTTTAATAATTCAATTCATTCATTCGTTCATTATCGTTATTTATTTATTATGCCCTCTCTACTCGTATGCGTCGTATCCCATAGGCTACTTTCCGTTAGGGACTCACAACGACCACGTTCACAACCACGGTTTTTCCCGTTCCACTTATTTGCTGGCGTCACAAACGTCAAATCAAGTGGAACGGTTAACCCACCTATTGACACGGGTCGTTGTGAGGGCCCCGTGAGCTAAAATGATGACGTCATTAGTGACGTTTTCGCTACGCCGGTGGTTTTGCTTTTTTATTTTTCATTTAAAATCAGTAAAAACTGTTTTGGGGATTTTTTGTCAGAAAAGCTTATATTTGGGATTTTTGAAAAAAAATGTGGGTCAATTGACATGGTCATCTGGCAACGCTGTCTTTGCCTTTGGTAATATAGTCTGGCTATCGAAAGTTGAACCTGGAATTATTTGCAAACTTTTTATATGGCAACTCTAATACGAATGTCAACGTCAATTTTGACAAACAAGATAGTGGTTTTCGTTTGGTTGTGAGTGGATTTGCCTGTGTTGATATTTTGGTAGAGTCCCATCTTCCGGAGACAGCCTTGACAGCCGGAGCTGCTGCTCACATCAGGAGGCCCGAAAATGTTGCAAATATTTGTCCATTGGTAGTGGGTACGTATGTGGCTTTCGGGTCGAGACTTGGGGGCCGTGACGAAATCTGATTTTGATTATAACTGATAAAACTAAGTTTTTGCCGAATATTGCAGTTTATTTTTTAAAAATGTTATGACTACTGATTTCCTGCTATCTACCGGAATTAAAAGTAGATAGTCTATATTCTATTGTAGGTCATTCTAGATTCGAGATATAAGGGTTAGTAATAACACGTATTCCAAATTTCATAAAATCCGTTCAGTACTTTTGGTGTGAATGAGTAACAAAAACATCTTACAAACTTTAGTATTTATAATATTATCGTTAGAAACGACTATGGTGTATCTATTGTCACACATAAAATACACAACATAAATAACTAAGTAACTACCAAGTATCAAAATAGGTTAATCCTAATAATTTTGATGTTGCCATACATATATTATTTAAATTTGCCGCCATTTTCCATGGTCAACTTTCGTTGGCCAGACTATATCACACAACAACACTGGGTAGTGGAGTATATTCAACACAGAGTACTTTATATATATATTCAATATACTCTTTGAGTGGAGTAGTGGAGTGGGATGTTTCAACTATAAACTTAAAAGAAACGACATAAAAAAATATAATTTAAACAGAGCTAGAAGTAAAGGCTTGAGTTCAATTATCCTTCGTAGTATGTATTACATGAAATTCATAAAATAATGGATCTCATTTCATTACTATGGGCCATAATTTTTTGCGGCTTTATCTTTGCTGTAACGTTACTGATTTTGGTAAGTTGATCTAAATGTAAATTAAATATTTACTGATTTAAGTAATTGATAATTTAAGAAGGCGAAAAAGAAGGTTTGTATTTAATTGTTTTTTGGTTGGAACGAAAAACAAAGTAATCGTGAAACTTGCGTGGTTGGCAGTGGTAGGTAAACATCGTTAGTGACAAGATCAAGAAAAGAAAATAAGACCCAGCTATTTCTAATCGTAATGCTATGTTACACGGATCAATCAAATAAAAGGCACAGAACTGAAATGTAACAATGATATTGAATGCTTGTAACCTGCTCCATACATATCCAGTGAGTGATTTTTAAGCAGTTTTCGTGCGCGGAAGAGGAAGGGATATTTTACTTTGCTGCAACCCATATGCAGGTATTGCCCTGAGTTTTGTCACAACCAGTGATGAGAAGTGAGTTAGGTTAGCTTCAGACCAAAGCGCATAATCTAAGTGAGCATGCTGTAGCCGCGGCTGAGGAATTCCAGAACTTATCTTCCTTAAGAGAGCAGCAGTGCCTTTAAAGCACCTTTGGTGTTGCAAATGTCTATAGGCAATGTAGCCGCTTTCCATTGAGCGGGCCGTCTGCCTGTCTGCTGAACTACTGCAATAAAAAGAAAAAAAACTTATTGTAAACTATTTACTATTTGTTTGTTGCAACACATATTAATATGTCAATGAATATATAACCCAACAATTACTTGGGGGGGGGGGGGGGGAGTTGCTTATTAGCTCTGGCTGTGGTTTTACACAGTGGTATGAAATTAAAGGTAATTTGAGTTTAGGGATAACATAAGCCTTATACATAGCCACTAGACCAAATTTGGGCTTAGGGTCCACAAACAAGTTTTGAATGAATAATGGGAAAAACAAAAATATGTTTGATAAATAAGGTTATCCCACTTTTGTTAATAACAAAGTGTCAATTGTGTTTAAGAATACACTTACACTTTATAAACACAAACTGAATTAATACAAAAGATGACCCAGAAATACAAAACATTAAATATATTTGAAACTTATTAATAAAACTTTTTATTTTTAATGTTATCATATTCCCAATATCAACAGATAATTAGTCGGGGACTTCCCATTCACATAATTATTTTGCCTAAGCTTATCTTTCAATAATATTGACAAGATACTTGTTACTCTGTTAGGATTTTGTGCATTAGTTTATTTATGGTGGAGATTTTGTTAGTCTCAATATATTTTATTCCTATACTATAAAACACCTGTAATTGATTCAAATTCGTACAATGCCTATAAAAAATGAAAAAAACAAAAAGGCTTATTCCTGACCAGCAGATTTGGATTTTTTTTTAAACTAACTAAAACTACCAAATGATTTAAAACTCGATAGAGCTAGCTTATATCCGGGGCTATAACTTAAGATACTCTTTATCCTGTTAAATGATGTTGATTCCATGATATAGATAAAAATAGTGAATAAGATAGCGCAGTGATCACATGTTTTTTGGAAACTATTGATGCACTTCACTCGGCATAGGAATGACATGAGTAATATAAACATAAACTTGAGAAATTGGGGCGATTGATGCATGTCATGGGACCGCTAATATACAATAAACTACCGAATAGAATAACAGTCTCCATCTGTCGGTTTATTTATAACACAGCTCAGGAAATGGTTAGTCGAGCACACCTTCTATGATGATTTATTTCCCATAATATGATGGTTCTTTTAGTAGTTCACAAGGCCTAAGATGAGTGGTAGGATATTTGTCCATCGGGGTGGCTACCAGCCCTGGACTAGATTATGCCACCATAACAACCTTGAGTTGCGGCACCTTTGGAACATATGTCCATAGGTGATTGGTATGTTAGTACATATGACTGGGCAGTGACTGAGCAGTTTGTGTGCCTGCAAAGCTTTTTTATCTGCAATCGGTCTTCATAACTGTAAGCAAATGTGTTAAGCGCACGAAATTTCGGTGCGAGCATGTCTCCCTGCGGGAACAACATCTCATATGGGCTGTGTTAATTGGTTTCAGCAGTTATTGAGTTTCAAGACTTTTTTAACCGTGTCTCGCAGCTGGTAACAAAGTCATTCCTATAAACTTAAACTCAAATGATTTGTTGTCATTGAATACCTTTGTCTCCTTTCAGTTCTAGGCCTTTGATGGATCATCTAAAATCAATTAATTTGCGTGATCACCTAGTAATTTGAGCTTATCTGAAAATTGTTTTTTTATCACTTAGAACAATTTTAATTGCATTACAAGGTAATTAATATATCTATACCAAATCTGTTAGATCAAACCAAAAACCATTAAGGAAAAAATGTAATGACAGAAAAAAGTTAGCAGTAGTAGTAGAAAGTATATACTGGAAAGGTTAATTTAAATCAATTATTTTTATCAGATTTAAGTGATAGAATTGTTACGAATTACGGGACTAGAATTAAAATGCCGTCGGAATTACTATAGAATAACTAATAACACAGGTACAAATATAACTGGACGCGATCAGTACAAACGTAATGCACGATTCAACAACACGCGCAAAGTCCGTCACTATATAGCTTATCGAATGTACTCACATCTTGCCTAGCTTGCGATTATCGCTTGACTGTCATCATCTCTCAGTTGGGGCGTTGTTTTATTCGCACCAATACAATTTGTCTCGACACAATACTTGTCCGCATAACAATTATTTCAAAGAATCACACCTGGCTAACAACTAACCATAAACAATTACATTACACAATAGGATGTTTTTCTAATTACAAATTTTAAACACAAAGTAAACAAAAGAAGCCCAAATGCCGAATACGAATAATTCTTAATGGACAAAAAACACATATTTGTGTACAGTTTCTAGTAATATTTCATTTTTATTTCGCATAGATATCAATAATAATATATGTTACTACAAAGCCATATCCTATTATTGAGAGATTCAAGGAAGAAGAATACTTCAATGATCCTGAGAAGAAGACCAAAGAGAAATTTCCAAGTATAGAAGATGAGTACACCGTGAACCTCAGTGTTATAGTGCCTGCCTATAATGAGCAAGAAAGATGTAAGTTTTTATTATTATTTCGACTTTATTATATAATGATTAATTTAAATTATAAGTTTGAACATTATTAAGGTTCTGTTGTCAAGGACTGTAGGTACTTCTATAATCACATTTAACAACAAACAAACTATCTATATATATATATATATATATATATATATATATATATCAAAGCGTGCGAAATTTCATAGTCCTCCTTCCGCGCAATTTTCGTAAAAACCAGGTCCTTGAATAATTCTTGTGTTTTCTGTTATCCTGTGCTTTACAAACCATATGTGGAACTGCATATGGAGTACTGTTCATACCCGTGGGCTGGGAATAGCATCACAAGCTTAATTCCTGAGAATGGATTAAAAAATCGAGCCGTTCACATTGAGGATGATACAATACTTATAGACAGAATAGATATAATAAAACTACGTTTTAACGGTTTTAAGCGCGGTAATTTATTTTATTTAGGTTTATCCGACGTTTCGACCGCATTTCAGTTGCCGTGGTCACGGAAGACAAAGATTACATTTGTCAAACGTGTATTGTCAAAGTTTTTATTCAGCCTACCGCCAACTTGTTCATTTTAATTATTTAGTTTTAATTTTGTTTATGGATATTATTTACTCTATGGGAGCCTAATCTAATTTAATAAATAATATCTTTAGTAAATAATATCCGTAAACAAAATTAAAACTAAATAATTAAAATGAACAAGTTGGCGGTAGGCTGAATAAAAACTTTGACAATACACGTTTGACAAATGTCATCTTTGTCTTCCGTGACCACGGCCACTGAAAAGCGGCCGAAACGTCGGATAAACCTAAATAAAATAAATTACCGCGCTTAAAACCGTTAAAACGTAGTTTTATTATGTGTACAAGTGTTTGTAGGACTACAATAGACAAACTGCGAGCAAGCTGTTGCGGGTTGCAAGAGGGGTGGTACCTAAAGCCTCAATAGTCAATCTGTTATTCAATGTGTGGCCTGACTTAGTTACAATACACTTGTAAGAATTCTTATTTATATTTGAGTATGAAAGCCCCAATTTAATTTGCTATAACTTCACCAAATACACTGTCATGTTTTTGTTGGACCTGTTTCTGGATCTTAACAGCAATAGTCATTGTTGATTGTTTTTGTATTTAAGTACCACCAATGCTCGATGAAGCAATTGATTTTTTGGAAAACAGAAGAACAGAAAGGCCGTCATATAAATATGAAATAATCATAGTGAGTGATGGAAGTAAAGATAAAACTGTAGAAGTTGCAGAACGTTATGTCGAGAAGTATGGCTGCAACAAGGTGAGATGTCTTGAATTGATCAAGAACAGAGGAAAAGGTGGGGCTGTGAGATTGGTGAGTTTTAACAAGTTTGTTTATATTAAAATAAATTATTATAATAATATAGGTTTGTACATAGATTTTACATTTTAGTTTCTATGTACGGGTGGTACATAAACACAGTTTTAAATGTTTACAATATTTAATTATTCTGAATTAATATAAATTACAAATAGTTTTAATATAAATTATATGAAATAGCGCGACTTGGCTTATGGCGTGTGTAGGTGTTGATTGTGCAACGTAGAAATATGGAATGATGAAGAATATGGTGGCGTGCCCACGCTGTCTTGGGATGGCGGCCGATCCCTTCCCGCTCTTGTATTGTTCTTAAAAGAGAAATCGACCGTAACGGGAATCTTTGTTGCCACCATCTGTGGCATGGCGTGAACATTCTATTCTCTATATTTTATATATTGTGTAGATTTTGTGTATATGAATGCGCGCGACTCTACCGTGAGTGTTTATTAATTGTTTAGTAGAAAATATATTGTTTACATGACAATCCATATATTATAATTACTTTTATTCATGTTTTTAAATATTCATAGTCATTTTACTAACTTTTACTAGTCTACTGACAGTAGTAGTGTGTTCCAGAGTAGGACTGTGTACAGTAACGATTATGATGTATTTCTTATGGTTGCTGTAACACTGTAATTTTTTTAATTGTAATTCAATCTTTTTCAAATAGGACGGTATGGGATAAATTGCGTAAATAGATAAATAAACATCCTGATTCTCAGCATAAGATCGTTATTAAATAATAACTGGTTTAAAATATTATTATATAATTAAAATTAATATTTATATATACGAGGGCTTCATAACATATGGGCGTACAGACAAAAGTGCAGATTCACTACACAAGGGACAAAATTGTGAATAAAACAAAACTGGTTGATTATATAAGGCGGAAATTTGGAATACCCGTCTATTTAGCTACACTTGTAGCTGGTAATACCGGTAAGACTCTAAATTGTAGCATGCATATATAGATAACACATTGCCCACCAAAAAACAAAATGCATAATTACAACACTTCTTGGCAAAACAACAGGCGGCCTTACCGCTAAAAGCGACATCTTCCAGGTAACCTAGCTTAAAAGAAATTCGTA
This sequence comes from Dendrolimus punctatus, assembly GCA_012273795.1. NCBI lineage: Eukaryota > Metazoa > Arthropoda > Insecta > Lepidoptera > Lasiocampidae > Dendrolimus > Dendrolimus punctatus. Next base: position 18,973,107 of record CM022529.1, on the reverse strand, counting down.
ACTAATCTGTCGATGTAGGTAGAGCAGAAAAAGATAGGACTGTACAATTTAAATATACATACTTACATTATTTTATAAATTTAATACATATATAAATATAATAGTATACGTATATACAAAACAATCTAGATAAATATATTTGTTAACATTATATGTGACAAGCACTTTATATTAATACATACATACATACATAACTTCACGCCAGGTCCCTTGCGGGGTAGGCACGAACAACAGAGCGCCATTTAGGCTTATTCTTACACACCTCACTTGCTTCTTTGACATTCATAGTTCTTGTCATGCACGCTCGTCTGTTCTTAAGGCTCCTGACATCACCTTCTGCTAGTACACGAAATTAACATAATATTATGATAGATAAATTAGATTTTAGTAAACAACAACAAAATGGCATTTTTTTCGTATACGCCCATTTGTTATGAAGCCCTCGATATGATAACACTACAACTTGCATTTTATATATGTGTCAGCCATACCATACTATTTGAAATAGACTTTAGTGTGAATAATTTAAATAGTCAGTGTCGACTATTTCTCCAGGGTGTTCAAAGTTCGAGAGGGGCGGTAATATTATTTGCTGACGCCGATGGTGCGTCCAAGTTTGAGGATATAACCAAATTAGAGATAGCTCTCAAGGAGCTTATACATTGTGACCCTGTTAGTCAATCAGAGTTGATAGTGAATGCTAATGCCGTGGTAATCGGCTCCAGGGCCCACCTGGAAGAGGAGTCCCTGGCTAAAAGGAGTATATTCAGGTATGATCAGGTCGTGGAGTAGAGAGAACACTGTACAACGGCTTGCTACTCAGTGTTGCTAGGTCTGGTCTGTGTTTTTATAGCATAGGGATAGCTTCTTATCCGTGCAGGAATATAATAAAATACAATTTCCTGCGGCCGGGCGGCTTGTCTTTAAAGGCGACATAATAACCCACAGCCAGGTGGTAGAGTTTTTGCCCTGACTTCTGGTGAAAAAGAAAACACAGGTTTTTTTTATACGCCAATCTCCTCCGTCATTTTGCAGGACAGAGCTTTTCTTGTCTCTTGTCTCTTTTAAAACTAACTTAAGTACTATTCTATGAAAATAAGGGGACAGTCTTTTTTGTGTTTTTTCTTTCCTTTCTTTTTCTTTTCAAAATCTTAAAATCTTTTACAATTTTATTATCTAGTTTCACAGAGTTTTAATTTATTTATTTTTGTTTTATAGATTTAAAACACAGGTATTGCAATGGGTATTCTGATAATTAGGTCTGACAGCAATAGTGTCTAAAAAGATTTCACCTCAGAAAAAAAGTATATGATGTGCACTATGCATAATAATGTCAATATGGTGTGATTAAGACGCTAGTGAATGACTTGAGTATTTTGACGCTATCCATCGATGATAATCAACCAAAAAAAATTATATATTTGCCAGTGGTTACTGTTGCCCAAGGACATGTGCAACACCAAGGGAGCCGATGCGTTGCCTACCACGTCTAGACTTTAAGTAACTGTTCACGCCCTTTTTGAAGAGCCCCATGTTGTAGTGCTATGGGAATTTATTTTCTAATTTTGTTAAAAATATTTGTTTAAATCAAATTAGCCACAGAATTGTTACATTCAAGAGAAATTTATTAAAACCAAAATTTTTAGAGATCATTTAAAATATGTTTTAAATAACGAAATCTTTTTCATACTCATAATGAAATGCGTTTTTAAGTGCACGAGAATATAGATGTGTGGTGCCCTCTACAAATGTAAAATTTAGGGGCTTTTTCTGTGATACATTTTTTACTAGGCGTTTGTCTTTAGAGTATTTTTGTTCCAGATTATTAGTGTAAAATCTAACTGCTTTTTGAAGTGATAACTTCTTATGGGAGAGTAAACCGCTTCGTTACGTAACGCGTTACGACGATAGTCTGTTTGGCTTCCCTTTCTCTTATGCAAGTTATCACTTCTATCTGGCGTACCGAGACACATACGTTTATTTTATTTTATTTGAGTTATGAAACTTATATTGAGAAAAGAATAAAACATACATAAAATTTGAGATATATCTACATTAGCTTTTGCCCGCAGCTTCGCTTGCGTTAATATAGGTGATTCGTGAATCAATTTAGATTATTTCTATACAAACAAACAGTAATTTTTTTTCAGTTGAAAGATACCTGTGCCACCCAGAACAAACATGCAAAAGGAACCAACCCACATACTGACAGTTTTGAGAAAAAGACTTTATTAATAAATTTTTGCAAAAAAAATATTTAGAATATTGTATATTCTAATGTAGAATATTCTAAATATATTTTTTTTTCCAAAATATAGACACAATATTTGTAAGCAAAATTTAATAAAAACGGCTTTTTCTCAAAACTGCACTATGTGGGTTGGTTCCATTTTATATAAGTAGGTCCAATTCCATCCACTGCTGGTTTTCTTTTCAGGAATATCCTCATGTATGGTTTCCACTTCCTCGTTTGGTTGTTCTCTGTGAGAAGAATAAGGGACACGCAGTGCGGCTTCAAGATGTTCACGAGGAACGCTGCAAGGGTATGCTTCCAAAGCCTGCACATCAACAGATGGTGAGTTTTTCAATTAATATGCTATGTGGTGTATATCGCTTCTTTGCTTCAATAACGTGACATATCCCAATACTCACTTATTTCACTCACTATATTTTGCTAAATTTATCATATTATCACAACTTTCTCATGTATTTCAAAAAGCTTAGTAAATTGACACTAAATTTAATTGTAAAAAATATTAAAAAATGTATAATATGTTTGGGTAAAATCTTTTTTTGAAATTTTAAAAGTGGCGTACTGTAAATTTGGGTTTTTCAAGATACCACGTAATTGAAGCAAAGAAACGATATGTGGAAGTTGGTTGTTCAAAAGCCCTAGTTCTTTGCATGCACCGGGTACTTATGTTTAATGAGTTTGACGATGACTAGGAATATCCAACGTACCTTGGTTTGCATTTTCATGACGATATTGAAGTAAGCGCCATATTATTGTAAGCGACATTTGTGCCTAACAATATTTTTTGTTGCAAAAAGGTATTTTAATTGGGATTGTTCACTTTTTTCAATCTAGCTATTTGAAAAACCATTTCGAGGAATAGTGTTCCTAATCATTTCTGTCTAGTTAAAATTTCAAAAAACGTACGATCTTCTTGTATTTTGTAAGATATGCGTGTGACCTTTATTTGACCTTACTAAATCCAATCAGGTGGGCCGTCTGCCTGTTTGCCTGCTTCAGGTGTATAAAAATTCTAGCTGTACATTATTTGATTTAAGTTCTATGACATGGATTTTCCCTAAAGACCACTTTTAAAAATTTAACGATAACTATAGAAAATAATAATGATTGAACACGAAAAATTATAAGCCTAACGACAAAAAACACTAAAATGATCACGATACGTAATGATTAATGACAGTCACAGTATTTAAATAGTAGCACAGATTACTATAATTATATATAGATAAAACTTACTTTTATTATTTTTGTTATCTAGGCAAAGAAATCAATGTAAACTTGTCCCTTATGACGTCATCGGAGAAATAATTTTAAAATCGAGTCATAAAAAAACTAACGCTTAAAATACAAGAATATTCAAAATAGTATCTTAAAATACCCTATTTTACGTAATAAAAATATAAAATCACAGGGTGATTTTTTGTGAACAATCCCCATTAGTTTTTAATTTAGTAGGGTCTAATCTAAGTGAAACTGATAGTCTTAAAACAAAGTAACAGTTCAAAATATTGTTTATAGCCTAATAAATAAATCATATAGGTCCAATAAGTTTTAGCGACAAGTGTACATAATAAAACTACGTTTTTACGGTTTTGAGTGCGGTAATTATTTGGTTTTTATTATCCCAACGTTTCGGCCAGTTTTCAGTAGACGTAAATAATATAAATTAAATTACCGCGTTTAAAACCGTTAAAACGTTTTATTCCGAAGTATAGCTAATTTTTATTGTTCATAATAAAGTGAAATTAAAAGGCTGAACCGCACTATTCATTTTTATAACACCAAATTTAAATGAATTGAAAATAAATCTGTTGATATAATAGGCAAAAAAAAAATTTACAACACAAGACCGACTTCAAACTAAAAGCAAAAAATAAATATTTTATTTTCGGTAAACCATTTTCAAAAAGTTATCATTTTCCAGGGCATTTGATGTAGAGCTACTATACATAGCTCAGAAACTAAACATTCCAATATCAGAGATTCCAGTACGATGGGTGGAGATAGAGGGTTCCAAGGTTACTCCGGTCCTCTCTTGGATCCAAATGGGCTGTGATTTGGGCCTCATATGGCTCAGGTATTCTATTGGTGCTTGGAAAATTAAACATGATAAAGTAGAATAAACTGAATTCGCCCTAAAACGACTGAAAGTTATTTTTTGTGTGATATCTTAATATGTATTTGCTCTTACAGCTGGTTCCCAATACCTAAAGGTAAGAATGGAACCCTTGTCTCATTCCAGTGTTTGTGTGTCACGATTATTATGTAATATTATACCGTTTTCTCAAAAAAATATTATTAAATCATATATATCATATGAAATTTAGAACAGTATGTAACTAATATTTAGAAGTCTCGTGTGTCAACTGTCACCCATAGAATTATGTAGTGTCAAATCGCTGAGTTTTAGTAAAGTAATATTTATTGACGAGAATGAATGTACGTTAAACAGAAATAACTTAAAACTAACAGGATTCATACACAGAACATAAAGACATTATTATTTTATGCAGCACAACTGACACAGCGCTGATTTTCAGTTGCAGCCTCCACTAAGTTATAAGTCACCCAAACGTGTTCGTCGTCAAAAGTTATTAACCAATCGGAGTAGTTTTTGGTGGGAACTTGAAGAGTGACTTTTGTTGTATAATTTGATTTTTTAAAGTCGTGAAAATTGAACTATATTTATAGTCTATTTATATTTGTAAAAAAAAGTTCCTTTTGAAAGTGTAACTGTTTCATAAAATATACCTTTTCAAGTTTCCACAAGAACTCTTTGCTTTTACGTCAGTCAGTCCAAAGACCTACAATTTGACTGGGTTTTATTTGAAATCATACCAAATCTTAAATATTCATGCATACTATTAACTGTTATAGATCATCATTGGTAACATTAGTTATTATATGAGCGATTCTCAAATGTCTTGCTCATGTATAAAAAATATTTTTTTATGACTTGCCTTTCTGATTATAAGATACCACGCCATGGTAAGAATAGCAGAAGTAATTAACTATGGTGTAAAACCTTTAACAAAATTCTTTATTATAAACGCCTTTAAACTCAACGTAATAAGTTCTTGAAAATAATGACAACGATTCAGTTAAAAAGTTCTATGATTGAGCCAAGCAACTCCAATTTATAATGTATTTGTTTTTATTGTTTCCTAATAAAATTGACTTTACTTACTTTTTGTGTTTTTTTTTTTTTTTTTGATAAGTTGTAAAGTCACCAAAACCAAATATCGACCTTTATGATGGATAATGGGATATTATTTATCCTTTTGCAAAAATGTGGGACACCAGCAAAGTTACTATGGACAAAAATTCTGAGAAACGCTCATATACATAAATCGTATGGAAGCATATATTTATACTATTATAAAATTCTAAAAAAGCCGTGTTTACAATAAAACAACAGGAATCGACTATATGAACGATGGAGAACACTGCAATTTTTTTAAGATTTCTTGTCTACTTGTCGCTTTATCTGTTTGTTCGAGATTCACGTGAAAACTACTGAGCCAATTTCAATGCGGTTTTCGCAGATCGACAGCAAGTTCTTAAGAGTTATAATCTGCCTACTTTTATCCTGGGAATCCCGTGGGATATTCCCCGGAGCGATTTATATTTGTTCAGGTTCATAAAATTAAGCTTATTCCGACAGTTTTCACTAAAACGATGGCTCACATTCTCTTTTATACGCCGTGGCACTTTGTGTCCCGGAAATTAAATGTTAAATAGCATATGATCGCTATTTAAACAGTAATTAAAATTATTTTTACCATGATACTTTAAAAGTATTACGACAACAAGGTATTTTAACGCCTTTTAAATAAACGTATTCCATATATTCAATAACAATATTCAATATAACATATTCCGGCACTAGTGACCAGTTCCAGACTCCCTTAGAGCAGCAGCGCATTTGTAGGACCTTTAGTGGTGCAAATGTCTATAGGCGATGGTAACCGCTTTCCATCAAGTGGGCCGTCTGCCTATCTGCTGAACTCCTGCAATAAAAAAACATGTGCGTCTCGGGACGCCCGACAGTAGTGACAACTTGAACTATTCAATATTGAAATTGTCTTACTTGAGAAAAGCTTAGATTATTACTTAAATTTTATGTGTATAGCGCGTGGGTTGACCGCTGCTGTATGTGTGAAAGAAAGGGAAGCCCGACAGACTGGCACCGTAACGCGTTACGTAAAAGCGCTTTACCCTCCCATAAGAAGTTATCACTTCAAAAACATTTATCTTATCGTCTTACTTTTAAAATATTATTATAGAAATAAAATTAACTACTTTTGAAACATTAATTATGCGTTATTTGATTCATTTTGTTTGTAATTACGACGTCTAAAGTAGGTAGGTACCCACATTCTGTAAGTCTATAAAAAGTAACTCAGTTGACTCGACTTTCCGCTCAATTACTTTTAGGCAACACATATCAGCGCTCAGCTCCAGTAGACATGACCAAGCTGTCAAGTTGCTTCTCTCCTTCCCTTTTATTAATATCGGGCACCTTCGCATTGATGATCGCTGTTGCTGTATAAAAGTTCCATTGCTGTTATCACACATCTAGGGGTTTAAACTTCTAAAGAGTCTGCTTTTCCACATTCGTATTACGTATATGACAAGTATCAAAATAAAGTGGAGGTATAGATGTCTTACCCACCCTACCAGTAGGTATATCTAGACTCGTCATTTCACTGGTGGTCGGTTCCTGTATCTTAATAGTCACTTTACTTACCATCGGTTGTATTTTGACATGTATGAAGCTTATGTGGAATTTTAACCAATAGGAAGGCAAATGAACGGTTGGTAAGCTATTGGAACAGACTATAAGAGAATGTCCAAAAAAGGCCGCTATAGGCCCCTTTTATTAAGTTCCTACTTACATGTGCATTTATATAATTCGTGTTTTGGTGAACAATAAAGTGTTATATCTATTTATATTTAAGTTTTGTTAATTCAGATTTATATTTTATATAATTCCATACGAAATAAAACAATATACTTATTGCTTTAACAAAGTGTTTTATTGAAAAATATATAATAAATATTCCTTAGACAATAAACGCAGATGTCTAGACAGTATTCTCATATCATACAAGATACAACTTACAATAAATGGAATACACAGTGAAATTACTTACAAAATACGATAAATATACAAAATTAAGCAGGCTGTTCAGCATTTTATATGCAGATTTAGATATTGTATTAGGAAATTTCAATCGAGGAGAGAGAAATGTTTAGGAATGACAACCGCGCCCATTGAAAATCATTTAGGCTCGATTCACACTGTGAAGCCGTTCACGGTTCAATATCGCTCCGGTCCGGTCGAATATACTTAAATTAGGAATAATCAGAGAATTCTAATTATCATATTTAATTCCCATCCGATATCGCGCCGGCACCGGTTCGTCGGATAGAATATTTGACGAGACTACTCTCGGATGTCATTACCTGGACTAAAATGACAGCTGCAACTAGCGGTGGGCGATTACGAGATATACTAATGAAATCATTCGATTATGACAGATAAGTAATTACTAATTTTGTTGTGAGCACTTGTGAGACTTTTGTTGAAAAGTGACAGGTGACATTCCCGCGGAAACACGTTTTGGCGAATTTCTCCTAGTTTTCTTTCGTGTTTTTCTGTTTTCCTGGCTTTGTGTTGTCATTTATTTGTTGGTGCTGGTTATTTTTAAGTTTATTATTAGTTGTAAGTACTTTATTTTATAAATGCCGCAGTCTGTGGGAGAGAAAGTCCCTCCTGATAGGGGGAGACATTCTCTAGGAATGGAAGTGGGCGAATCTCACGCTACTGGCCAAACTACGGAAAAATTGCGAGCTAAACGATCTTTAGAGGTTTCTTCAGAAATTCCCGAGAAAAGAATTTTGCCTCCTTCAGCCTCCATCCAACATACATACACCAGACCTGGATTTGAGGCAAACTCAGACCTCAGGTATTCTGAAACTGACTCAGGCCCTTTTATTGTTCACGTTTCGGGTCCCGATGGTGACCTGCCCAAATCATCCAACAACATGCGTGCCCTCAAGATAGCTCAAGCTATTTACAACAGCAAAGTCCCAGGTATTGAAGAAATAAAAAATATAGGTAGAAACAAAGTTTCCATTTATTTTAAAACATTTTCGGAAGCTAACTCATTCTTATCCCTCCCTGTTCTAGAGTTAAATAATCTTACAGCACTAATTCCCCGTTTTCATCTTACCCGTATGGGTGTAATTCATCAAATTCCCCTAGATTGGACTTTGGAGGACTTGGTTTCATGGACTGAGTGCCGTCCAGAGTCTACAGTAGTAATTAAAGCACGTAGACTAAATAAAAAAAAACGTGTAGAAGACACCACCTGCTGGGAACCGACTGGTACTGTAGTTCTCACCTTTTTAGGCCAATTCCTCCCAAGCCATGTTTATTGTTGCAACCTCTCTTTACCTGTTGGAACATACACTCTTCCCACTATACAGTGTCTTAAATGCTGCCGTTTTGGACACATTCGAGACAAATGTAGATCCAATCCACGCTGTTCTCGCTGTGCTGGCCCGCATGAAAATGTCTCTTGCCAAGTACCTGAAGATAAAATTTCTTGTTTGTTTTGTTCGGGTAATCATACAGCCACTGACTCTAGATGTCCTGAGCATGCACGCCAAAGAAACATCAAAGTTATTATGTCCCATGAAAATATTGGATATGTTGAGGCAGCTCGTAGATTCAAACCTGTTCGAACTTCCTATGCTGATATTTCCTCAACAATCTCAAACAAACCTGCCTACATGCCCTATCCTCCCCTGAATTCTGTACCCTCCCCTATGTGCTCTGATCCTTCCCCCAGTTCTGTCCAGTCTGCTTCAACTTCTTCATATAGGAAAACTGTTTACATACATAGAAAACCTAGACAGGAGCTAAGTAAATCATATGATCACTTAGCTCATGCCAATATTGTTTCTCCTCCACCTTCCTCTTTTCCAAACGGTTGTGCTCTTGGCGATAACTCCCCTAATATCCCTACACCTAATGATAATTTAGCTCAAATTTTGTCAACAGCTCTTATTAATATGTTTTCTAAATGTGGTGATATACAACCGTACAATGTCATAGATATGTTACAAAAAATTATTACTTCTCTTATAAACTCTTCTATTCAAAATGGCGAAGGTCCTACAGTGGAATTGTCGTAGTGTTAATAATAAAAAACATGAAGTATCCTTTTTAATTAATCGGTTTAATCCTTGCCTTTTTGCCCTCTCTGAAACATGGCTGAGCCCTGGTTCTCTATTTAGAGTACCTGGGTTTTCATGTATCCGAGATGACAGATCGGATGGTTGGGCTGGATGTGCTATTCTTGTAAGAAGACATATTACATTCTCCCGTCTCACCCTCCCCCCTCACTCACCTGATATTAATATTGTAGCTGTCCGTTGTCTTAATATAACATTTGTGTCTGTCTACATTCCTCATCCCAACACTCTCCTCATACAAGAACTTTTCTCTCTCTTATATCATCTCCCTGTCCCTCTCCTCATTTTAGGAGATTTAAATATCCGCCACACTTTATGGGGTTCAGCATCCTGTGATCCTATTGCTCCAGCATTTCTTGATATTCTAAATGACCTAAACTTATGCATCCTTAATGATGGAACTCCTACCCGCAGAGTTTCTCCCCTTCAAAATCCGAGTGTCCCAGACCTTACTTTGTCCTCTCCCTCCATAGCCTACTCTCTTTCATGGTCTGTTCTTCCTAACTCTTACGGGAGTGACCATCTTCCTATTCTTTGTTCCTTGCCTGATTCTTCTCCCCCTCCTGTCACTCCAAACCCCCTCTTGAAGTTTAGGCTCTCACTAGCTGACTGGCATAAGTTCTCTTCCTTAGTCCAAAGTAAATTAAACTCTCTGCCTGATGTTTCCTTTCAAAATTTTATTTCCCTATATGATCAGTATGTATCTGCATTGACATCTGCAGCTGAAGAATCGATACCCTTAAAAAACTCGGTAAAAAATAAAATTCCCTCCCCCGCCTGGTGGGACTCTGAATGTTCCGCTTCAGTAAAAAAACGCAAGGAAGTAGAGATTAAATTTACCAGAAGTCTCACTTATGAAAACTATTTAGAATTTCAGAAAGTTTCTGCTTCCTCTAAAAGACTTTTGCGTTCTAAGAAAAGAAAAGGTTGGCAAGCTTTCTGCGAATCCCTTTCGCCCAGGACCCCAGCTTCTATGGTATGGAAGAAAATAAAAACCTTTAGAAAGTCCCAGAACGACAATAATATCAATTCCAATTGTCCATCTTCCTGGCTTCCCAATTTCATGCACAAACTGGCACCCCCTTTTGTTCCCCTTGAACCTTGTCCTCCCATCAGCTGTTCCCCTTCTGATGAGTTGAACCCCATGAACTCTAAATTTTCTTTTGCAGAACTATGTGCTGCCCTAGATCATCTCCGAGACTCTTCTCCTGGAGTAGATGGCATTCCTTATTCCTTTGTAATACAATCCTGTGAATCTTCTAAACATTTCCTTTTAAATCTTCTTAATCACATTTTCGTTTCCGCATCCATTCCAGAGTCTTGGAAACAGCAGATAATTATCCCCATATTAAAACCTGGCAAGGATGCTTCAGATGCTGATGCTTATAGACCTATAGCCCTATCATCAGTCCTTGCTAAAATTATGGAGCACTTAATTAAAAATCGGCTCGAGTGGATCATAGAAAGCAAAGGCATACTAGCCAATAGCCAGTTTGGTTTCAGACGAGGTTTAGGTACAATAGACAGTCTCAGCCTTATTACCTCAGACATTAGATTAGCTTTTTCCCGAAATGAGCATGTCGTAGGAGTCTTTTTAGACATCACTTCTGCATACGACAACGTCAACCTTCAAATACTCAGGCAGAAGTTGCACAATCTGAGTATCCCCCGAGGATTGTCAACATTGTCACCAATATGTTCATGGAGAGATCAATCTCCGTCCGCGTTTCGGGAATCGACTCTCCCCCGCGTCTTGTCTGGAAAGGCTTACCCCAAGGCTCTGTCCTCAGCCCGATCCTATATAACATATATACGGCGGATCTAGAATCATCTGTAAGCTGCTTTTGCAAAGTCCTTCAGTATGCCGATGACATTGCTCTATACGCCACCTCTGACTCTTTCAGTGATGCTTCAAATCGTCTTAATTCAGCTCTTTTTTATCTTAACTCATGGCTTTCAGAGCACGGTTTGTCACTTTCCGCTTCAAAAAGCTCGGCTGTAATATTCTCCCGCAAAAGAGATATCCCTGCCCTAGACATTCACATTAACAATCATCCAATCCAAATTTCTAATTCTGTTAAATTTCTAGGTGTCATTCTCGATTCCAAACTTTCAGGCCTCCCCCACCTCAATTATATTTGCGAGAAAACGGAAAAAAACACTAACGTGATTCGAGCCCTGTCAGGCGTTAGGTGGGGATCTCACCCCTATTGCCAAAAACTGCTCTATAATGCCATCATCCGCAGCCATTTTGACTATGCTTGCTTCATACTGGAACCCTGCAATAAATCCGCCCTTCTGAAACTGGAACGCATACAAGCCAAATGCCTCAGAATCATCACAGGCGCAATGAAATCGTCTCCAACAAATGCTCTCCAGGTTGAGTGTGTAGACCCCCCTCTTGCTCTGCGCAGGCAGCTTCTGTCGGACAGATTCTTTTATAAAGTGATAGAGCTCTCAGACCATCCCCTTTTAGGTATCTTAGACCAACTCTTTCAAATCTCGTTCACATCTAGTTATTGGACTCACAAGTGTCTACCACTTCTTATAAATTCATATAAGAAACTAGTAGATCTCCGTACTGGCATTTTCCAAAATTATAAAAATCCTATTTTTGAATGTAGCTTTGAAAGTCTTGTTTATAAACCTAATGTAATTCTAAATCTAGATATTCACAAAAATTCCCCAAATGCTAATCAATTATTTTGTATAATTACTCAAGATCGTTGGCCAAATCACCTCCAATTTTTCACCGATGCATCAAGGCTATCTGAAAACGGTTCGGTTGGTTCAGCTATTTGGATTCCCAAATACAAAATTATTTTAAATTTCAAAATTCCTCCTCCTACCTCTGTTTTCACCGGCGAATCAATTGCTATTTTAGAAGCCATCCTTTATATTGAATCCCATAACATAAGTAAATCTATCATTTTTACTGATTCCTTAAGTTCACTTCAGGATATCTCAAAATTACCTTTACATGTGAAAAATAACTTTGTCATCTCTTTAAAAATAAAGGAAGCCCTCTTTCGTTGCCACTCATCTGGCTTAGATATTGTTCTTGCCTGGATCCCAGGTCACTGTGGAATCGGTGGAAATGAGATTGCCGACTGTTGCGCCAAGGAAGCTGTCTGTTCAGGTAGTAACAAGTATAATAAATGCTTTCCCCGCGATTTACGCTTACTCGCGCGGCCCCAGATGTTTGAGACTTGGAATGGTACCTGGCAACAGTCCCGTCTGACTGTTGGCAGATACTATGGTAGTTTGCAACCAACATTACGTCCCAAACCTTGGTTCTTCAGCTATAGAAAACTACCCAAGAAAGTTATATCAACTATTATTCGATTACGTCTTGGCCACTGTTGCTCTTCTGTATTTCTTGCAAAATTAAGGATTCGTGATAATTCTATCTGTGAGTGCGGCTTAGCTGAAGGTTCTGTCCACCACATTTTTTTCGAATGTCCTAAAATAGTTACCCCCCTCTACAGTATTTTACACAAAAATTTTCCCCGACCTGTCAATTTGGACTTTCTTCTCACCCTAGCTGATAGTAGGCATGTATATATATTATCAAAGTTTTTAACAATAAATAATATTTACCTATAATGTAGTTAGTTTAACATTCTATGTTTTGTGTTGTCCTCAGGATCCCAGAAAGTGATTTGAAAGATCACCGGCCAAATTTTTCTTTTTTTATTATATATTCTTATATGCACCTGACATTTTACCACCTACTGTGACATTGGCCAAATCAATGCAAACTGCGTTGGAGCCATAATCCCTTCAAAAAAGAAGAAGAGACTTTTGTTTTTGTAAATAGGCAAGTGTTCGAGAACATTACATACACATACATGTAAACTTACCGTTATAAAACTCCGCCAAAAATGAGACGACGCAAAGAACGACTCACTGTAATTGGAATGTTACTAATAGTATTGAATGATATTACAACTAATATTAGTACTACTAATCAAATCGTTGAAAAAAGTTGAGACATTGAAATGTTCGTATTGGATGTTACTAATACCAACATTACAAACTCTCGCACGACTTTCGACTTTTTTCAACGATTTCATTAGTAGTACTCATATTAGTAACATCTTTCGATTATGAAAACAAACTAGTAACTAATTTCATAATCGATTATCAAGATTAGTAATGCAAAGTAATTCGATTATATAAATAAGTATAATCGCCCAACTCTAGCTGCGACCGACCCGCCCTTTTCTTATGTTGCAAGCTTGGAGCATAGTGTTGTAGTATGGCTTGTTCATGTGTTGTGCGAGTCGTTGATTTAGTCCAGATAATTAAAAATCAGAGTACAGTATAATGTGTGTAGTGATCAGAGTAAAATTGAACCGTGAATGGCATCGCCGTGTGAATCGAGCCAAACTCGTTTACATGACACACGGCAGCAAGCAGGGAAGTTGGCAGCGCAAGTATCAAATGTTCAAATTACTTGTAATTCCCGCTTTCAAATGTTTGCCTTAGAAATGGGTATATAATGTATGCGAGTTATAAAAAAATGCCTCTAACCCTACATTTAACCAATTAATAACTCCAATTGAGTAATTTTTATGAGCCATTTAAAAAAAATATATTTTTTGTAAAATACATGAAAAATATCTAAAATACCGACAGAAAAATATTATAAATTCTTATTTTTGTCTGGCATGGAAGTATCAATTTCTGTTGTTGTTTAAACGGCGACAGCAAGATCTGTCACTCTTGTTCATTAAAACACTACTAAAACTTTCATCCAACGTTTTAGTATTTAAAGCAAATTTTGACACCAAATAAGTAAAAAAATGTAAATTCAAGTTTCCACAAATGTTATGTACGTATGTAATACGTTGAATATAGTGACATCTAGCGAACAAACTTAATTCAGTAAGCATCGAGGTTGTCATTCCTAGTTCTTTTACAATTTTAATAAAATCGTATCATGAGCTATATAAATTTACATTTCAAATCGAGTAATACGTTTGTACGAATTTTAATTTGAGCAAATCTAAATTTCTGCAAGTATAAAAGATCTAAGAAAATTTGGCAAAATGAGCCAATTTATTTAGAGCATATTTATTTTTAATATCGAAATATAATTTATAATACAGATCCAAACAATTTGAATGAATAAATGAAGGTCATAAGTCTTTAAATTCTGATAGTTAAAATATATGTGAACAATAAATAAAAAGAATAATAGAATTGGACCTACTTATGCAAACTGGAACCAACCCACAATCTGACAGTTTTGAGAAAAGTTTTTAAAGCCGTTTTTATTAAAATTTTGCATACAAGAAAGTGTCTATATTTTGGAAAAAAAATGTTGAATATTGTATATTATATTTTGGTCTATATATTCAAGTAAACCTTTCAGGTTTTTTGATTACCATGGGTCATGGATCTTGTTAGTTTATTATACTCTTGGTGTTTTGTGGGTTAGCTACTTTGTGATAAAGATGTTTTATTCTGTAAATGTTGTCAGATCGTTGATTCTTTTTGAGTCGATAGAAGGTGCATATTGAAAGCCTTTGGGGATTGGTTCTGTTTTGCGTAAGTAGGTCCAATTACGAGATCAATGTTAATTGTCAAAGTCAACTGCAAATATATAATTTGTAATTAACTATACAGTTGAAACAATTTAATCATAGGTTTTTCGACAGTTCGACAGCAAAAGTTTAAAAAACAAACGATCAGTATGATGTTTGAAAAACAATAATATAACCCTCCCAAAATTATAAACATTTTCTAATTTTAATTAGAAAAACTATTGAGTAGCTACTTGTTAACTAACAGTGGATATAAAATCTAGAATGGGTCAGTAATATAAATTTTGGCTTCAATTTCTTGAATAAGGTACGATTTTTTAATCATCAGCTAAAAGTTATCAGTCAAATAAATTATAACCTGAGTAAATTCAAAAGTTAAACCATTCACTTGTTTTTATTCATGCAATTGACATTTTAAACTTTTTCATGTTATATATTTTGGACCTTACTTAATCGTTTCTTAAATGTACAAAAAACTGCTCAGCAACTGATTAGTGAAAATCCTACCCATAAACTCCTCTTTAGTCGAATATTTTGGGTAGAACCTACGTTAGTCATTTAAATTTCGTTTATCTGTGCTCCTCTTAGGTAAACAACAGATAATACATGTTTATTAGTGAAAAAAAGATATTCATTGATTAGAGTCTTTTATGAATAACTTATCTGGTGATTGGAAATTGGCTTTAATTACTTCTATTTAATGTTTCAATTGATGAATGAATTGACAACTGCATTGATCGTGTTAGGGCTTTATTAACAACATAAAGATGTTGATTAGGCCGCAATGTGCGTTTGCATTAATAAGATATTATATCTATTTACATTCTGTAACGCATTTTTACATAAACAGATAAAGAACTATGTATGTAGTCATACAATACTATTTATATCAATGACTACATACAATAACACATTAAAATAATATTATACATGTTATACATGTTCGCAATAACTTAACTCTAAACATCTAAAAGCTTTTTTTATTGTGTTGGAAAATACATTGGAGATACAAACAAGCCGAGCATAAAGGTGAACGCACACTCAATTGTCATGCAAAACTGCCGTAAGTATACGATAGCTACACAAATCTTGAATGTGCGTTCAACTTCAAAGACACGTCTTTTGTTCATTTTTTAAATAAAATTATACCTACCTTTATCTTGAATAAATATTCACTAAAATGCAAAAAAAAACTCGAGTAAATAAGGATTAATTTTCTGCATATTATAAACCAAGATCGGCAGAAAGAACCCTTAAAACCAACATAACTATATAGAAAATAGAAGCAGTAAAAGCGAGCTTCAGTATTAAATAACTTTTATATCATAAACAATACAGAAACAAGTCTCATACGCTAAAAAGAAATGAGACCAAGTATAAACATAAAATCGTGCTTTCAGGAAGTCACTAAATTTCAATTACATATTGAAATTTAGTGAATTGGAAACAACAATACAATGCATTTCGCATTTAAACCATTAATATTGTTCCAACTTTCAATTTGATTTTTCTTACAAATATTATTGTCTCCTCTCAGATATTATTGTCTAGCCATATTAACGCAAACAGCAAGGAAAGTAGTTTGAACGCTTCTTTATGGTTCTTAAAGTAGCGTTCAAACTTACTCTAACTCTTTATGAATAAAACCGTTCGCGTTTATCTGTTTATTCGAGATTCATGCAAAAACTACTGGACCTATTTCGATGCGGTTTTCGTTGACGACAACAAATTCCCGCATTTAAAATCGGCTGTACTTTTAAACCCGCGGGAATTTTCTTGGGAGCGGTTCAAAGTGGCCAAGTCGAAAAAATCTGATTCCGATGCATTATTTTCAGTGATTCAAAGTCTCTGTGTAAAGCAACTGTGATCTGGGCTACCCATCCAACGTGTACGAAGTCGCAGGCGAATCCTAGTTTTTATTTTTTCGAAATTTTCAAAAGACGTGTCTCAAAAAGTCACACAATATAGAAAGTACAAAAGCTAAGAGTCTTACAATATAAATCATTTCCGTGGAAACCTAAATGCTATTATGCATAGGCCGATACTTGACACTCCCATGGACCGAGTTAAACCTTGGGAATATCACGTACGAACTTACAAGCTTAGAAAACCACACACATAAACCGATACGCGAAATCATATATGTCGGGTTCCTGTCTTACTATCCATTCAATGACCCTGCTTTATTCATACATGTGTTATGATATAATTGTAAGCAATTATGCTATTAAATAATGCACAAAAAATGTAGTCAATTTAAGGAATATCTACAGTAAGGGCCTCACTTATAATTGTTTCTTAAATTTAAAGAAACTGCTCAGCAACTGATTAATGAAAATCTTACCCATAAACTCCTCTTGAGTCGAATATTTTGGGTACAACCTACGTTAATCATTCAAATTTCGTTCATCTGTGCTCCTCTTAGGCAAACAGGTAATACACATTTATAAGTGAAAAAACGATCATTTATTAGGATCTGATTCTGATTCTCTTACTTAAGATATGCCTAAGAAACGATCGTTTATCGTTAAGAAACGATCTTAACGAGATTATTGTAAGTAAGGTCGAAGTGTTAAAGTAGACATCGTTTTAAATTAACAGTCTAAGAACTAATAGAATTGCATGTAAAATTTGACATAAAATCTATATAAGTAATATCAAATTTCTACCAATGGTAAATAGATAGGCAGTAAGACATAAATACCTGGTATTAACCAGGAAAGCTAAACATTCGTGAATGCTAAACTCTATTCTGATTTATAAATATCATCGATGATCGGTTTATGCACGAGTATTTGCTACGAGAAGAGTTTTAACCAACTAATATAGGAATCATTGATTACAAGTCAGTAGACCTCTTTGAAGGAAATCTTAAAGAAAGAGTTGCAATGATCAAGAAAGCCAAGGTACTACTATCTATGAGTAAAAACATTGATAAAAAAATGAAGGATTTAATTAATTAAGCCTCTATTACTATCTAGTTATTAAGGAAATTATTTAATCTTTTTATAACAAAAGTAGTTGTCCCAGTTTCAAAGAACATTTATACGCAACTTCATGTAAAGTTCACATCATTTGATGTGAAGAGGAATAAACAAGCCAACAAATTTCTTAGACGTCCCACATATTGCTGGTTCTTATTCTATTCTATCTTCATAATATATATCTATATTCATTCATTTTCCCCACCATTGGTTGAGTTTAACATTACTTGTAACGCAAATAAATGGTCGATCAGATACAGGACCGGCCATAACTGGGACTAAAGGAAACTCTCAGTGCAGGAACGGAGAGAGAATACAATTTCCTGCGGCCGGGCGGCTTGTCATAAGAGGCGACGAAACAACCCACAACCAGTTGATAGGATATTTGCCCATCTGGATGACTACCACCCTATGTCTAGAGTATGCTGCCATAACAACCTTGAGTTGTATTCTTCCCTTTAGAGAGTGGCTGAACATTTGGGTGTTACAAATGTCCATAGGTGATGGTAACCGCTTTCCATCAGGTAGGTCGTCTACTTTCCACTAATCTCATGCAATAGAAAAAAAATCTAAATTCTAACAAATTTAACCTAGTGTAAAATTAGATTTTTCAAGATAAAAATACTCTTAAATATGTTTAAGCAAAGTAATTATATATAGACGGGCACAGAAACCTAAAAAAAAAACTAGAATTATAGTTGGTATTAGTATTCCCATAGAGAGTAGTGTCATGCTGTTAAGGTGCTACCTTTTACTTGATCTTTTTAGACGCGTGATCATTGCCAACACCGCCCCTTGGCTGCACCGCTTACGGCCAACACTAGACCAAACAAAAATCGATTATAACCCCACCAGATAGCCATCAAACAAGCTAACAGACGTGACTGTCCAATAATAACATGTTCACAGAAGTAACACAGCTGGCTCAAAGGCCTAGTTACCAAGCCATAAATGCATTTAAAAAAGAAGAAGTAGCACAGAAAAGTCGCATATTAGTTCATTTGTTTAATGACAAAATTAATTTTAAAGTACAATGTCACACTGAATTTTAAAATTAAAATGTTTGTTTAAAACCTTTTCTAGTTTTTTAAAAATAAAATATTATACTACTAATAAAATAAACATTTCTAAGAAAAAATCTCTTTGACTTGAATGTAAATATTGTATTAGTCAGTATATCAATGTGCATTTATAATGTAAACAAAATTTATGTTGTAATAAGACATATTTAAGAAAATGAATTTATAAAATAAAAAAGTTTACTTTCTATTTATTTTTAGTACTCATAAGAGTACTAATTGTCTTGTTTAATTAATTTGTTGAAAAATAAAGTGTCTATCTATAAACATGGACACTTTATTTTTCAACAAATTAAATTTTTTGAAGTGAAACTTTTATAGAATCGTTTGAAAATTCATTAAAACGAAAAAGTGACACTATAAAGAAATAAACAGCATAAAATTCAACCTTATTTAATTCGAAATAAAACACATTTCTCTTTACCCGTTAGTATTGATTTTCAATTTTAAAAAAACTTATTTCATATCAATTTCAAATTAATTTCAGTTCTGTCTGTATATGCTTAAGGTATTCTTTCATACGTAGATCAAAAGAAATTTGCGTAACAGTGCATTGACTTTTGAAGTTTATCCTAGTAATTTAAACCGATTTTTTTTAAATTAAAATATGTTGACAGATGTAGGCTAAAGGAGTTTATTTATATATTTTTTAAATATTCATATTAATAAAAGATTATCTGTGTGCATATTCTCTGATGTTTCACTTATACTGTGTGTATACTGCACACACACACACACACACACACACACGCGCACACGCACACACGCACACACGCACGCGCACACGCGCACACACACACACACACGCACACACACACACACACACACACACACACACACACACACACACACACGCGCGCGCGCGCGTATTTTTATTTATACAATACTTTTTAAGCAAAACAACACTTATCTTCAACCTATGCTTATCTATTTAAAAAAGACTTTTTGTAAGAAATGCTTATTAGTTTTCATATTTAAGAAGACGAAATATCAAATTTGTTTAGTTCAATATTGAAACCTAATTTATTTCATTATTTATTGAAGCCGCCTAAAATTATTACCATTTATAATATTATGCCTATTATTACATACTATTATAAAATAATAGTAATAAACTGTTGTGATTAACAATTTTCCAAAAATAAATCCAATATGATACTTTAAATGGATGGATAATATTGTACTTGTCGAATATCATTTATTAAATAAACTTTGTTAATAAACAAAGTACCTATTAATATTGTAGTACGAATTTAATATTATACGAGAATAAATGTGTCTACTTTTTTGGATTGATAAGTATGAATTTTAGAATTGAAATTATAATAACTCTTAGCCTTATTGGAAGACAATTTTAGTACTAATTAATGCTGGTGAGACAACGAAAATAAAAATAATTATTTAATAATCTAAATCAAATTAAATCTAATATTTACTATATCAAAAATGGAATTTCACAGAGTAATTTATTAAATTAAATTAAATTATTAAATATTTATTAAAGTCAATGGAGTCTACCCCCGCTTCCAAAACAATTTTAGTGATCGTTAAACGAGAACAATAAAAATAGTGACATATAATCATACAACACATGTGAATGTGGATTAAACAATTAAAGCGTCGCCTAAAGCCGCGTACACACAGGGTCATTAAAACCCAAGCACACTATGTGGTATAAACATCAAAGAAAACAAAATATTCGACCGTTTGATGAAACGTACACAAAGAGCCAGCTATTAAATGATTAATTGGCCCTGTCTGTACCCATCAAAATATTAATAAAGTAGTGGACTTTTTACAAACACCCCCAAACATAAACACCAAAAATAGCACACATTAAAGCCGATTTATCCAACCACATTTAGCCTAGTAAACTGCTTTCAAAGTATAAACAAATAAATACTACATGGTGCTTTTTTGTCTTTCATATAAAAAATTTATAAGATATTTATTACAGATATTTCTTTAAAACCTAGAGATTTAAATAGGATAAGATTTCGTATGCCGAAAGTAATCCCGTAATTCACACTTGAGAATTTGCAATCTGTCTTTTTTACTTTACTTATTTTTTTAAAATATATTACATTATAGCAGTATTAAAACTACGTTTTAACGGTTTTAAGCGCGGTATTGTATTTGATTTTTATTTCGACGATTCAACCATTTTTCCAGTAGCCGTGATCACGGAAGAGATATATAAATTTAGTTTTAATTTTTGTTTATGGTTATTATTTACTCTATTGGAGCCTAATCTAATTTACTACCGCTTCGTAACATGTTGTGTGAATAAAAGTCGAATAAAACACAGTGCTCAAAACCGTTAACACGTAGTTTTATTACGTATACCAGTCGCGAAAACTCAAGAAAATACAATACATAAAAGTATTGTTTACACTAAATATTGTTACAAAAATAACATACGAAATGTGGGTGTGGTTTACATATATGTCCACGGAATCATAAGTAATGGGGGGTGGGAGGGGGGAGGGAGGGGGGGAAGAAACCTTACTCCTTCTGCAACTCCTATGGCGAGGAAATATTTAGTTACTGAGTTATTAATGTTTTTGTCAATCTAACCTCACTCCTGTTTTTCACTAATATATAAGATAAATAGTGAATGGTTACCAGTCGGTTCTGGCCTACACAAAACCTAACCTAACCGGCTGTTTAAAACTCCACATATTTAAATTTTCGGATACATACAGTCTCCTATTTCGATAAATCCCGTCAAAAAATGTAAAAAAAACGTCTCGGCGACAAAATTACTAGATCATTGTCGTGAATTTCAAACTTCGATAATTAATTGAATATGTATTTTTTCCACTCAAAACCATGTTGTTATAAATAAGTCTTAAATATATTCCTAAACACATTAACCATTAAAATCATCCAGGAAATCATCCGGGGACGTATATGTAAACCCAACCACGAAATGTAGCAGAGTAAGCTTGGTTGGCTAATTAGTGGTTAATACAGTGACCACGACGAACAATTTTACTTAGTAAACTCGTTAATTCATAGTGATTAAATGTGAAATAATTGACTTAATAATTAAAACATTATAAGTGTCTTAAATTTCGAAATGATTTCAATAAGAAAAACAATTACTGTGAAAACTTAAATACCGAAGCAAACAAAGCCATCCATATATATTTTGAAATAACATATATTGAGATTTGCACATAACATATATTCATTACCTGCGCCATTTTTCATCATAATCAGGGTACTTTTCCTGAAGCTTCTTAAATATTATGAATTATATGAAGTTAATATAGAAAGCTGTTATCGTAATGCCACAGAGGCACTTATACCTTTAATCCGAATACCATTTTGAGGAATTGCTCGTAGTGGATAGTTATAACACCGTCTTGGTCCGAGTCGTATTGACGGAACGCAGATGTGAGTGTCTGAAATTAAAATAAATATCATATGGATCTAAATACTTAAATACAAATCGGCTGTGTATTTTCAAAACCTTACAACTGACATATTTTGAAAAATATCAAAAAATGATATTGCCCCCAAAAAAATAGTTTTGCAATGGCACGTGTTTAAAATCGTGACTTTTTGGGCTGTTTTATAAAATTTCTTGGGTAGCACTTGCTGGGTTTTCATAGTGCACAACCGAAACATTTTCATATAATGTGTATTTAGTTTTGACTTTCAGAGTTTGTAAGTAATTATTTATAGTAGTTAAATATTTATTTTATAAAATAACATACTATATTTTAAAAAAACATAATATAATAAATCTGTGAAGGCATCGTGTTTGCACAATTTTAAAAATTAGAAAAAATCACAAAGTTCCTACCAGAAGATTCCAAAAATAGGTTTGAGAATTTTTGACTATATCTTAGTTAAACTAAAGTTACTCACGTATAAAGTGATGCAGCACTGTATGAAATCATCAAAAAGTATGGTCCCGCGGCCAAATCTGTCGAACTTTTGCAACATAGTATTGACAACCTCATCAGATAATCTGTATCCGAAAGCCGTTAAAGCATTCTTCAGTTCGACTTTATCAATGTTCCCAGAGTTATCCCTGTCGAACGATCTGAAGCAATTCTGCCAATCGCTGACGTATTTCCATAGGGCGCCGAAGTCTTCGAAAGATATAACTCCTCGATTTTGCTTGTCGAACATACCTGTAACGAATATATTAATATTTAGATAGTATGAACACATTCTTACAAATAATCGTTACAAATCACAATTTTGTAGTTTGTTATTAGGGTTGCCAGACGTCCCGTATTTCCCGGGACGTCCCGTATTTTAGGCTTAGTTTAAAATGTCCCAGCGGGACTGACTCTGTCCCGTATTCGAACCGTGCTTCGTTTTCTATTATTAAATCGATCGATCTACGCGAGACAAAAATACTCACGCACGCAACGTTCGCAACTTTGCATACACATCAACTCTGATTAAGAAAGTTCGAGAGAATTTATGGTTTAATTATACACTTTAATTGTTAATAATTTAAAAAAATTATCGATAACATATTATCAAAATGTCCACACTACTTTCAATTGTAGCAATGAACATTTTATCAAAAAAAAAAAAGAATGTCGCTATATAAATTTGTTTTTTTATTTTGTCCCGGTTAAAACACTAAATTCCCGTATTTTTTTGCCTATTTAAGCATTTTCCCCTTATAATCTGAACACAAATCTGGCAACCCTATTTGTTATATTTGTAATAAAAATTTATTACACTCAAGAAACGAAGGTCAACCGACACTTCGACACAAATTCTTTATATCTTGCGGTTTTGATATTATAAAATAATTAATGCGAACTGTCGCATAATAATTATTGTAATCGTCTTGTGTCAATATGTCCATGCCTTTGGAACGCATTGGACACAAAAACCTTTTTTTATGATAAATACATTCGCGTTTGACCACGGTCAAACCTAACTTGGGACGATGATGCGGTCGAAGATGGAGCACGCTTACCTAGATAATACCTATTCACACGAGGCTTTTCGGGAAACATGGCATAGCTATTATGTATAAGGTTGAAATACAGGATTATTCTAATTAACAATTATTTGAAATTGAACCAATTTTAAATTAAAAAGTTGCTCGAACCACTTTATATTAACAAAATAATAAACTACAAATAATCGAGAAGAAATTTAGCTATGTTATTCTAATTATATAACTTAACAATATAATATCAATATAACTTGCTATTTTCTTAGACTCTCTCTTTTCTTTCACCATATCCCAATTAATTGGGGTCGGCACAATATGTCTTTTCCTTCCACACTCTTCTATTCTGACATACATCTTCTGTCACACCACAAGTCATCATATCATCCTTCACGCAGTCCATCCATCTTGTAGTTTAACATTTTCCTAGAGTATCCTTATCTTACTGAACTGTTGATTTAGCTTTGACCCACCCAGGTTTTCTCGATTTTTGATTGATTTTCTAGCTTGCAAACTATGAAATTGTTTATCCCAGAAAATATTAAATGCATAAAGAGATATTTAAACGCATATTAGTGATGTTTGTCTGAATATGAAATCCTACATTAGTAGTTACTTTTATGGATGCATTTACGGGAAGTTAAAATCGATAGTAAATAACCAACAATTCATTTTAATGGCCATGACTGCACAATTGTATAATATTCGTGATATAGACTTTTTGTAGTGAATTAAATAACTTGATGGACCATGAAGCATGGTCGAAACAAGTATGACTCATTGGAAAAAATTACATCAACTTCCTCAAGGTAAAATTGAAGAACAGGAAAAGAACTGAGTTTGCATAGTTATTTTGTTTTCGACGTCAATAAATCAATTAGTGTTAAGTCCTCATTTCGATTTTAAATTTTTCTTCACCAGCCCCCACAAGACGAGATATTCGAGAATCTGAGGCATATGTATGAAAGTAGTGTAAGTTCACTGGGCTGCAGTGCGTCTTACATATAATATATGTTTTTAGGTCTGTAACGATCGTCACAACAGATCTGCCTGGCTGACTGCCACTTCAAGTTTCTTACATTGGGAGCTATGTCGTTTACATCGGTTCTCTTGCAGATATCGTCTTTTCTGGTCTAATCCATAAGTGAATAACCTGAAAAAGCTCGCTGAGCAACTTTGTACTCCAGTCACATTACTAATGTCAATGTTTGAGCACTGTACATGCAGGATACATTAGGTAAATATTGATGGTTAGCAGAACTTTCTAATAAAGTAACAGAACTATTATAAAGTTTGAGATAATCGTATAATGAACTCTATTCGAGTACTTCGAGTGTTAATTTGTCTGGTTTACATAAAGATCACGGGTTTTCGTAAATCAACTTTTTGTGGGGTACTTTAGTCTCAATGTCACTCACATCACATTATTTCATGAATTTATAATGTTACGTGCCTATTTTGAATCTGACAAAGGACACCTACGAGTAAACAGAACTTGTTGGTCTGACAAAGGTGTACAAGTAAAAACAAATTAAACACCTAAATTAAATAAATATATTCTGATCGTCAGATTATTACCCTAGATATCGGTCATTTTGTATCATTCACTGGAATCCACAAGTTCGTTATTTCAATTCAGAGTTTGCCTCTTTTTTTCATTATTATACTATCGTGTACACATTGTATACCGTCTAGGTGTTTGCCAGCTTTAGGCAATCAAAACAAATATTATATATAAACTAGCGGATAAATAAACATTGTCCTGTTTAGTACCCTGCTGCAGCGCCAATTGTGAATCTAAATTATCCGAGGACCCAAGGGTTTACGAAGAGTTCAGTGACGTGTTTAGTTTTATTTTACACATAAAGATTAATTGACAAACATAAGTCATTCAAGTGAAACCAAAAGTCGCAAATCCTAAAGTTACTTCTCTATTTCAACCCAAACATGTAAATATGATCTTATTCTTAACCTTGTGGTGTTTTTATCTTAATCGTTTAGTGAAAAAGCTTAAATTTCACAATCTTCTAATTTGCAATTAATATCACTTGTGCCATATGTATTTCCACCAGTTTTGAAACAATGATCAATCCATGCATCAACTATCTTTACAAATAAACAAGTATGATTCAGCATGAGAATTAGACAGAATTTCATTTACTTGATGACTAACAGAACTAACAAGTTTATTTGATTACTAACCAAATTAATCACACTTTCATGATTTAATTACATTAATAGGCTGTATACGGTTTTATTTTATGTTATTGCGATGCTGGTTAAACAGGCAGAGAGCGTCATGCAGCATCATGGAAAGCGTTTATCGTCGCCTGTTTGCAATATCGGGGACGTAGCCTACGCGTTGTCGGTCTTTAGGATGGGATTGAGCGGATAGGATAGGGGGAATGTGATACAGAGGCCTTCCTCTATAGAAAGGTCAGACAGGAGGAATAATATAGAGGAATGGGGGCAGGGGGGGAGATGGGTCATCAGAACTCTCACTCGTGGCATGAAACCCAATTGGCTTAAGGCTAACCGTTTCAAAATTTTAGGGCTTTAAATACGAGTTTTATATTAAACTAAATGAGTACCATGATAGCTACTTCCCTCGCCAGTTTCCTGCCTGTTGTCATGGAATTGAGCATAATGTAAACATCATATCATCTATGTTTCATTTCAATACAGTCACACACAAAGTGGTGGGATAGCTTAATATAAAAGTACTCTTGATTAATTACTGTTGTAACATTTCTCGTTCTACATGATAAAAACGCAATAAATGATAAATCCTATCTTCTATATAAATAATAATGAATCGTAGAAATGTATGTACGCGCATAACTTGAGAAAGACTTTACCAATGTTGATGACTTTTTGTGTGCGTTTGAGTTGGTCCCTGGATGGTTTAGGCTCACAAATGGAACCAGTAGGTGGCTCTGGAATCTGGTTTTAGGGCCTCCTAATCTCTTGAACCGTTTACAATGATTATATTTTTGTGTGTTTAAGAGGGTATCCCCAGATGGTTTAAATTCATAATTTAAACTGGAGGCTCTAGAATCACACCTTGGTTTTTATTTTTTCAAGGCAAGACATCTGCCAAGACTGCTAGTTTATTATAAAGATTAAGATAAAATTGAAAACAAATAGTGTAATTTGTAAATGATATTCATTGCAATCGGCACATGAAGTGTTTTCTCGCCTGTTTATGAAGTGATAATGAAAATAAAAGCTGGCATGTAGGAGTAGGTTATATGAATCATCATTTCATACGAATGCATGGGGAAAAGTTTTCGAGGTGAGGCGAAATAGTGAAAGTGAGGAGAGCCACTGGATATGATCGGACAATATTAAATCCATACTTTAAAAAGGAAAATAAATATCTCATAACTTATAAAAGCATATGTCAGGAGACTTAAGAACAGACCAGAGTGCATGACAAGAACTATGAATGTCAAAGAAGCAAGTGAGGTGTGTAAGAATAAACCTGTATGGCGCTCTGTTATTCATCATTCTGTTATTCGTGCCTACCCCGCAAGGGACCTGGCGTGAAGTTAGGTATGTATGTATAAAAGCATAAATAATAAAACAAAATAGATTTTATTTTGACCAGACATAACAAAATGTATACCGTCAAAAACTGAAGTTATACCAGGGGAGCCCCTTACATCCTAACATAAACCTAGAAGACACAGTAAATGTTGCTACCAAGATTAGCAAAGAAACCTGGTAGCGGAATGAGGAAATTCGGGGAAAAAAGAAAAGAAAAATGCTTTTAAAGAATGGCAGTGAGATCTATACGGAACTGATATAGACTCCCAGATGTCTTCCAAAGAAAACTACAACCAAATAAAAAAAACAACTAAACAGGTGGTGGCTACAGCAACAGCCAATGATCAGAATAAGCTACATGAAAACATAGGAAACAGCTTAGAGCAGCAGCTGTTGTACCAACTTGCCAAAGAAAGAGATCGTCATGGCAAGGACATGACTCGCATCAGGTGTATAAAAGAAAGGTTTTTGATGGATGATTGCAGTATAAAAGCGAGGTGGATACAATATTTTGAAAAGTTTCTGAATGAAGAAAATGTGTGGTAACATGAAGACTTATATGGAAATATGGGGCTAGTCAATGCAATAAGTGTGGATGAAGTACAAGATGTATAGGAAAGATGAAGCATGAATGGTAAAGCAGTGGGACTAGATGGTATCCCTATAGAAGTATAGAAGATATTAGGTGAGAATGAAAGGATGTTGCTAGCTTTATTCTTTGATATGTTGATGATTAAGGAAACTATACCCCAGGAATAGCACCATATTAAAGCAAAAGGTGACATCTAAGATTGTAACAACTAAAAGGGAATAAAGCTGCTATTTATAAATAAACAAAGGGGTTCTTACCTATCATCAGTCTTACAGTTTCTGGATTGAATGGATTCCAAGTACCATTTGAAAGAGCTTGTTGTAGTTCATCAGCTGATATGTAGCCACTGCGGTCCTTGTCCACTCTATAAATTAAATTAGATTTCAGCTTTTTGGCTTGCACTTGAAGAGTAATGTTTAGAGTAGTGATGAGTTTGCTTAACAAACAAAATTATTCATTGTCACATATGAATGCATAAAAATCTAGAAAAAACCTAAACTAACAGCACTTACCCAAAAAACCAAGACAAGTATTTTATCAAACATGTAAATTGTGCAATGATACAGAAAATTAATTTTATAAGAAGATTCCTTTAGCCCAACAGCACACTCATTAGACAGACTAATTTAAATACCCTACACATTTTTGTTACATATCATTAGAGTCTAAGTAAATAACAGTGAAGTGATACTGCCAGTTGTGTTCACCTATAATTAGTTTTCACATTGCATTGTAAACCTTAGTCATAAGTCTAGTAACTGATTAAATGTAAAAACTGTTGGTGATCCTTATTAAAATAAAATAATTTTCATGATGTTAACAGCAATGCTGTTAACTCAGTGTTAAACTGAAAGTTAAGAAAATTATCAAATTTAAACATGTGGTTTTTTTTCAATCTCTACAATTTAAAAAAATTTGACATTTTTGAGTTGCTATAAGTAGTCAGATGAATAAAATCAGAATACATTTTACACACACATACACACTTTACACATGTAAACATTTTAGTTAAATTGATACTGACAATAAATGTATTTTTTAAAGGTTTTTGTACTTCATTCTATTGCCTGCCTTAATGGAGGATAAAACAATGAATTGTTTTTAGAAACGGTTTTTAATGTAGCTATGTCATGAAAATGAGTGCTTTTAACCCTTATGCCCTTTTCTGTCAAATTATCGATAAAAAGCTGCCAGGCTAGGTTCACTATCTCATAATATACCAAGAGTATATACCCATTTCATTCACATTACACAAAAACAAATTATGCGCACACGCAATCTGGGGGATGTATATGTCCAATAACTGCCTTACATGTTTAATATGGCATTAATACTTGTACCAGAATAAGAATAACAAAATTTTAAGAAAATCAGGCTGCAGTTTGAATCTGAGTATCATCAGATTAAAAGTGATTTGAGTTTAGGGGTATTGATAAATAAAAAGTAAAAATTACTTCAAACTGCAAATTATAAATTTCATATTTACCTTCTAAATATGTCCCATAAGAACTCTCTGCTAGGCATTGGCGATTGGAAAGTCATATTTTATCTATAAAGCAAAAAAAACCTGCTGTATATTTTACTGGTGCTAATACTAATAATGGCTGTGGTGTATGGTTGCTGGTTTGGGTAATGAAAGCCAGTATTTTGCAGCACATTTTATATTAAGAGAAAGGTTTACATCACTACATCATAAAACATAAATGCTGCACATTAAATTCTCAAGCTTTCATGATAATTGCAACAAGACTGCACTTGCGTGCTGACCGAAGCAGACTGTCTTGACAATGTTTAGCTGTCGGAAAAAGAGGGGCGCGGTAAATGCGACACGGGCGGCGAATAACGTAAAGGTGGCTTGCCACGGTTGTATCGTTTAGGCAGCCTACTGTTTGCTACATGGCTGCGCTTTGACACAGTGGCATGAGATTAAGGGTAATTTGAGTTTTGGGGTAAGAAATACCTTATACATACCTACTAGACCTGTCATTTGGGTTAAGAAACAAGTTTTTATTTTTAAATATGAAAATAGTTTTTTTTATTTTGCTTATATCTTGTGACAATGGTTACAAATCTGTTGTGACACTAGCTGACCATTGCCATGGTATGGTCCTTTGGCTTGACTTTAAACTGCAGCGCATGAGCCGAGGGAGCGCTGGGGGCATTCCGCGGCAGCGGCCCGCTAGGTACCAGAAGAAACTGGTCATCACCATTGCAAAATAATGAAACAAATAAATAAAAAGTTTAATATCTCAAGAACTAGATGTTTCCTAGACATGGGGATTGTAGAAGGAAGAAGTACTCCTCCCCCCCCCCCCATGACTCAAAATTAAGTGACCACTAATCTAAATTTTAACCCTAATAATCATGTGATGTAGAAAACAAGGTAACTCAGAATTAAATATGAAAAACTGATAAATACAAGTATCCCTTATTTCAGAAGAATCACTATACAAGTAAATTGAGCAAAGATCAGTCTTGTAATGTTTAAAAATAATTATTATTGTGCAATTTGAACCTGTTTACAGTTTAAATGTACGAAATATGTAAAAGGGTAATGAAGAAAATCGTGACCCATTACAACTGCAATATTGTTTATATCCTTTATTGACTGCTAAAATATATTAAGTAATACCTATATTACAATGAGATATGAAGGCGAACAGCATTCGGGCTGAAGTTTTAAAACTAGTTCACCGAATAAATCTTCGAATTATAAAAAGCAAATATTTTCTTACCTGTTATGCACTCGCACTATTAATTACTTATTCTTAAATTTAAAGATTGAGTAGTGGGTAAATTATTTTCTAAACTATAAAGATCAGTTGAATAATAATATAATTCTGACTGTACACGGTTCGCCCTCGCCGTTTTTTTTGTTTGTTTGCTTTTATGGCTTGGCAGCTAGACCTTTAAGCCAGATCTTAGTTTACAATATAGTTTCTTCATTTTCTTAAACCTATGTGTAGCACAGCTGAACTGTAAGTAATCAGCTAGTGCCATTCAACGTCAACGGATTTCTTGTGACAAATCAAAAGGCCACATTTGACTACACAGTTCACATTTCTCACAAAACACATAAGTATTACTCAAAACTATCAATATGTAGGATATTAACTATTGATCATTTTAGAGTAATTATACACATTTTTAGAAAATAAAACTGCACAGCACAACTTCTCCTTTCAATTCCCGCCAAAAACTCCCGCTCTCGCCGTGCCGACTTTCGGACCACAGACAAGTATATAATTTTGTTTAATGCATTTATCGTTTGGTAAAGAGGCCTTTAAGCCAAACCAGTATATAAAAGTGCTCTGTGCCACAGCCTACACTACTATGGCTACGTTCCAACAGGGACTCACAACGACCACGTTCACGACCGCGATTTTTCCCATTCCGCTAGCTTTCCAGCCTTACAATCGTAAACGCAGGTGGAACGGCTATTCGAGCTACCTCTTGACATGGATCGTTGTGAGCGTTGTGCGATCGAAAATGATGACGTCATTAGTGACGCTTTTGCCATGACCACAACGACCGCGGTCGTCTTGTGGAACGGCTGACGGAGCATTTTGAACGTTGTAAGCTATACTCATGGAGGATAGATGTAAGGTGGACCATTTAGTATGAGGGATCAGTTGAAAAAGTGTTCACCTATAAACAGTATATTATGGTTCGAAAACACGTCAAAATAGCGCTAGTGTAGGAAAAGGTAATGATGTGAATTTAGCAGTTAAAAACGAAGTGAAGTGTGCTGTGTTGAAAAACGCATGCGCGGTGACAAAGAGGAAGTGTTTCTTTCCTTCTTTGATCTAGTATCCTACTCTAATTATTTGTGGCGCTATTTTTAAATACTTGCTACTTCCTACTGTGGCGCCATTTTAATTTGCTGCCCTTCTGTGGACACTTTTTAATGTACTGAGATAGTTCTCCTTACCTCTATCCACCATGGTTAAACTAATGGAACGTCCTGTATGGAAACGCAGACTATTATCAGCGCGTTCCTTCTGTAGCTCAACACGCTCAAAATGCTCCGTCAACCGTACTACCAGTCGCCAGGTGTCGGTCTGATTAGATGATAGCTTATCACATTTTAATTTATGGTTTTGTTTTCAAATAAAAACAACGTTAAAACGTATAAAAACTAAATTATCAACCAAGTGTAAATAAAGAATGATATTATTAAAAAGTTATTAATTAAAGTAAAATTAGACTTTTATTTTTCATTTGACTATTAGGGCGTTCCAATAGGGACTCGCAACGACCACGTTCACGACCACGATTTTTCCCGTTCCACTTGCTTGCGGACGTTATAATCATAAAAGCTAGTGGAACGGGTTATGGAGCGTTGATGTCATTAATGTCATACGCAAATGTCATTGGTTGATATGAAAATCGCGCCGTTTTCAAAGTGTAGGGTTGAGTGATTTATGTTAAAAGACATATTATTTTAGATATTTATACAAAATGTCCTTAATTGGTTCAATTGGGTATCGGCTACTTCATCGCGGTAATGATTCAGAGGAAAGCAATTCGTTTAGCTCAGATGAAGAGTGGGGGGATAATTTTAGAAAAACGTAATACTAAAAAACGTGATCTCCGGCCACGTATTACACAATATGAAAATGTAGTCGATCGTTATTCAGATGAAGAATTTGAAAGCCACTTTAGACTTTCAAGAAATACATTTGGGTATCTATCTGTCTATCTATAATTCTGCATTCTGAGTTATAACTCTTTCGTATAATTCTGCAGCAAAAGCTTTGTCTACAAACAATGAATTTCTCATTAATTATATAGTTATATTCAAGTCAACGATAATGAAAACTGGTTAGAAATCAATTATATAAATAAAATGATAGATCGCTGTTCAAAATACATTAAAATTAATTTTACAAAATTTATAAAGAAAGATATTTTCTCGTTCGCCATCTTTGTTTCAAAATTCGCGCCTTTGTCAACGTATTTTAACAAGAGAGAATTAATGCTCTGTGGTCAACGCCCACTTCGACCCACCTTTTGACATGGGTGGTTGTGAGCGTTATGTGATCGAAAATGATGACGTCATTAGTGACGTTTTCGCCACGACCGCAACGCTCGCGGTCGCCTTGTGGAACGGCTAACTGAGCATTTTGGGCGTTGTGCGTTGCTGGTGGAACGCCCTATATGTAATGTAGCACACATCATAGAAATTCTATGATCTGTGTAATGTCGGTATTGTATCTAAAAAAAGTAAAAATTAAATTAATGGACGAACATTACTAAGCGTTCTGTTACCACTTTTTTTTCTTTTTGTCACATGGAAAAGTAATAATTTAAAATTTATATGATACACAAATATTAAAATAGTTGAGCCATGAATGTAAAAATTAATATTTTAAAGATTTTAATTATTATAAGCTGTTTTTATTTTATTTATAATACAAACATTTGGCGTCTGAAACGTTTTGTTATTGCTTTAACAAATTCGGAGAGTTCCTAGTTGAAATTTTAAGCATGCTTTGATATTAAAATGGCGGATGTCTCAAGTAGTGAGCGAAAAGTTAAAATCAGTAAAAGCGGAAAAGTTGTAAAACGGCGTCAACGAAATCCTGAAGGTAGATTTGAAAGAAAGAAATCTAATCTCACCCAAGTATACATCTATTTTTTATACTGCCAATTGTTTATCACACTAAAACTTAAGTTAGGATTTCGCTACATCGGTCGTGACTCTTACTACCTTATTCTTCCTTCGTAATATAAGTTGAACATTTCAAATGCTTGATCAGTGTTTTGATTTCCTATATCGTTAAATGTTATAGTAATAAACATAGCAAGGTAGTGATTTCGATTACGAGACCTACTTAAGTTACTCAGTACATAAAGCTATCTATTATTCATAATTATATCTGGGTATTTTGCATCATGTAGGTAATGTACTTGTCAGACGGTTTGTTTGTAAATACATAGTAACTACAAATAAAGACTACTCAATCTACTAGTCGTTTAAATACACAATTGTTTTCATATGAATAATATTTCTCAAAATTTCTGTTTTCAGAATGGCACAAACAAAAACAAAAACGTCTGAGAATAGCTGGGCTAGAATATATAAATGCAAATGGAAAAGTAGTTCCACCAAAACAACCAGGCCCTGATTGCCTCTGTAGACGAAGATGTTTCCAGAAGATACCGGAGGAAATAAGACTCAAAACCTTCCATGGTTTCTATTCTATGAAATCACATGATGAACAAAATGCATATTTGTTTGGTCTAATGCGGCAAGTTGATGTTAAAAGAAAACGTGTTAAATCCAGTAGCCGAAGAACCTGCACATTTGAATATTTTGTAAGAGTTAAAGGAAAAGAAACTCAAGTTTGCCAGACAGCATTCAAAAACATTCATGCTATTACTGAAAGGAAAGTTAGAGTCCTATGCAAAAAGATGGATGATGGTGTTATGTTCCCCAGTGACAACAGAGGCAAGAACAGCCATCGTAGGTCTGGTGAAGTCCGCCTACCTCCAGATGTTATTGATCAGATCAAGAACCATATCTATTCAATTGTCCACACACATCGCTTAAAGGATTTTATTAGATTGGACAAAATCGCTGGCTTAGAAATAAATGTTTCTAAAATGTGGAAAGATTACATAAAGACATATGACCCTGACAATATATCTGCTACAATGCCAAAATCAAAAAGAAATGGGGAGCCCTCTCAACAGTCTGAACCTATGCAGCCCCAGCAGCAGCCACCACCACCTCCTCAGGAAACATTTGCACCTATCACATATCCAGGCAGCAGTCATCTGGTGAACATAGCTGAAAATTATTTCCAAAATCAATATCAGACCGCTACACTAGCCACCAGTACCACTACAAACTTTTATCAAACATCAAATGGTGGACAGAGTATGGGTATATTGTTACAGCCTACAACAAGGCCTGCTCAGCCCACAGCTTTTATTGTTTTGCAGACAAAACCAGAACCTCAGGCCAACACCATTGCTATTGATAGCATAGCATATAATCACAACACAGAGCTAATTGAGAGATCTGATAAGAAAGTAAAAAAGTCAAGTAAAGATAGGAAAAGAGGTCCCATTGTGAAACAGTGGAGATACAGTAATATATTTCAGAATGAAATCAATGGGGCGGCTTTGGCAGCAATCAAGACCAGGCTGGCCATGTATTATGCAGAGAGTGATGCTGCAAGGAAGAAGGCTAAGGCTCCCCGACCTGGAGAGGCTGCCCCTCCGACGCACCCTCAACCAGAGCAGGTTGCTCCACAATTAAGGCCTACACATACGGTAACAATATTCACTTGAGATTGATTCAAGCTAAATATGGAAATTGAATCTGATTAATTTTATAGTTTGATTTAAATTTGCTGCTTAGTTGTAGTTCCATGTGCAGTATGACAATATATGAGTTATGTAATTTAGATTTTATAGTTAGAATATCTATAAGAAATGCACTTCTCTAAATAGACACATTGTCTATCTTTAATTAATACATTAGTATTATTACTTTACTTGCACACTGCCTTGTTTTGGAGATATTAAGCATATCAATAACCACAAAATGTGAAGTTTCTAAGTCATTTGTAATTTATAGTTAATGGGTTTTTAAACAATGTACTTTTGTAGTCTGTTGAAGTGTTCTGCAGATTATAATTATCATCATATTGAGAGATGAATAAATAATGCAATCATCAATTGTAAGACCAGCATTGGTTGTTATCAAATGAGTTAGTTCAGTTTAGGGCCTGCTTAGAAAAACAGGCCCTGAACCGGATTTTTGTTAACCTCTTTGTATAACTAAGATATACCCATGACTTTGTCCATTCTGGACATTAGCTATCGTTTTACGAAAAATTTACAGAATAAGCTAATTTATATGCACCCAAACACTTTCAAACGCTTCCGGGAAAAATCCAGCAGTAAAAGTAATCCAGGGATAAGACCGCCATTTGTACCTAATTCTAAGCTGTTTTTGTGTATTATTTCATAAATTTTATTGTACAATAAAGTATATTCTATTCTATAAGTGGTGCAGACTTTTAAGTCTCAAGAATTTTCTGTCGACCAGCGAAAATTTACCAGTATTTTTTTACGTCAATCTGGAACAGACAGAAATCTAATAAAAAATACAACCTGGTCTCCTTCATTTATATAGTTTATTCCAGTTATTTTTTTTTATAACTAATGTACAGACGGCCTTTTATAATATTATAGATTATACATAGAGGTTAACAAAAGCCTTTTAAATAACTATAAACAAACATATTCTTCTTTCATAAATAGAAGTTATACATACATATATGTTATTATGTACTGTTTTCTATGGGGGTAGAGCAAAGACTGGATCTCCACTTGTGATGATCTTGACAAACCACTTTCATATCATCTACCTACTTTCATTAACTTCTTCATACATGCACATTTATTTGAGATGTTTTTACCTGACCTTTTTAACACTAATACTGCTATTTGATCATGATGATCATCGCGGTCTACTGGCATCAACCCTACCATTCACAATATCATATACTTGTTTTGTGATTCTACTTTCATCCATTATATTTAGATGTCCAAACCACTCATGCATTGACCCCCAGCCTCAATGCATGACGGCGGCGCCTTTATTGGCTAGCCGGAAAGTTGGGTCTCTTCGGCTGCCTCGGGACTCACCACCAGGTGAGAGGGGGCGCGCGATTACCAAACCACCTTAACATTCCTCTTTCAATTTTTGTTACCTTGTGTGCTGTGGAAGTTACATCTATAATATTTCATTTTTTATTTATTATCCCCGCAAATTGTTATTGCGTTGGAACCTTGTCAAATTAACTTTCACGTGACGTCATGCGCAACTCGATATGTACGCGTACTCGCCGGCCAGTGATGCTAACGGTATTTTCGGCTACGGTTACGTCACCAAAATGTCGGCCAGGCGCAATAGCAATTTGCGGGGATAATACCTTTCTTTCATTTATGGAAAAATTACCCAATGAGTTTAGAACTACTCGCATTGTTTAATTTTTAGGGTTTTAATGTGTGAATCTATACCTAGATTATTATCAAAAAATTTTTAGGTAAATAAGAAGGCCTGACAATGAACTTATGGTTTTGTTTGTAAACCAAGCCAAACTTTCATCCTGTTTTGTATTATTTTAGTGCTTCTTAGGTATGATTAAAGTCTCCTGACAAACATTTGTTATTATTAAATATATGTTAACAATGGTTAAGGAAAACATCATGTGATGTGTCAAACTCGCCAAGCCGCCTTGGTTAAGCGTGAGGGATATACTGTCCGTTCCTCAGTAAAGGGTGGACGGAGCCCATCAGCGAGACGTTTATGGGCTGCTGATATAATGGCAATTATTTTCAATCAGGAAACTACTAATTCCAACTTGTAATCTCGATTATGGAAATATTTTATAGTTATACATACTTAAGTGTATCAATCATTAACACCTAGCCATATATTATTTAGAATAAAATTTTATTTAATATCAATGTGTTTTTTATTTACTTGCAGCTTATGGTATACGATAACGAATGAACGATATAACGAAGTTTCGCTGGCATGGCTAGTAAGCTATGCCAGCGAAACTTCGTTAGCGTTATCATTATTGACGTAATTGAGTGAATGTCAACGCTGGCACAAAAAACGTGACCACAGCACCATCTTTTTGGCTACACTCGTCTATTCCACAGAAACGTTATTTATCGGGGCAAAATTTATCCCAAGTGTTGTCCCGGGATTTAAGCAAGCTCCGAATTATTATTCTTTATCTATTATTATCATTTATATCCGTTCAGTAGTTTTCACGTGATAATCGAACAAGCAACAGACAAAAAGTTCGCTTTCGAAATCTGTTGGTTTTAAAGCTCTAAATTGATTTATTATATTATAATAGTTTTCTACTGAACAGTATATAACTTTTAATTACTAGATTGGACTACATTACTTGTAATTTTTCCTTACAAAAGTAGAGATTACACTCCTGTCCGAAGTAATCTATATTTGAAAACGCGACTGTAGCGCCGTCTATCCAGGTAAATGACGTTTTCTATCGGGATAAAACGCATCCTAAGTGTAGATTCGGGTTCGGTGGTAGGGTATTTGCCCGTCTGGCTAGCTACCACATCCAGTCAAAGATGCCGCAATAACAACCTTGAGTTGTGTTCCGACATAATAGCCAAGTTTCAGTCTCCCTTAAGAGAGCACTTTGATGTTGCAAATGTTCATAGGCGATGGTATATGCTCTCCATCAGGTTGGTCGTCTACTGAAC
The DNA here is from genome assembly GCA_012273795.1 of Dendrolimus punctatus. Lineage (NCBI taxonomy): Eukaryota > Metazoa > Arthropoda > Insecta > Lepidoptera > Lasiocampidae > Dendrolimus > Dendrolimus punctatus. The sequence continues at coordinate 18,934,623 of CM022529.1, read as the reverse complement.
TCCAGCAATACAAAACTAAGAATAAAGTTGCGATCGCAGAGCCATCTTTTTGGCTATTTTCGTCTATCCCACGTATATCATCGTATAAAGTATCCAATTACCCTTGATTACATAAGCTAGGTCTATATGATTTCATTCAAATCCGTTGAGTAGTTCCACGTGATACTCTAGGAGACAGACAAACAAAAAATCTAAAAATTTAATTTTCGAATTCTTGTCAGAATATTTTCCCCTGATTTTTAAACGCATTGTACATACAAACTCTATTTGTCTCAACGTAAACTTAATCCCCTCTGTCGACTACTTGCTGAAGGCTGTATAAAACAATTTTATAGAAGACCTATTGCGCAATAGTCTATTCTCAAGAAAAGCCATCAAATAAAACCACAACAATGGAATTTTAGTTTTTTATTGTTACACTTAAATTACGCAGACAGCACGCATACGCCACCGACAGCCTTGATTTTCTGCTCCGCCGTTTTCGAGAAGAATTTCGCCTTTACTATGACGGGCTGTTTGGGAAGCTTGCCTTTGCCTAGTAACTTGTAGTAACCCTAAAACAAAACAAAATACTATCATGAAAAATGTTTTTTTTTTTAAGTTTGTTTAAAAAAAGTGTGTTTAAAATGAACAACCGTTACAGAATACAAATAATGTTTGTCTAGGAAAATGTTGACTCTTGAGTGAATGAGTCCTTATGAGTTACTACAAGGAAGTGTCTGGAGTCAGTTAAAGATATGCAATTAGGTTTTTAAGGCCATTTTTCTGTTGGTGCATTTCTGTTTGAATATTATATCATTCTACAAATTGAATACCATGATAAATAGTTGATATGGGCTAAATAAACTCTTTAGACAAAGCCATATTTCAAGAGAAAAAAAAAGCAAAAAAGAATAGAACAGGGCATTTTTGGAGAGAAACATGCGTTTTTATTTGAACTTAAAAGCTGAAATATACCTAATTATTTGGCCACTGGGAGATTTTTAAAACTACATTAAGGCACAATATTTTCTTAACTTTTCGTGACTTGTTTACATAATAAAACTACGTTTTAACGGTTTCAAACACGGTAATTTATTTGTCTTTGGTTTGTCCGATGTTTCGGCCGCTTTTCAGAGGCCGTGGTCACAGATGACAAAGGTGACATTTGTGCAACGAGTATTGTTAAAGCTTTATTTAGCCTACCACCAACTTGTTCATTTTCATTACATATTTAGTTTTAGTTTATGGTTATTATTTACTCTATGGGAACCTAATCTAATTTACCACTGCTTCACAACATGTTGTGGCTTGAAGAGAAGAAGCGGCGCAAGAAACTCTTCAGCAAACATGCCTAGTTCTAAATGTTTTAATATAATATTAAAATAGGTTGAAGGAAAAATAAAACAAATTAAAGTAAGTCAAGTTGGTTTGTGTTCCGTTGTCCAACGTTACACCCATTTTAATATTATAGAACAAAATTTTAGAACTAGACATGTTTGCTGAAATTTTAACAGATACATATGTAAAGGTAGACCAATAAAAAGAGATGGATAGATTTTATAAAGGATGACATGATGATGATGAATTAGGAGGCAGTGAAAGAAAAGAGAGCAAGGCATTTATTTACTTATTTAAATGTCACCTTATATCTATATGATACAAATCTCATGCATTAAAAGTAAAAAAAACATAATAACACTTACAGCCTTGACAATGTTGATAACTGGAACCTTTCCGTCTGTTGCATTGGCATATTTGAGCCTTGACTGCTCTGAAACTAGGGTCCACAGCTTGTCTAAGTTCAGGACTGGGCAGAAAATCTTATTCCGCCTCAAATGGAAATTTCTCATTCCAAGCTGAAAAAGAACAATTTATAATTAGATACGGAAATTAAATCATTATTTACATACAGATGCATTTACTTTTATAATAAAAGGTCAATGTCATGTTTAACTGGTGTAGTATACCATAAAATTTTGAGATACAATAAAATCTCCATGAATACATTTCAAAGCAACAATAAAAGTGAATCTTTTTAGTACTGGACATCTATAAATGATCATAAAATTGGGATGGTGTGTAGTTATGGAACCCCCTTTATTTATGAACAGATCTGATCAACATATTCAGAGAACATACAATGAATACAAAACCAAATTTTACTCAAGCAAAGCCAAGTAGAATATCTTAGTACTGAATATAATAATTGGCAGCCATTTATATGTATTTATGATAAAAAGATTGAACATTGAAATATGAAATAATCAAAACTAAAATACATTATGTACCAAATCACTGCCAACGGGGAGCCTGCTCAGAAGGCTGTCTGCATTACCAGCTGTATTGCAATTGTTGTGTGAAATATGAGCCAGCCTTTTGATTAAAGGATTTCTTAAAAATGTCTTTAAAGAAAGTCTTTGCTAATGTTTCAACTCTAAACAGCACAAATATGAACTTTTCCTAAGGCTTCCATATTTGTGCCATTTGATGACTTCAGTTGAACCGGCGGCATTGCCAGCCCCTGATTCGGTTATTGGAAAATGTGGTTGACCCAATGTGTCAACACAAGTCACATCTCACACAAGTGGCCACCCCATTTTCCAAGGTAGTCTATCATCTCTCGACATTGCTGTGCGGCAATAATTGACAAACCACATAAACAAAATTCTTTTAGGTTGCCTGGAAGAGATCACTTTGAGCTATAAGGCCACTTACTGTACTGCCTAGAAAAATGATATTCATGTGGTATATTTCTGTAAATGTATATTTTGGTATGCAAGAAAGTGTTATCTAAGTGTCTATAAACCTTTTCAAATCCAGATGATTATGATTAAGAAATTATAAATTTATCTAAGCAGCCCATTGAAAAAAAGTGCACTTCAGTTTGTTCAGTTATTTAATATTTTCTTAAATATTACACTTTACCTTGCCAAAGTAACCAGGATGATACTTGTCCATATTTATTCTGTGATGGTGCTCACCACCAGCATTACCACGACCTCCAGGATGCTTGCGGTGCTTACCTGGAAGTGTATACAAATATTTGTAATTAATTTTCCAAATGTAATATTTTGTGTTTAAAGTTTGGGTGGGGTATAGTTTTGACTGTTTATATACATGCATTGGAAATAAGCAAGAGATAAACTTTAATTTAAAGTATCTATTTTAACAGTAGGAATGTCCCCTGGGTATGAGACATGAAAAACCTTAGTATAGTATAGCTCTTATGTTATTTACATAAAAACTAAATTTACTGTTTCTTAATAAAACTATGTTTTAACAGTTTTTAGTGCAGTAATTTTATTTATATTTATTTAGATTACCATGCTTAAAACTGTTAAAACATAGTTTAATTATGTACACAATTCAAAAATATTACTGTTTCTGGTTAAGTTTACTATAATAACAGAGATACTAAGGCTGGTGTGCACCAACATTATTATTTTATTTTAACCAATGGTTAAAATAAAATAATCGCTGTTATATGCATTATGTTCCATGTTAGGCATACATTTTGATCAATTATTTCACTTTAATCACCGGTTATATGTCAGTGCACACCAGACTAAATCCATATATTCTATACAACCAGCAATGGGTAGAGACAAGTTGAAGCTAACCTGATTTGAAGTAATATAATAAATGATATGTTGTTAATGACATCCTAGGTATTTGTTAGTGAATTGAAGAAATGGGATTGATGCACCATCTATTTTGCTAATCCGTCTATTCTAAGGAAACAACTTCATTTATTGGGATATAATGTGTTCTAAATGTCAACTCAGGTTATAAGCCAGCACATGTCGAATTTATATAGGGCCAGTAGTTTCCAAAAAATATGTGTTTACAGTGCTACATTTTTCGCTATATTCATCTAACCCATGGAAATGATGTCATTTATTAGGATAAAAAGTAACTTAAGTTACTCCCCGAGATATAAGCTGGCTCAGTGTCGATTTTCATTCAAATCTGTCCAGTAGTTTTCAAGTGATGCTCTAAGCGACAGACAAAAATGATAAAAGTAGTGTTTTCGGCATCTGCTGGTCCTAATAATTAGCCCTGATTTTTTTCGCGTTGTACAAACTCGAACCATTTACAGATTTATTATAGTCTACACTACTGCATTTAAATAGTAGCATAAGTAGTTATAAATATGCTGGTATTAAGACGACAGAGTTATGAGGAGTAAAATACGATTCTATTAATTAAAACGTCTCCATAATTGGATCAGATTCTGTACATGTTTCTACCTATAGGTTAAGTTACATTTTTTTTAACATAGCTCGATAATAACATTATTATATGTGTAGATCAGGACCTACCAATACGTCCGTGACCATGGCTGACGTGCCCTCTTAACTTCCTGGTCTTCTTCTTGGAGGTGGCCTGCAGAAGAACAACAAATGACAAGTTATGATATATATTCCACATTTTTGAAAAATATCGCACATTATAACACAACTATCACTTTCTTGATACACTTTATAATAGAAAAATTAAACTTATATTAAGATTACACGGCTATTTTAGGATAATTTTTACAAAAATAACACTAACCATATTCTAAAGTTCCGTCAACTTTTGAAAAAAGAGTGAAAGAATCAACTTCTCGTCTATGGTAATTATTGCTCCTCTAATATCTGTCATAGACATTAATCGACTAGCACTAATCGACTTTTAACTTAGGAGTTTCACTTAAACTTTCTTAATGAAATATACTTTAAAAAATATAATAAATAAATTTCCGATTGGTCTTTTGAAACTGTAACAACAATTTACTATAATAGAAGAATCTGGGATAAATGTCTTGATACGGAAACTTTTCTTTTTCTTATCTAGTAGCAACATTTCTAACTCTAGTCCTGTGAGAGTTTTTGGCGGGAACTGAAAGGAGACACTTGTGCTGTGCAGTTTTTTTTTTATAAAAATGTGTATAATTACTCTAAAATGTACAATAGTTGCAGGATATTGATAGTTTTTGAGTAGAAATTATGTGTTTTTATGAGAAATGTGAACTGTATAGTCAGACGTGATCTTTCGAGTTTTCATAAGAACTCCATTGAATGGCGTCGGTTGTAGCCTGCAATACAACTGCGCTACTATACGAAGACCTATTAATTAATATGTTTCCGACTGAAAGACTTTGATTCTATGGTCATGAATAAATTTTTAAAAAAATAGTCCTGTGATTCTGCTTTGACATATGTTGTAACTTGTAAGCAAAGTAACAGTTGCTGGTTATATTTCTTTTGATTCATATCATATAACAGTGATTGAAATTCGTGAAAAGTGTAAAAAATTAATAAAACTGTTCTAAGTTCGGGAAGAAAAATAATTCATAAAGCTTACAGACGATATCTTGCGGAATATGAAGCAAGAAGTATTTTTTGGAACCTCTACGATATTTGCCAAAGAACTATTTTTTGGAGAAATAATAAAGATATCGCCATTTCGGATCTTTCATATAAGATACAAATGTGGAAAATCAGTTCAATTATCATGGACCAGATAGCTCATGTTTATGTATTTGTTTCAGTATTTGTTTGTATCGGGGTTGCACCTGCGAATATGTTATCACAATATGGGATCGATGGACATAAAATTATGTATGATATGATTTCAATAAATGTATGTCATAATTCATCGAATTACATTCTATGAAGATTCAAATAGATTACGATTTTTTGAGACAATAGGAAACAGCTGATCGTGCATTTCGAGATATCACTAAAAACGATTGCAAAAAATTGTGCCAACTTACCTACTCTGTGTGAGTGATTAGTTATAAAATTTAAGGATGACAATAGCAGTACTTCTGAATCAAGACATGGATGACGAAGCAGTGAGCGAGATTTAATATTTAGATAAAGATATACTGAAATGAATTATAATTAAATAATACCTATCATCATTTATTTCCGGGAATTTTGAACGAATAATAAAATGAAAATACGCTTTAATATCAAGTAACATTAAAATAAATGTTTTTGGATAGCATTTTTGTAAACTTTGTGCATAATTTTTTTTTTCGCCGTCTAGCAATATTCTGTCCTATATGTAATCAAGTCAGTGAATTATAACAAAGCGAATTTATCTATGTTATTTTACTTTTAAACGCTGATTCACGTCTAAAATCCATTATAAGTTATATGGATATAACAATGCTACGTTTCACAGGAGAAGTCATTTTTATAGTTTACCAAAGATATAAAGCAAAAATCATCGACATATTTTGACTATATTTACTTCCTAAAAAACAGCTGCCATGGCTTTGTAAAGATTCATTTAGCTTCTTTTAATAAAATAATTCTTCAGTTTATTATCGTAAGGTATCGCGCTTGCTTATAAAATTATATTCATTATTATTAAAATTAACATCATAGGTTATGTAAAAAAAATACACGTCTGTCGTGAATGAATCAACTTGATCATTGCCGATGATTGACGAATTAGTACCTCCTCTGGGATAACGTTACAGATATAGGCCGACAGATGTGGCGATGGGTGTAATGCGTTATTTGTGATCTGATTGGGCCACAGTCAATATCTTTGATATTATCACAGGTGTGGCCTTAGCTTAGAAGTTGGAGTTTAGATAAATTTGCGAAAGTGACACCCCTATTATTTTATAAAATTATTTGCCACAGTATATTAACTATAAAAACTGATCACAATGTTGTATTATTGTAATTTACATTTATATCTGATTTCAAACATTTTGATTTGAATTTGATTATTGAAGTGTTAATAATAGGTATATTTTAAACTGTCGTATTTTTATAAATAACAAAATTAGGTAACTATTTCTGAAGTCATATTATTGAAAATATAATTGTGCAATGCGCAACACTACTTATTAGAGGAAAAATATATTACTTAATTATCGTTTTTTTTTTCGACTAAATTAAAATTTCTTTTGTCGATATATGTCGGTCAAGATATTAAGATAATAGGTACAGGCAGTCACAAAGATTTAATCACTTTCATTCTCTTAAACTCACTCAAACGAACTCTTCAATTTTATTTATTGGTATAAATTAATTTGAAATTGGGAATAGGCAAATCAAATCACAAAACTGTAGTTCCTTTAAAAAAACTCACTGTTTAACTGTCGGCTCGTCAGCTGTCATAATTTATAACTGTTATTTGACCAATATCAGCTGATAAAATTATGGAGACTATAGTAGCTGCATAACAACTAATGACACCAGCAGGGTATTTGGTATTAACGCGTCGTGACGAGATCAAATAGGGCCATGTAAGGCTAGTTCTCGTTTGAGTTCATCTCATGATTAATCGAATGTTGTTTTTAAGAGTGAAATATCGATTTACTGGAGCAGTTCTACGTATCGTTTTTAAAAATCGATTTGTTGTAGTCCCGAAAAATCGATTCTTTAATTTATCGTTTCAGATCGCCAGCCCTACTCAGTACGTTTCCAGAAAATGGTCGGATTGTGTGTCGAAGTTAACTCTGACACGTATTTTACGAAAAAACGTAAATAATTTGTTAAAAATTTGAAATGTTGATACTTTTATAGTATTTTTACGTTGAATACCATATTTTAAAACACTGTAATGGAGTTCCGAGAGACGTTATTAGCTGCCCAGCGAAATCAACAACAAAAGTCATCTGTGAGTTTTCGATTCATATTTTGCGATACATTTACCACAACTTTGTGATTAATCAATGATCTAGATAAGTATTTTTATACTATTTTCACGTTATACGTTGCTATAAAACTATTATTGTAGATTACAATGTGTTTTGTAAGGTACTGAACCTTATTATCTACTTGATATCTATTTGTGAGAGTAGAATTTAGAATGTAATAATGGTTTCAGGAGAGTTCTTATTATAAGGCTCGATTTGACCCACCCAAAAAGGAACAAAAGTCTAAGGATAGACTTTCAGCTAATATACAGAAGTTTTTGGCAAAGAAGGATGAAGAAGAGAAGCAAAAAATGTTGGAGGCCCAGCGGAAAAAAGAAGAGTTTTTGGCAATGCGGGATCCTAAAGCATTAAGAAAGATTCAGAAGACATTAAAAGTGATTAAATCTGCAAATAAAGCTGCTATTGAGGATGCAGTTGACAGAGATAATACTGCTGTGACACTCACAGGGCCTGAGCAACCTGATCAGGATGACTATGGGTATGAATCGCAAGAAGCAGCAGCACTGTACCAGAAAATGATGCAGAAGTATAGCAAAATACCAGATGAGCCCAAATTTCCTACTGGCCGTAAGTTTTCAACCTACTTTCTGAATAATTGATTATGTATTATACTAGTTCTTTGATATTATCTTAAAGTATAGATCTGAAAAGTAAAACTCAACCATTTTTCCAGAATTTAGGCAACACTAAAACATTAAGTTAGGAATAAAAAAAACTTAAAAATCAGGGGTCATACAAAAATACCTTAGGTAAAAGTTATTTAAATACTGAACATGGTATTATAGATAGGTATTCAAAAGCAATCTTGTCATAATTTATGTATGTTTTGTTTATTTACAATAAATTAAAATATTTGTACACCCTTTTTTAATATGGTTTGTCTGAAATATTGCAAAAAAACTCTCTTTAAATTCAAAATTAAATATCCTGTGAATTACTTTCAAAATGTGTTGATTCATGCAGATGCAGTCAAGGGTTTAAGACAATTTTTGAGAATGTGCCATTATAAATGAAATTAAATATTGATTGATAACTTTGGTAAAACACTAATGTGGCTATTTTTAATGGCTCTATTTTTAAAGCTTTATCTAAGATGTATTCGGTCACAAACTGAATCTAACATGAATTGCAGGTGTAATAGCACCACAATAATTTGTGTAGTGTGTAAACGAGATAGTATCCAAGGCGTCATTGGGTTATTTCCACCTGGGGCAGGCACCTGTAATCTGCCGTATGCAGCACCCATTAGACGGACCAGGGCCATAGAGTTTGTGAGAGTTGAGAAAACAGACTCAGACCAGAAGGGTTCCTTATTAACATTTATATATTATAGAAACTAAAAAGATATGGGTACACTTGATAAATGTACATATGTTCAATAAGGGTTTAGTTTCTGAGATAGTAAGTCATGAACTACTAACCTACTTGTAAAATTTTACCGTTTTTTTGTCTTTCAGTTTTTTTTTACTTGATTCTTTTAACAGTTTCCTTATTACTAGTGCACTCCAAAACTCTTTTTTTATTTTTTATTAATTGTATGTAGGTAATGAATTTCATATAATTTTACAATAATTTTATAGTGGTTATTTTTATTTAACTGTTTGCAGTGACTTGCTTTAAAATCTGTGTCATTTTTATCAACAAAATTGGCTTTGAAAATATTGAACATTTACATTTCAAATATATATTATACAAAAAAATACTTTTCTAAAAATAAAAATTGTCCTATGATAATCTTCTTTATTTAATGTATATGTCACGGCTAATACCCGAAGTGCGGCTACACCTAGTTCTAGCCGGCTAAAACTAGGTGTAGCCGCACTTCCGTTTTGAAACCTAGGTTTAAAAGATTTGTTCACAGCTAATATTAGGTGTAGCCGAGTTCATTTGGTTAAAACTAGGTATAGTCTTCTTTATGCTGGCTACAACTAGATGTAACCAATCCTACGTGGAGTCTGTTGGTCTGTAGTGACATGTTTTCATTTTTAATATAGGTTTGAAGGGTAAGGCGCCGCCTTAGCCTTCGTGGTAATTTTTTTTATAACCACCGAAAAATAATTTTCCAATACATACACGATTAGTCCCTATGTGTACTGGCAGTATTTGCGTACTGCTCTTGTATGGCAATCCATACAAGAGCAGTACGCAAATACTGCCAGTACGCAAATTCTTCCAATGAAGAACTTCATAAAAAACTTATTTCCAATCTATATGTGATTAGTTTCATACCCTTGTGTTCTGGCCTTGTACAGAATGGAAAGACGCCTCGGCTACGCCTAATATTAGCTGTGAACAAATCGTTTACATCTAGGTTTAAAAACCGAAGTACAGCTACACCTAGTTTTAGCCGGCTAGAACTAGGTGTAGCCGTACTTTTGGTATTAGCCGTAACATATACATATAGTAAATTTTAATACATATAACATGGTTTCATTATTTAAATTCACTCGTACTTACACTTTAAATTCTTACTCAGTAGAGACTATACTTTTCCCATCATGAAAATTTAATTAAATGTTTGTCCCCATTAGGCTTCTGCTTCATCTGGGATAATGGTATAGCTATACAGTTTCATGCAGTCATAGCAATGGGTTTGATGCATTATTTGTGTTGTGATATTATTGTTATAATTGTCAATGACATTAAATACCAACAGATAACTACATTAAATACATGGGTGGAGAGGGAATGTATTAGTAAATTATTGAAATAAGATAAACATTTTCTGTATTAATGTCTCTGTATTCTGAACGGATTTTCTTTAATATCACATATAAAATCTATATTTAAATTATTCGAATTTAAAGTGTAATAAAAACTTTCTTGTTGTGAAAAACACTAAAATTCATCAACTACTGATTTTAACGGTATAAATAAGACGCATTTGGCCATAGATAATAACTATAACATTATCCAGGTGAAGCCCGAACATTATATAAACTATAATATTGGAAAAAGGAAAACATTCATCCAAACAAAATCAAACATATATTAATAGATTATTATGGATGGTTACATGACTCATTAAATTTTTGTCCACTGTTAGAAATTCTAAATGGTTCTGCATTATTCGAATTAAAGTTTTATCTTACAACTAATTTCAGACTCAATAGAAAATCAATGGTAATGTTTAAAAAATAACTCCTCTGCTGGAGACACTGAATAAAAGAATCTTATGAAACATTATATAAAAAGTAATTATAAGTCAGACCAAAATTTAAGCCGGGTTTTTAGGAATAGAAAATACAAGGTGTCTGAAAAGAAAGTTTACATTTGTTTAGCTGACTGCATGAACGCAACGAATCTGAGGGGCGCGGGGCGCATGCCAATAGGTAGCCTGGCTCTTGGGAGTTCAGACACTATGGAGCGTTAGAAGAATTAAAACCACAGGATACCAGTCATGGGCTTGACTTTGTAAATCAGGCAATTGAGCGCTTCTCGACATTTAACAACATCTTGTTTTCGAATGAAGCTCATTTTCACCTTAAATTACGTGCCGTAAATAAGCAAACTGTCGCTACTGGTGTACAACGAATGCAAAACAGAAGCATGAGAGGCCACTCCATTCACAAAAAAAATGACTGTGGCCCTTATTTTTTTGAGGTTGCAAGAGAATGTGCGGTTACAGTAAATTCAAAGCGTTATGTGGAAATGTTAGACAATTTCTTGGTTGCCAGAACTGCAAAATTTCTCCCACTATAACCAAAGAACATGGTTCCAGCAACATGGGGCGTCCAATAGGGACTGCCAAGAGTACGTCAAATTTTCCTTGGCAAATTGATCTCCAGGAGAGGCGACAGAAACTGGCCTCCACGCAGTCCTTATTTAACTCCTAAGAACTTTGCCTGTAAGGTCATCTAAAGTCTAAAGTTTATAACAATAAACCGACTTCTCTGGCGGTTTATTAAAGAAAATATTCGATACGGAATCGCAGCCATTACAGAGTCCACCTGCCGAGCCGTGATTAGAAATGTTATCGTTCAACTAAATAAATGGCGTGAACGCGAAGGTTTACATTCATACGACATTACTTTTAAGAAATAAATTTCCAAATACTGTACTTTAAAAAACATTTTATTTTTTATTTTATCGTCTCACAAAATGTATACTTTCTTTTGAGACGCCTTGTACTTTATTGTATAATAAAATTATTGAAATGATACATAAAAACTGCTAATAATTAAGTACAAATGGCGACCTTATCGCTGTATTAACTAATATGGCACAAAAGATAGGTTTTACTTTAGTTAGCAATATAGGAATAGCAAGTTAAGGCCAGAGTTCTTGCAATTCAGGAAGGCGCCCAGGCTATACCTGTTGTAAATGTAAACACATATCTGTGTGAATTTATATAGTGCATTATATAGTATATTTTTAAACGTCCCAGCAGAATATTTGTATTATTTTTCCAGAGAAAGTAGTTAAAAAAGATCTGCACGGTACAAGAGAGAGGGTGAAGCATGCCTTACAACACGAGGATGACCCTGTTCCACACAAGAGAAGAAGGAGGACTGCAGGTGGGGACTCAGGTATGTTGCTCTGTCTGTTTTGTGTTTTGTTGATTTTGTAACAGCGGGAGGTAGAGGTCAAATTAGATGGCAGAGTAGTATTCACTGTGGAGTGCTGATGTGAACTAGTTTATTTTAGAAACGGTAACCTTAAGTACAAATATTAATAAGTCATACAGCTAGTACAACATATAGCACAATTTGTGAGCGGGATGGATGATGTGCGTTCCCGCGTTGCGGCTAGCCAGTAATTCGTTGTCTGCTGTGACGACTAGACATCGCTTCTTTGCTTCAATAACGTGACATATCCCAATACTCACTTATTTCACCCACTCACTATATTTTAATAAATATAGTGTATATAATGATAAATTTAGTTATCATATTATCACAACTTTCTCATGTATTTCCAAAAGCTTAGTAAATTGACACTAAATTTAATTGTAAAAAATATTAAAACATGTATAATATGTTTGGGTAATTTTTTTTTTTGAAACTTTAAAAGTGGCGTACTGTAAATTTGGGTTTTTCAAGATACCACGTTATTGAAGCAAAGAAACGATATGCAGTTTCCATAGTTTCTTCAAGAGCTAAAATCTATGTTGCATTTAACAGCTTGTCGCAGAATAGTAAATTGGAATAAGACAAACTATTTTCACTGATTTAACAACAAAATGTGGCATGCTATGACTATATGATAATATGAGTATTCCTGTACGGCAAAACTAAACTACACACAGGTACACCGCAGACAAATAAAATCCACATATAATTTGTATACACACATTGAATAGGTAATTGCAATCAGAAATGCATAAATGAGGAGGAGTAGGTATCATGAATATGAAGAGGTTACCCATATACATGCACTTTCACAAACTTCACAAACCTATCTATATAGTTCACTATATACATATCAAATATGAATTCTCAATACTAAATATACTATACACTAATTATTTGAAAGATTTTAACAATTTTCAACGTTTTTATGGTAAAAAGAATAGTATAGTAAAACAATCATCCTACGAGTTTCCTCTGAAAACACAAATCTTGAAATAGGAAAATTGAATTGTCGTGGTATACTAATAATTCATGCGTAAAAAATTGCTCTTTAGTTTGGGTGAATCATCACCTCAAGCATTGTTAAGTGCAGTATATTTGTAAATTATTTTACTAGCTTAAATTATACTACATGTTTGGACTGTTAATTTCAGAAAGGGATCCAAGTCCTCCAACAAAATATGAGCCTGAGAAAGAAAAGAAAAAAGAGGACTCAAAACCAGACAAACCCAAATTTCGCAAGCCACTGCCCCCTCCAATGGACTTCAATCAGTTATTGAAATTAGCTGAGCAAAAGAAAGGTGACCCTTTACAAGCGGTACAAAAGAAAGTAACGACAGAAGCTGAAACTGAACGTCCTATGACGAAAAAGCAAAAGCAGGAATACCTGGACGAGATGGCACGGAGACAACGGAGGCAGGAGAGGTTAGAAGCTGAAAAGAATGGCGGCCGGAAAGGTAAATTTTGGCACTGTTCATATTTCACGATTTTAGCACGCAGACTAATTGCATTTTTTGTTAACACAAGTTATTTGTTAATTTTTATAAGTATTTTTCTGTTTTTTTTTCGTTTTCACAACATAGGGAATCATTCCCAACTAAGTAATTGACTTTAGAATAACGTAGGTCATATGTTAATTAGAAACATAATAAGGCACAGAATAGTGTCAAAAATGTCAAAAAATTGAAAAATATGTACAAAAAATGACAAAAGGTCTAAAAGGTTGAAGAAGTCCAAAGAAACAAAAGATCCAAAAAGTCGGTAGTCACTAATTCAGTCTTTGGTGCTTATAGTTGAAGTAATCTATCTGGAACTGGACTATCTGGAAACTATCCTATTTTCTGGTATAACCTTTACATAAATATATCTCATAATTCAGGAGAAAATTATCCCTTGTCCACCCTCGGTATTAAAGTTACACATATACCAAATTTCAGCCAAATCGGTCAAATAAAAAAAAATCGATCTGTGAATAATAATGTACTATAAGGTGTTGTAAAACCTATCTTCAACACTCTCAATTATTAATTAAATATAACTTACCTCAATCTCTAATAGACATATTTTATGAAGTGCTATGTCGCCTTATAAACGTTGTTACAATTATATAGACTGCTTGCCTCCAACTAATACCATATGTTACTGTGTCCCAAGGACAGTTGCCGTGCGTCTAATGCGGTAAAAGCTAGGCGGCTTTTTTCTATGAGTTTCTTATCGTGCTATTAATGCAGGACTTTGTGCCCCAATGTACTAACTCGTCAATAATTACAACATTACTTGAAAAATATTGTCAGCTTTGCACTTTTCTTGGGTGCTTTAAAAAAAATACATAATGCTATTAAGGAGCAGGCACTACAAATTTATGTTTTTTTTGTCTTTGTTATTTGTATCCTTCCTAAATATGATGTGTATTTATACGTGTTGTGTGTATATGTCTACGGGTGCGTCTGTGTATGTGTGCGTGTCTTTTTTATATGTCCTGTATGAGCTTTAATGTATTGTAGACTCTTTTACTTCGTAGATAATCACTGATTTTTGTAATATATGCAGTTTCTTTATATGTGGTTTTAGTGTATATCTGTTTGTTATCCTAAATAAATGAAACAGTATAGTTACTCACTGGATAAGGGCCAAATGATTAATCATTTGGATACCTGCAACTCTCATACATTGCTTAGTTGAATCGATACATTTAGACATAACAATATTATTTTACTTATTTTACAGTCCAAAAGGAAGAAAAGCCAGTGGATAAAGAGAAAAAACCAGAGCCTGGAGGATTTAGTCGAATCCCAAAACTAGGCGACAAAGCTAATAATAGTAGAAACGACAGTCCCAGACCTAATAACAGTAGAAACGACAGTCCCAGACCTAATAACAGTAGACACGACAGTTCCAGACCTAACAATAGTAGAAATGACAGTTCCAGACCTAATAATAGTAGAAACGACAGCCCCAGACCATTGGACAGAGATAAGATTGAGAGGGAAAGGGCCGAAAAACTTCACAAAGAAAAGGAACGGGCTAAAATTGATCGCGAAAAGACTGAACATATTGACAGAGAAAAAGCTGATCGTTTAGAGAGAGAAAGGCTTGAACGTGAGAAAGAGAGAATAGATCGAGAAAGACTAGAAATACTTAAAGCAGAAAGAGACAGGATCGAAAGAGACATCAACAGACTTAACAGAGATAGGGACAGATTAGATAAGACAAAAACTAAAATTGAAAGTAGGTCAGATAAAAAACCAATAGATAGAACAAAAATAAATGGTGTAGCGAAAAACATAGATTTAAAGAGTCAAAATACTTATAGAATAGATAAAAACTTTAATGATAAGAAACTTAGTATTCCTAAGGATGGTAATGGTAGATTAATAAATGGTCATAGTTCTAAACCTGTGCCAAAAGGAAAAGAGCAGATTGTACAGAAAAATGGTCTCAAAGAGAAAGTTACAGGTATTAAACCAATGGTTAGTGACAGACCAATGAAGGCTGATTTTGGAGGGGAAAATGGTAAAAGACCACCAGAAAAGGCCGGTATTTCTAAATTAAATGACGATAGGCGGTTACCTGCAAATAAAACACAAGCTGGCCCAAGTAAACCAAAGGTTTCAAACACATTTGATTTCGATAAACATGTTAATTCTTTGAAAACCGGCCCTGACCCAGGCAAAAATGGAGGGAAAAGACCCGGAGATATGAAAAAGCGACCACATCCAGATGATTTAAGAAGGAAACAAAAACGTAAGTATTGAATAGGTATTCTAGAGTATTTCTTAATTATATTCGAATTTCACAATAGTATAATATTAATCTTTGCAGGGCGTGCCTTAGATTCAGAATCAGAGTATGACTCTGAAATGGATGACTTCATTGATGATGGGGAGGATGAGATGGACGTCTCAAACCACATTAAGGAAATATTTGGATATGATAAATCTAAGTGAGTTAGTTTTTAATTTAAATACATTGGGAGTAATAGACAAATAATCTCAACAAAACTGTTTCTCGATGTAATAAAAGGAATATTTATATTTTTTATAATATTTAATTTATTTGAACACATTATTCCATGAAATTTCCATATATATGTTATAGTCAAACATCGAAGCTCTGGGCGCTCCTAGATTTGACTAGTCAACCCTCAGGTCTTATTAGGCCTTAGTCAAAGTCCAAATAAATGACTTTTTCCTTTTCAAATAAATGCCTTTGACTAACGAATTTTTGTCTTACCTAAGCGAGACTAATTTATACATTCAAACGCCGAAACTCAATTTCATGAAATCGGGACTCGATTAGTCAGACCTCAATTAGGTATTGGATTGTTTTAGGTTGTAAGATTAGGTATAATAAATGTTAATTGTTTCAATATTATAATAATTAATTGACAAAACCGAAAAGTAATCAACTTTTTTATTCTTATTTTAAAATAGGATTGATGACATTAATTAAAAAAATAACATTAGTCTTGATTTTGATGCGTTATGGAATTTTAAATTGCACAATACGTTAGATCATTTCCATTACATAATTTCGAAGAGCATTTTTTTTATACAGTTGTATTTTCTTAAGCCTTGGCCACCAAACTAAGAATCTTTATTTCGCTTAGAGAGCTTTTTTTGCATACTTTTTATTTAAGGTCTTAATTGTGATACCTCTACCGCCATGACCACATTCTTGATGAGTATGATGACTTTCAATCACATTGAATAACTTGTCATTTGTAACGTAGTATTGTATATTTTTTGCATCGGATAATAGCTTAATTCAATGTTTTTCGTCTCCAAAACACATTACGTCGTAGCGTTTGAGACGGCGATACTAGAAGTCTGCATAGAATATAATAGATACTGTAAAGAATTTATCGGAACATCGCGAAGAGTTAGGCTAGCATATATAAACCGGTTTAAATATGTAACAAGTGCAGTACGAATCGACGTTCGTTGAGTCTACCTTAATCGCTACTAGGATCGATTAGGCAAATCGCGAAACAAATAATTTATGTTCGACGATTGGCTAAAAAGTTAGGTACTTCTTGG
This sequence comes from Dendrolimus punctatus, assembly GCA_012273795.1. Lineage (NCBI taxonomy): Eukaryota > Metazoa > Arthropoda > Insecta > Lepidoptera > Lasiocampidae > Dendrolimus > Dendrolimus punctatus. The sequence goes on along the minus strand of CM022529.1, from coordinate 18,917,359 downwards.
TTTGACTAAAAATAAGTCAAAGGCTGAAATTGGGATTTATTTCGGGTTTTGTCGAAAGGCCTTGGTCAAACCTAGGACAAACCAGTTCCGGGAAGAGACTGTATGTCGATCTTTGACAATAACATATTCTAAAATGCAACTGCTTATCCTTTCAATAAAAACGAAAAAATGGACAGATATAATGTGTCTTATCTGTGAATTAATTGCCAAGATGTAAAATTTATTTGTACTCAATAGTATAAAAACCCATTTTATAAAAGATTGTATTTTGAAAGGCACATGCTTACATTTAGGTACATGTTTCCTGTTGTATTGTTTGGTCTTTATTCAGAAAATATGTACTATAGGTAGCTTTCATACAATATTTTATCCAATGGGGAGGTCTAACTCTAAGCCCAACAATAGAATGTTATGGTCTGACACTATTCAAAATATATATTCATATATTTTGTAAAATATAATAATTTGCAATAATCTATCGTAATTTTTGTTCAGGTATCGGGACATGGATGATGACGACGATCCTACTATGGAGTCCAGCTTTGCGAGGCAACAACGCGAGGAGTACATAAGTAAAAAGATCGGTAAGCCTATTTATAGCACACCTTGGCCTTCGACTTGGTTTTACTTGCGTATAACAAGAAACTATAATTAAAAAATTTAAAACAATTTATCTTAAAATATAATTTAGGTACAAATTTAGCTTACGAAAAGTCGGTGGTAATGCTAATATTATATGGTTCCCTTCTGTCGTCCTATTTGGATGAAGTAATCAAAGTGATTGATCTATGTAAATATAAAATTCGGTTATTCAATATCATTGATGTCGTTGTGTCCTTTCAATTCGTCACAGTTCAACCATGAATATTCAACTGTAATATTGGTTTAATGACTTAAAATACTGATTGACACCCTTAAACATGTAAAATATGTCATCTTCCCAATTGCAGGTATAATGGAAGATCTAGAAGATATGCGAATGGAGGCAATGGAAAAAAAGAAAACGAAAAAAGGCAGACGTATAAGTGACGATTGATGTACGGAGTAATGACGCAAACGATGGACCAACTAATATGGCAGAACATACGCGCATCGACACCACACAGTAACATATTAGCTATAATACACGTAATACATAACAATTATATGTTGTGTCTCATTTTGTTATGCAGTCGTTATTTAGTAACAGAATTGAAAAGATAAATACTAAAGAGTGTCCATTGTTCAACAAAAATTACTGCTGGTCATTGCGAGTTTCAATTGTCCAATAGAAATCGTTACTCGCCATATTCGCGAGTGTCAATTGCCCAATAGAAATCGTTACTCGCCATATTCGCGAGTGTCAATTGCCCAATAGAAATAGTTACTCGCCATATTCGCGAGTGTCAACTGCCCAATAGAAATCGTTACTCGACATATTCGCGAGTGTCAATTTCCCAATAGAAATCGTTACTCGTCATATTCGCGAGTGTCAACTGCCCAATAGAAATCGTTACTCGACATATTCGTGAGTGTCAATTTCCCAATAGAAATCGCTACTCGCCATATTCACGAGTGACAATTGCCGAATAGAAATCGTTACTCGTCATATTCGCGAGTGTCAACTGCCCAATAGAAATCGTTACTCGGCATATTCGCGAGTGTCAATTTCCCAATAAAAATTGTTACTTGTCATATTCGCGAGTTTCAATTACGCAATAAAAATCGTTACTTGTCACTATAGCACCAATCGCAGTCGGTGATCATAGGTGCTACCAGTCGGTTCTAGTTTCTATAGAAAATATTTTATATTGGTTTCATTATTGAATTTTCCATGTGTATTTATTACTGTTTTTGGCTTTGGCCACCAAAGACTTATTTTCAAAGTAATATAAAATAATAAATATTACATTATAATAAAAATATAATACAGTTCGTATCGTTCGTGTGTTATTTTTCTATAATATAATATATAGTCCAATTGGCTAAAATATAGTACGATACGATATTAAAGTATGGTTTCTCGAACCACAATAATGTCAGGGCGTGTTACTATATATAAATAGTTACTTTTTTGTTGAACGATTGTTACGGTTTTACTTATATTGAGTAGGTGAGTTTAGGGTTCTTAAAGAAGCCCACAAACCTACTCGAACTCATTATGAATGAGACCTTTAGTCTTTGGTATTTATCTTCCATGGCAACAGATACTTGGCTCCAAATTTAATAATTGACAGTAGTTTACTTGTAAAATTGTACATAAAAGAAAAAAAGTCTATGTCAAACTTTTTAGTCGTTTTCAGCAAAATACACGGATTTTCTTACAATATTGGCTACTGTGCAGTCTTCTGTAGCTAACTGGTCGGGTCGGTTAGTTTCCAGTGATTTATGTCTTCAAGTATATATTGTAAATATTTAACGTTGTTGTTTCCTATAATAACATATTTTTGAGAAATGGTCGCAAAATTAAGAAGCCTTAAAAATAATGTGCTCAGGTTGTGAGGTTATAAAGTCATCACAAAATTATATTAAGAAATTAATATTTTAAAAAAGGAATTAAACCATAGATAATAATTTTTTTAAATACAAATGCTTGTGTTAAAAAAAATTATGTTCTACACTTAAAATGGTGTACTTTTGCGCAGTTACTCGTATCTTAAAAGCTAGGTTTTAGTTTATAAAATTCAAATGATTTATGATGATTCTCATTTGCAAATATGGTGATTTAAATATTGCAATTATCATTGGAGTTTTACTTTTAAAATTGGCACATTTCAGTCAAGTTTTAGGCTTACCAAAATAATTTGATAGATTTTTAATTTAAATTGTTTAAATCCGTAAATTATCTTTTACACGGAATTTTAATTTTAATAATAATAGCAGTCGCATTTTTATGACCCATGGTCTTCAACGATATACATAAAATTAAAAAAAAAATGATCGACAACTAGACACAGACTTCCCAATTTAGGGGATTGGATGGCGTTCCTTTAACTTACTATACTTTCACTTACCATTGTACTTTACTGTTGAATTTGACATTGCTTGTCAAAGCTTATGTCAAATTGTAAATTATAGTAAGGAAAATGAATGGTCGGTAAGTGTAGGAACCGGTCATAAAGCGGATCTCAAGGTGCATGTGTCTTCTTTTGCCTCACTGCCAGCACAGTAATTGTAACAATATGCACATATGAGGAAACCTCATAAGTGGTGCATGATCTCTGGTCAGGATTCGAACTCTCATCATTTGAATGAGACCTGGGTGCGTTTGCTACTAATCTACTATGGCTTAATGTACCATAGTATTTTGAATATCAGGACAACAAACACGTTCACACATTACTGCATATATGCAGTATATAAATATTTATTTAGTGCATCTAATTATGCTTGCTAGTTAATACGTAACTTGCGTCTATTTGTACAGAGTCTAAAATAGTAAAGCAGCCAAATGTATGCATTGCATTGCAATTTCTTTTGGAATTATGTTGTAAGCTGTAACATTTGTCTTATCGATTCTATTAACGGAATGCAAAAGTATAAATTATCCCTAAAGACCCTTGTATACGCTAAGAAATGTCACTGTGGTCTGCAGCTATTTTTATTTATTATCCCCGCAAATTGTTAATGCGCCTGGCCGTCATTTTGATGACGTAATCGTAGCCGAACACTCAGTACTGTAAGCATCACTGGCCGGCGAGTACGCGTACATATCGAGTTCCTGATGACGGCACGTGAATGTTAATTTGACAAGGTTCCAGCGCATTAGCCATTTGCGGGGACAATGGACGGTTCTAGGCTACGACAATTTGCCGTGTGTGCTCCAGACAAGATAAATAGGAACGTGTAAACGATGATTTGTTGTTGCAGTTGTGTGTAGTGTATGGTTGGATGCACTAGTCAAGTTTGTATGTAAAGAAAAGAATCATGTTAACTACGAAGCATAAAAACTTAATCAAATTACCTGAACCACTTCACCTACCAGAGCGCGTCGTGTCTACTGCAAACAAGATTTTATTCTTGGTCAGCGCCAGAGCAATGTACACAGTGCATGTAGTCATGTAGTGTTACGTGGAAACACTACATGACTAGATACACGATATGTATTCTTGCATAGACCCAGTGACTTTCTTAGCGTGTACATTCGCCCTAACACTTCGTGTATGGAGGTAAATATTTATTGCGGTTAATTCACATTTTTGTTAACAGAGAAAATCATTTCGGGTATTTAATTGACTCTCTCTCTCTCTTTTCCTTCCATACTGCTCTATTCTGACATACGTCATCTGTCATACCACAAATCATCATGATTGTCATCCTTCACACAATCCATCCATCTCTATTTTGGTCTGCCTTGACATTTTTACCCGTCAATCTTCTAGTTCATATTGTTTTGTCACGTGACTCATTCCTCCACTACACGCCGATACTACCTCTGTTTCCTTTATCTCAATTTTTCAATTACGATTGCAACTTTCAAAGATCTATACTTTGATTATTAATTACCTGGCCTAAAATGACACCTGCGATAAACCTTTTTATGTTGCAAGCTTGGAGCAAGTTTTCAGTGTGAGAATCTACAGGTGGGTTGTTAATCTAACTCACAAAACTCATTTATGAATAAAGAAAAATCGATCGCAGGTGTCGTTTTAGTCCAAGTGATAAATAATCAGAATATAAGTGACTATTGGTCTGTTCTTATATCTTACTATTCATTCACTTGGCTTACTATCGCATTGGTTGAATTTTGACATTAGTCGTATGGAGCTTATATCCCAATTTAACCGATGGTAAGGCAAATGAACGGTCGATAAGATTGGTATAATGTTATATGTGGTCTTACCTTTAACTTTAATCCCTCATCATTATACCCACGGCAGCAAGAATGACAGGGGGCAGCTCAAGTAAGCTATGTTCTAAATATTATATTCTGTTTATATATTCGCGCTGTCCATTGCCCTTGTCACTTCTCTGCTTGCCATAGAATTGGATATAATGTAGAAGAGGCGTTCGATAGGTAACCAAAAAATTTTGAAGTAGTCCGTTTATATTTGCAGTAATGTTGGTGCCATTGTGCAAGAAAAACTTCTTTTCGGTTTTGTAAATTTGATTATAAATTGTAAAATACATTATTTGTTATTATATTTATCAGGTTTATTTTAATTATAATAATAACTAGTGGCGGGTTATGGTAAATTCGTCACTTCCGTTGTTTATGCTGTTGTAAAGAATTATGATGTATTATTTTAGAATTTATGTATTTTGATCTTATTTAATTATAACTCGCAATATTATAGCTGTACATTATGTAGTTATATTTCTTTTTGCCGAATGTTATAGTGGACAAAACATTAGAACCATGTTATAATCTGCGCAGTGTATTTTAAACATTCAAATAGTTTATAATTTTGATAATATGATTAAAATGTAGCATCAGCATATATATTTTAATACTGCAATTAAACTGGGACGATTTAAACGCGGCCATATTGACGCACTGTTTTTAAACAGTGCGTCAATATGACGACGCAACGACGACGGCAACAAAGTGACGGCATCATGTAATCGTATATTATCGGATTCCTTCGATGGTGTGAAGGGGCGCGAACACAACGACCAATTGATAGGCATAAGGACTAAGGTGCGAGACGTGGGACGTTATTAATTTCCTTTAGTATCTCACAACGCCCAAAATGCTCTGTCAAGTTCCACACGGTGACCACGGTCGTTATGGTCGTGGCGAAAACGTCACAACCAGCGTTGTCATGTCAAGAGGTAGGTCGAAGTGGGCGTTAACCGCAGAGCATTAATTCTCTCTATCGATTGACCCTGATTGAAAAAAGGTTTTTCAATTTGTGTATTTCGTTGTTTATTACATCAACGCTGCATAGTAACGCTGCCGTTCCACTAGAGCTTGTGATTGTAACGTCCGGAAACTAGTGGATCGGGAAAAATCGCGGTCGTGAACGTGGTCGTTGTGTGCCTCATGTGGAACGTAGCTATGTGATTGGTTAAGTAGTCGGCACATGCGTAAGCTGTTTCCCCACTATGTGGATTGTGTTCAGATGTTTGCCCATCCTTCGAGGTTTTGCTTGTGTATGACAAGCACAGTGCAAAAGCACAAAAGAAATTTGTCTTTCTTGACTTAAATGGAACAAGATCATCGAGTGTGAAAATTAATCTTAATTTATTCATGAAATCTCTACGATTTGTTTTCATATGCTTATCAAAAATAGTCGCTCATGTACTATATTTGCTTTTTACATCAAAACTTTATATGGATCTGAGTGTGATAGTGAAAATGATCATAATTCAAACTTTAAGATCTTTTAATAGGCCTTTGGTTATATAACGACTATCATGAATGTTTCGAATATTTTAAATAAATAATAATAAATATTTTTTTCTCTTAATTTTAAAGGATTATTTGTTATTAAATTGATTTTTAAAGTTAAATTTTATTTTAATCGTTTTGAAGATAGTTGAAAAAAATTATGTGATAAAGTTTCTTGTTTGTAATCTAGTGCTTTTGACCCAAAGGCCTACCAAAAGGTAATCTATTTTTACACTTTTTTTGCTTTTCCTCATTCACCTGATGTAAGGAAAAAAATGTCATACTTGTGCGATTAACGTAAGATAAAAAAATTTTCAAGTTCAAAGTCTTGGGTTTTCGCCATTGAAACCTTTTTTAAGGACTTTGGGCGTTTACTTTATGAAAGCGTTTGAACAACCCGGGCGTCAGGAGGATAGACATCTTGAAGTCTTGTCATAGTTAATGTACAGCTGCATAGAAGTTTTTGACAATGACGGATGTAGGGTTACCAGACATAAATTTATAACAGAAAGTTCTATAATTATTCGCTATAAGTACTAGTGACTTAGTATCATAGATTACAATAATCTTAGCATTAAATAGAATGTATCGCAGATGAAATATGAATAGCAGAACGAATCCTGAAGTCTGGCAACCCTGGATGGGATAGTTATTATAAATAATTATATTATTGTTTTCAAGCAGAAACCCGGTTAACGAATTTGAAAGCAAATTGATAGTGAGTAGTTATGTCCTTATTTGTATTTTTTAAAATGTCGTTTATAAATTATTATAAGTTATATTAATTGTTTGAGTTTAATATACCAAACACAAAGGAATTTGCAATTTTTTGTTATATGAATTACACAAATTGCATTATTTGCAAATTGTATCAATTTATACCATGTAAAAATTTATTAAATGTTTTTATTTAAATGGATATAAGTTCTTTGGCAGAACATGTTCGGAAGCCTTTTTGTTACCAGTTAATAATAGATATATAGCAATTGATGTGTGGTGTAACATGATAAGAAACTAATTACTTCTCATCTTTATATCTGTGGAAACTCGTGTATACCATATTCCTACAATCAAGAAATTAACAAACGAAGAAAGTTAATTATAGATAATGTAACGATTTTATATGAAGATAGTGATTATTGTAGGATATTAATTATGTTAACCTGATTATAAATCTAAGCTTCGTGATGATAACAAAAAGAATAAAAAAATAAATACATGTATTTTGAGCAGTTATTTTGGTATTTCATTTTTTAAGCCATTACTATAGAACTATAGATACATTCACGCCAGGTCCCTTGCGGGGTAGGCACGAACAACTTAGAACTATAGATCAGGGTGGAAATTGATAATTGTTTTTGCTGAAGGGTTGTCGTCGCAAATGGGACTGGGTTCTTTTATATATGTTTACGTTATAATATACCTACCTCTTTGTGCTTCTTGTGTATTTATTATTCTACTGGGATATACCCGCCCGCGATTTCTTCCACGCTTGATTTCAAATTTCCGGGATACAAAGTAACGCAGCATTTAATAGCTATGGTTTTAGTGAAAACTGTCGGAATAAGCTAATTTTTACGCAACCGAACAATTACAAACTGCTCCCGGGAAAATTTCTACGGATTCTCGGGATAAAAATATTGCACAACACATTACACAAAATCTGCTGCAGATTTTAAAGCTAATAATAGCTTAGCTGTCGACTAGCAAAAACCGCATAGAAATTTTTGCCCGATGGTAGGGTATTTATGTTCGACTGCATGACGACCACCCCTGGTCTAGAGCATGCCGCCATAACAAACTTGTGTTGTGGTCAGGATCCAGTCTCCCTTAAGAGAGTAACAGCGCATTAGCAGCACCTTTGGTATTGCAAATGTCCAAAGGCGATGGTAATCGCTTTCCATTAAGTGGCCCCTCTGCCTGTCTACTGAAATCATGCAATAAAATTATAAAGTCGGCCCATTAGTTTTTACGTGAATCCCGAACAAACAGACGAGAAATCTAATAAAATTGCTTCTTTAATAGCTTCAATGCACAGACACGGCATATTTAGAATTTTATAATATTATATAGTCAAGTCATTTTCTCTCGTTTTGTTATGTTTTTTTTAAAACGGAATTTAATGCTATCTACAATTCTTACGGAATGCTCCGGTGGTTCGGGCACGTGGAAAGAATGTATCATGAAAGAATGACTAAACAGATATACAATGCAAAGTGATGGAGCAGAATTCGCGGAAAGGCCACGACACACCTTCCATGATCAAATTGATCGTGTATTAGCAGAAGGTGATGTCAGGAGCCTTAAGAATAGACGAGCGTGCATGACAAGAGCTATTAATGTCAAAGAAGCAAGTGAGGTATGTATGAATAAGCCTGTATGGCACTCTGTTGTTCGTGCCTACCCCGCAAGGGACCTGGCGTGAAGTTATGTATGTATGTACAATTCTTACGTACAGTTAAATTGTGTCTCAGATTTACTGACCTAATGTAGCTATTCAAACACGGAAATATAAAGATATATCTATACGCAGTTACCCCAATGACGGACTTCCCCTTGACTTGACCTTGACTAAATCTGTTTATTTACGTCATACAGAGCTAGTTAAGAAGCCTTAAGTATATTTAATCCTACAGAATTGAATACACAGTACATTTGTAGTCGAATATCGACCCTTTACCGCCAATTTACCGTAAGCGACATTTCGAATTCTTTATGTTTATGGTTGTTAAAACTATAATTTTTGTTTTAACAGTTTCAGTTCTACTTAGCTCTTACTGAATGAAAAAATGACAGTTTTAGAGCAAAATAATATTTTAAAATTCCTTTTGCAACGAAAAATATATTTATAGATGGACGGTCGTTGTGATCGTGGCGAAAACGTCACTAATAATGTCATTTTCGATCACACAACGTTCACAACGACCAAGAAAGTTGTCACGAAGTGGGTTGAATAACCGTAAATAACTTGGGTTTACGATTGTAACGCCGGGAGCAAGTGGAACGGGAAAAATCGCGCTCGCGAGTCAGTCTCTAATGGAACGTAGCAATAGTATAAATAACGAGTAATCTTAAACGAAGTGCATTTTTATTTTGAAAACTAGCTTCTACCCGCGACTTGAATAGTTTAAAAAAAGTAAGTTAAACAAACCCCGCGATTTTGAAACATTCTTCATTGGTGCTCCGCTCCTATTGCTCTAGAGTGATGGTATATAGCCTATATATAACCTTCTTCGATAAATGGGCTATCTAGCACTGATTTTTTTCAAATCAGACCAGTATTTACTGAGATTAGCGCGTTCAAGCTAACAAACAAACTTATCAGCTTTATATATTATATTATTTAAGATAAAACTCAAAACTCACCGACACCACACCCTGTCAGTCTCCGCTTCTGTTACGTCGCAGAGAAATTACTTTCAGTCTGTTATAAGCTGTTTGATCAATTAAAGCTTTTAACTATCTCATGGGAACTCTTTAATTTTTGGGGATCAAAAGTATTCTATATGTTGAAGAGGGATATAAGCTACTACCATACAAAATTTCATGTAAATCGGTCCAGTCGTTTCGAAAATAGCCGGTACAAATAGACAGAAAACAAAGAAACAAAAAATTTGAAAAAATCTAAATTACTTCTAGTTCACTCCTTGTCTCGGTTTTTGG